>QJPP01001496.1:0-191447 GCA_003996215.1 Jaltomata sinuosa | reverse complement strand
GAGGAGGAGGAGGAGGAGGAGGAGGAGGAGGAGGAGGAGGAGGAGGAGGAGGAGGAGGAGGATAATACCTTTTTATCCCATTTTTTTTTTATCTTTACTTAGAGATTCTGGAAAAAGTAAATGAAGAATATCTGTAAGATCGTCCCAGTACTTTTATACCCCTTTTTATCCTAAAATGACATATATCTTCTTTTTTTAAAAGGACTGACGTCATGCTGACATCAGCACCCACCCCTTTTTCCTATCTGATACCATCACAGTCTATTACAATATATGAATATACTCTAATGGTATCAAAGAGTAACTAAGCAGTGTCTTCATTGAAGAACTACTTCTTCCTCCTTGATATCATCAAAGTCTAATATACTCTGGTGGTATCAAAGAGTAACTGAGCAGTGTTTTCATTGAGGTTTGCTTTAGTCCTTCGATGAGATTACTCAATCATTCATGATACCATTACAGCATATCTATATACTGGCATGGTATCATTGAGGTATATTTCAGTTCTTCAATATTTTAATTTAAAAACAGTTTTAAAAAGAGTCATAATTTAGATACATTTTTTTTCAATTTGTAAAAAGAAAAAAAATTATAAAAATATATTTTCTACTAATTTACAGTTTAATAAATAAGCTTTTGACTTTAATAATTTTTTCTTAATTATTTCTTAAAAAAAGAGCTCATTCCTATATGATACTGATAGAATATCAATATACAGACGGAGTATCACATTGGATTAAGCTCAGTCTTGTATGATACTGATAGGGTATCAATATACCGATGGAGTATCACAGAAGATTAATTCATGGTAGTGACGCTGATGTCATGCTGACGTCATGTGCAAAATAAGAAGGGAGGAAGCAGGTAAATAGTTTGGGCCGCTAATCCATTAAGCCTAAATAGATTGGGCTGGGTCCATCTTGGATAAATAGTTTCACAATTGGGTCCATTTTGTGTAGTTTTCCTTATAATAAAGGTTTTTTTTAGGAAAAACTACATAATTAATCAAACATCCTTACCATAACTACATAATATCTCACTACTTTAAAATAATTACACATATCTCACTAGATTTTAATTTCATAACAAAAGGTGTATCTCAGCACATCCCTATTAATTCGCCCCATATCACTCCTTCCCCCAAATCTCTCTATCTCTCTATCTCATGTTCAACAGTAATTTTTCTCTCTCTATCAAATATTCTACCAGATCAAAGTTTCCCAAATCACGGTCTAAATTTCTCTCCCACTCCAACACGATCTTCCACCAATTTTGAATCAATTAAAAACTTCCATCTTCAAGGTTTGTAACTGATTTTACATATACTACTTATATTATGTATCTGAGTGTGCTTAGTTCTAAGTTCTCTTCTTATTCAATCCAACACTCCAACTTTCACACGATTTTTCTTTATTTTTTCAAAAATATTTACAACTTCTCGTTGAAAGTTGAAAACCTCTTTTTGTTCTCTAATTGATGATGTAGCTTGAAAACCTCTTTTTGTTCTCTAATTGATGATGTAGCTTTCTTTTTTGATAGTTGTTCAAATATTTACGCTTGAAAACCTCTTTTTGTTCTCTAATTGATGATGTAGCTTTCTTCTTTGACAGTTGTTCCTGGATTTTGTACACATGCTAACATAAATGTCAATGGATGATTTTTGATTCGGGTTCAAGACTAATCCCAAGTGAATTTTTGGTTTGAGGTGGTGGTGGATGATTCGTCCGCCACCATGTCAATGACGGTAGTTATTGAACGGTGGTGTTCGATGTGCATCTATGCACGAATTTGAGATACGGACACATGTATCTTTTGATGAATATTACTTGTCAATACCGGATACATGTACGGGATACATCAAATTAGTACTGGATACATATAAACATATACATGAAATCACCTATTGGATACATATAAACAGAGTAATAGAAATCACGGGATACATCAAAAGAGTACTGGATACATGTACATGATACATCAAAAATCACGGGACACATGTACGGGATACATCAATTTAGTACTGGATACATCAAAAATCACGAGATACATGTACGGAATACATCAAATTAGTACTGGATACATATAAACATATACATGAAATCACCTATTGGATACATATAAACAGAGTAATAATAATTATTTTATTATTTTAAAGAGTAATAAAAATAAAATTAATCAAATTACATAACCAAAATATATATTAAGTTAATCCCTTGATTTCCACCATATATTAAGAGATTTATTACTGAAAATATCTTTAGTTACCGAAATTAGTGATTTCCTCCTAATTAATTGTTAATCAGTTACTTCCTTTTAAAGCGCCCCTATTAGTTAGACATGTATCTAGGATACATGTTTTTTTACTGTAGATACACGCCTAAGCTTGTGAAAGTTCCGAGTAAAATATAATTTTTAAAAATACTGGTTTAAAATGTAATTAGGCATCAAACTAGTGTGTTTTATGTTGTTTACACTTTTTTTTAAGTAGGTTATTTTTTCTGTAAGAAATTTAACTCAATGAACATTTTGCCTAGGGATGGCAATGGGGCGGGTGCGGGACAAACATACGTAAACCCACATAAACTTTGTCCCACCCCGTCCCACATAGCATAATTTTATATTTTTGTCCTGCTTCGCATAAACCCGTCCCGCATAATTTACTATTTAAAAATTTGAAAAAGATGTTAATGAACTATAAGATTAACAACTAATTTTTTTTTGAGAGAGAATATAATTTTATTTTTAGAGTATTCTGCTATTCAGCAACAAAAAGAAAAAAGGGAATTATTTCACACCTGCACACACAATTAACACATCTGAAAGATACATATTGACACAATCAAAAGAAACTACTTGAATCACAATTGACAACATTAAAAATATTCCCAGAGAGTCCCAATAATTTGTTTTAATAACTTGCAAGAATTGCAATGACACTATCTGCAATTAGAAACAATCACAAGCAGTTGAGATTCATATAAAAAAATTAAAATTAAGTTTGAACCTGTTTAAACCCGCAATCCATCCTGCATCAATTTTTTATAGGAAAAATTAGGCAGAATGTCAGCTCATCAAATTTATTTACATGCAAATTAGCCCAACTTATCAAAAATTACCCAAAATAGCCCAAGTCTCGGCACATCCACTCGGCCCTTTCTCTTCTTGTTCTTCTTCCTCTCTTCTTCTTCTTCCTCTCCCTTTCTTCTTCTTCTTATTCCTCCTTTCTTTTTCGTTGCTTTCCTTTTAAAAAAGAATTGTCGTACCACAAACGTGAATCGTTTCGAGTGAATTATATGTCAAAAGACTCGAAACATTGAGAGGAGCTCATATCTAAAATTTGGGACTGTTTAGAGTAAGTTTTGAGTAAGACGGGATTGAAAAAAATTGTAAACCAAGTTCTTTAATGACTGTCTGCACTTGAATTTAAGCTTGGACTAATTTCACCCTTTATTTCATGAAACGATAACTTCAGCATATTCATTTTACATGAGTCATGTTACATGACACGAGGACACGTTTTTTTGCTAAAAGTGAAGTACTCACTGTTGAATTATTAATGAGTAAGTTATGATAAACTTGGGGTTAATAAAGGAAAAATTGTGTTAAAAGTGAAGTAATCCCTGTTGAATTATTAAATGAGTTCTGTGAGACCAAAGCAATTGCAAACTGGTGAGTTTGCAAGCCATGTATATTGCCAGATCAACTATTTTCAAGCCACCAGATCAATGTACTTACTGCCGGCCTACATTTTTTTTTAATAAGAAAAAAATGATTATGCAAGACAAGTTTATGCGGGGTGGGTTAATGTGGAGCGGGATGGGGGAGAAAATAAAAAATTGTGCTATGCAGGGCGGGGCGGGGCAGAGTCGATGCTGGTTTATGCGCATTCGCTCCGCATCCACCCCATTGTCATCCCTAATTTATACAATATTGATACATATTTTATACACCATTTATACAATATCAATATACGTTTATACACTATTTATACAATATCGATATACATCTATACAATATTGATAGATTACATAACTTTTATACAATATCGATACATTACATATACATGCGGTTATTATTTTTTTATGGCTAGTTCATTTTTGGGCTATTTTTTTTGTAAAGAAAACTTGGCTATATTTATTATAAACTAATTAGTTTATTGTATATATTTGAAATTATCCCTTTTTTTAAAAAGTACTTCAACCCGCACCCGCGTAGCCTTCAACCCGCCCTGCCCCGCCCCGCTTGATTGCGATCCCTAATTTTGTCTAATTTTCCCATTATCAAATGTGATAAAAGACCAAGAAAAGAAGTGATTTTTGATTGATTTAGAATGGGCTTGGGTTGTACCAGGCCCAGTCTGTCCTTGTGGCATGGCATAAATAATGAAGATGTAGAAATGGGGATACTGAATTACTGATAAGAGAAAATGGCGGCATGGGGTGCATTTTGGGGGACAAGGGTTATGGAAATAGTGAAGAAGCATGATTCCGGAGGCCTTGTTTGGAAGAGAATAAAGCTGACAACTACTCGCAAAGCTAATGCCAAGAAACGTCTTCGCCGTGTTTGGCAGGTATCCCCTACTTCTTTTTTTCCTTTAGGGTTTTATATATTCATTCCCCATTGCCTACACTATATTTACTCAGTTGATGAAAGAGATTTTTATTTTTAATTTATAGCGATGAGGATTTCTTGGCATTTTTCTTAAAACTATACACAGGGAGGAGATTACAAGGTGGAGAATCAAACGCTTACCAATAAAGTTGTACGAAATAATAATAATAATAATAATAATAAGATGAAAGTTCATTACTAAGATTCCGTGTTTCTTGGAATTTCTTAGCTCCGTGTTAAATAAGGAATGTTGTTGCTGGAATTCTAACTTGAGATCTCCAGATTGTTGCTTCTATAATACATACAACAACATATGCAGTGTAATCCCACAAAGTGGGGTCTGGGGATGGTAGGCGTATGCAGACTTTACCCATACCTAGGAGGTTGAGAGGTTGTTTCCAATAGACACTCGGCTTGAGAAAAAACAGTTCAAAGCAGTTCGGTAAAGGAAATAATAAAAATGAAGAAGCCACGGCAAAATACTATAGAAAGCATGACCAAACATTCTCAACAGTAACTACAACAAACAATCGAAGTACAAGAAGCGGCAGATAGTAACATAAATCTAGTAATAAGAAACTATAGGAGTGATGCTACGACTACTAATAGGGAAGTATAAGCGAGACCACACTCTACTACATGCTTCTATATCACAAACATTCAGCCAATCTTTGGGGACTTTTATTGGGTTGAGATTAGGTACAGTTATTTAAACCGAAAGCGGCTTACCATAGTTTGGAGTTTGGAGGAAGGTCTGTGATGGTGGAATTGGCATAACTCAGAAATCTAATTAATGTATGTTTAAGGGTGCTTCCATTATAGAAGTCCTTTCCGAAGAATTCCTAGGTGTTAAACTACTTTGTCAGTATGTTAAGAAGTCCAGCTTGAGATCAAATGATTGTAATATTTGCTTCTGGAAATGTCTGTCCTGCATACCCAATTTGTCCAAAAAGTCCTCCTTTTAGTTCGTCTGAATGAGCTGATCTTCTCCATACTTAGTTGGCAGATTTACTTGACACCTGTGCTTGTGGGTTGTGTCAGAATGCTTGCTGGATTAATGTGTGCAAACTGGACCTGGCACCATCATCACCCAAAAAAAAAAAAAGATAAAGTGAATTTTCTTTTTCTTTAGTGCCTAAGAATTTTAATGAGTCTTCTTTGGCTCACACCCTTTGGGATGCAGCCTTTTCCCTGGACCTTGCGTGAATGCAGGATGCTTCGTACACCGAGATGCTTTTTTTCCCCCTTTGGCTCACACACAAGCTCCAGCTATTTTTTTGGCTTTATCATCTTATTCCAAAGCTTTATTTCACTGGCTTATATAGTCGGAATTTCCTTTGAAATATTATTTCCAACAATGTCATGAGGCCATTAGTTACTGTAATGAAATGTCCGTCTTATTGATCTTTGGATATCCTTTTCTTGTATGATGCTGTGTGGCTCTAGGCAGAGTTGGTTGATAAGACTCATTTGCATGTTTCATTTATGAGTTAAGGGAAACTTGGTTCCTCGAGTTTCAGTTGATTGGCCTTGAGTTGGGTGCTCTATGTTATGTTTAAATTGGAGACAATATGTTGACTATGTTATTGAGGAACTAATGATCTTAAGATGCAAATATCATGTAAATAAGGCTGAATTTGGTAATTCACCGATCATTATTCCCATTTAAAAATTACCTTGAGGAATAAACCCAAATGATAATTTATATTGGATTCAGAATGGTTTAAATGGAGCGACATGGATAGTGAGGATCTATAAAGCGATTACAACTAGATGAGAATTGAGGTATATTAGTAGTAGTTGTTTTGTGAACCTTTTCTTCTCCTTATTTGTTTGTGAAACTATTCGGCTGGTATGATCAGTTCCAAAAAAAAAAAAAAGACATACGTATTATGTGGTGTAGGGTAAAGAGGTGGACCCATTATCCACTGAGTTTCGTAGCTATAAGCAACGGATTTCTCCTTTGTCAGAAAAAAAGATCTTATGTATTACGTTTTAACTTTTTTGTCTCAAAAAAAATGTATTACGTTTTAACTTTTAGGTCCTTTCAATTAAAAAGAGCCTGCTTAAATGGATAGAGGTTTGTATTGTGAGATTCCAGAAACAAAATAACCAATGGAAAAGCAAAATTGCTTAAATGAGCTATTTAACAAAGCTGATCAACTTTTTTTTTTGCTTAGGTAACTATAGTTAGTTTCCAGACACCACTTGTGGGATCACACTGGGTTTGTTGTTGTTGTAATGAAAGTTTTCCTAAAAGTGAAGTTACCAGCAGCAGAGGCAGAGAAATATATAGTCTCAAATAGTTGATGTCTTGTGGTCTTGATCTTAACTGTAAGTAATCCAAGGGAAACCAAACAAACTTACCCAAAAAAAGAAAGGAAGAAAGAAAAACCACCACGATTTATCTGATTTCTTTTCAAATTCCAGTCTGGTCATGGACTCATAGTTTGGTTTGGCAGTTTATGAATGGGATTGATCAACTTGAATGAAGAGTACATATTTTAATCTACTAAGCTCATTATGTTGTAGCTCATAAGTTTAAAATTATCCACAATGGTTTGAAAACATAGTTCTGTTTTTCATGTTAAAAAAAAAACATAGTCCTGTTTCTAGGGTCAATATAGTTTGTGTAGATATTCATTGCATGTCATCCTTATGTGTGATTAATATTTAGTATATGTGTATATATTGTTGTCATATATATTTTCTTCATTCATGAAGCACATGTTCCTAATTACTGTTTTGGTGCTTCAGAATATATCATTACCTCTTTCCTCTAGGTAAGTTATGAGGACGTTCTTTTTTTCTTTTTCATAATAAATGAAATTCTATGACAAGTTGAGAGAGTTAAGCACAAAACAAAACCAAAGTAAAATGCAGTTTGGACAAAGAGCCCCAAACTTTCATCATCTTGGTGCCTTCTAAACACAAACATGCTATCAGAACTAAAAGAAAGCTAAGTAGGGTAGTGATTGTGGTTCTGCATCCATACTCTGAGTTTGCTCTTCATTAAACCTCTGATGTGCACCTCTTGGACTATCTGCTTCACAATGATTTCACCAGGCTGCTTGTTGTTCGTAAACACTCTTTGATTTCTCTCGAGCCAAACATAGTAGACACAAGCTGCCAGCCACATTCTAAACACTTCAGATTTTGGGCTCTTCCTCTAGCATGTTGTACAGCCCAGTTCAGTTATTTCTCCCAACACATAGGATCCCTGCTAATTCCTTGCCATACCAGAAGCTTTTTCCACTCTGGAGCAGATACTTCACATTGGAATAACAAGTGGGTAATACTTTCATCCTCTTGCTCACACAAAGGACAGGCTTGGGAGCTGATGACACCCCATTTGATAAGCATATCTCTTGTGTATAACTTCCCATTCACAGTTCGTCAAAGAATAAAAATCCATCGAGGCTGTCCATAGTTGTTGCACACAATTTTCCTCCACATTACCTTCTGGTAGTCACCCTTTAGTTTTTGGTAGAACAATTCAATAGAGAAACTGTCCATATGCCGAAGTTAATCCATGGAGTGACCAACTTCAAGTACATACTTCTTGGCCTTCGGTATTTTCTGTACAATCTAGGATGATTGATAAGGAAACAACAACAACATACCCAATGTAATTCCACAAGTGGGGTCTGGGTTGGCCCTCCCACAGTGTACGCAGACCCTAACCCTACCTTGTGCAGGTAGAGAGGTTGTTTCCGATAGACCCTCGGCTCAAGGCAAGCATAAACACAACATATATGGAAACATAAGCAGTAACAACAGCAGGATAGAAGAAAACCGAAGCATAAGAGACAATAAGTAGGGATAGAAAACTAGGAATGAGAAATATGGAGCTAATGAAATAATACTAATAATATTGGTAAGGAAAAGCTAAACGCGAAACTACCTACTACTAACCTTCTACCCTAATCCTCAACTTCCACACCTTCCTATCAAGGGTCATGTACGCTGTAAGCTGAAGGCTTGCCATGTCCGACCTGATCACCAATCCCCAATACTTCTTCGGCCTACCTCTACCTCTCCTCAAGCCGTCTAGCTTCAGCCTCTCACACCTCCTCAATGGTGCGTTTGTACATCTTTTGACATGCCCGAACTATCTCAGCCTCGCCTCCCGCATCTTGTCTGCTACGGAGGTCACTCCCACCTTGTTTTGAATATTTCCATCTCTGACCATATCTCTCCTAGTAAGCCCGTATTTCCATCTCAACATCCTTATTTCTGCAACTTAAATCTTCTGTACTTGAGAGTTCTTGATTGTCCAACATTCCGCCCCATGCAACAAAGTCGGTCTAACCTTTAAGTTTGTAAAACTTACCTTCAAACCTTGGTGGCACCTTGTTATCACGCAAGACTAGCCTCCATTTCAACCACCCCGCTCCAATGTGATGTGTGACATCCTCGTCAATGTGATGATTGTTTAGGAATGTCATCTATAATATTTCTATGTCTCCCATGATAACTGTGTATCCAGTTTACCCAAAGAGTATCCTTTTTCACACGTGTTCCACAACAGTTTACTTATGGCTGCCTTGTTTAGTACATTCAAACCCCAGCTATCTTTGGTGAACATACCTTCTACCATGGCTTTGTTTGATACATCAGTCCCACCTGTCCACGAGAACCTTCTGCATGTGGCCTCAATAAGTTTCACATTCTTCTTAGGCAGAACAAAAACCTATGCCCAAAAGACTTGAATGGAGAAAACACAGATTGGATTAGTTGGGCCCTCCCTGAATAAGATAAAAACATGTTAGTCCAAGATTTAGTCCTGCCCAGCATCCTTGAGCAGGAGCTGACATTTTATTACTGACACTCTTTTGGTGCTAAGTGTCACTCCAAGGTATCTAAAGGAAGTTGCCCTATTTAAAGTTTAGGATGTGAAGGGTGGCTTGTTGGTCCTCAGTAGAGACACCCCTCAAAGTAGCAGATCTCTTTGAAGGATTGGCTATAAGGCCAGAGGCCTTAGGAAAGGTGAGGAAGCATTCAAAGAGCAGCCTAACAGATTCAACAACTCCCCCACAAAACAGCATTAAGTCATCTGCAAAGCCCAGTTGGATCAAATGAAGTTTGAAGCATTTAGGGTGGAAGTTGAAATTGGGATTGAGGCTCAGTTGCTTCAATAGTCTACTCAGATATTCCATTACTCGAACAAAGAGGAAAGGGGGCAGTGGGTTCCCCTGTCTGAGCCCTTTTCTTAAGTAAGCAATTGCAATTTGAGTTTAATCAAGGCAGTGTCTTCAATCACCAGGTTGAATATTCATGTATCATTTTCGCAGATTAAAGTGCAGCTCTCTCAGTGAGGGTACTATCTCGAAGTGTCTTTATAGAGAGTATAAAAACTTTTAATGTTTTTTGTTTTCAATCTTTTGCACTTCATTTTTTCTCATCCAAAATCCTTTACACGATATCTACAAGTTTTTATATTACATTATTTCAAGTCATACAGATCAGATGCACTTTACCACATCTCTACCGGCAATATTACCCACCTTATGGCGTAAAGGCCTGTGAAATGCCAGTGTTGTACAACAGCATGTTGATTAGATTCATTTGGTCTGGCTCTTTCCTTCAAATCTAACCTCTCTGAACTATAAGATGAGAACATTCTCTTAGCTTTATATAGTAAGATTCCTTTTTTCTCACCCAAAATAAGCAATGATAATAGAATTTCAAGTCCTTTGACTTGCGATATTGGGTTTGATTTTACCTGTCTAAGTTGCTTCAAACGTTCTCGGATCTAATTTAATTAAAATATCATTTGTTTTGTTGACTTCATTTCTTCTCAATGATCTGTGTTTTGAATTAAATTTTGTAAGAAATTTTATCCCTATCTTTTATATGTTAGATATACAAAGGTTTGATATTATTTTGTTTTCTGCAGAATGAAGCTGTCTTGAGGGCATGTTCTGAACCACCTCCATCCGAAACTACAGAGGTTGATGCTGGACAAATAAGTAATGTGCAGTTAAAAACCAGTAAGAGTTAAGTCCAGAAAATGGGGACCGAGTATGAAGAGGCAAAATGGAATATGAGTGGCGGCGCTGCTTGCAAGGTCCTTATTATTACACCTGGTTAACGACATTAGTGGGATTACCCCCGAATTTTACTTTACCTGTTAGCGTACTACGTTAGTGTCTAGTGAAGTGATTTCGATGTCTCACTTTCACATGGGTTACTCTAGATCATGCATGTTATAGCTGACACAAATATCTCCGTCTTTGGTGATCCAAGTATACTTTTTTTTAGCTTAGCTGTACTGAATAATTGCAAATTTATCACGTGGAATCTACTCTTTGTGTTTGCTCACAAGCTTGTTTGGTGATGGCCAGCGTGCGAGATACCTGACTTCTAGCGTTTCTGTCTAAGGCTTCTTGTTTTGTTCTGGTGATTTAGTTCTGTCTTGCAGTAGCAAAGGCTGACCCTTTAGTTTGAAATGGATGCTTACTCATATGGAGTTTTCGCATTTTCTCACACTGGTGGTTTCATCTACTTAGATCCGGTTGGCTTAGGTGTAGAAACAGGTAATGGAAATCATTGTCCAAGTCTGGACATAAGCAAAAGAACTATCTTTGTGGTCAGCATTCAGATGCTCCCAGTCTCAAGGTAGGTACTCTTTCATGTAGGGTAGAGACCAAGGACTTAAATTGGTCTTTAACAGTCTCCTGCTCTCCCTTTTCACTATAATGTTACTAGTATAAACCAAGCAAACTAGGTAATCCTGTCCACCAATACTGGAACAGATGTGAAGAGATCATCTAGCGTTTTTACCCTCGCTTGAAATTTAAACTTGAGACTAGGGCACTTAGCAATTTTGCTATTCCCCATTTAATCGTTAACTTGATCTCGTTTACGTGCACTTTGATTATTTCAACGAGCACTTGTTATGCTCAACTAATGCACACATTGGGTAACTATACTCGTCAAGACTTGGGCAAATTGAAAGAAATGACCTAGTGTTTTCGTTTTTGCTTGAATTTGAATTCTGTTCTCTAGTAGCTTTAAGCCATATGATTCACTTCGTCCTGTGTGAGGGACTAAAGGTCATGTTTATTCTGATGAGTTCACATGTGATGAGTCTTGAAAGGCTAAAGATTTTGCACTACTTGTGTAGAAACTAATCAACCCAAATAAAAACATCAATAATTTTGTACACCTTTTTGAAGTGGTTAATTTAGTCAACGTTACAAAATTACCTTTACATGTGGAAAGTGGGTGTGGTACCTTTCTTTAACAATAAGAATTGACCTAACCAGATGAGGCCATAAAAGCTGTGTTCATTTTTTTGTATTCTACTCTGACGGCTTGCCAACGCCATTGACCATGTCAAGTCAGCAATCTACCACAGCCAATCAAAATCCTATACTATCCTATCTTAATGGTTGGGACTCCTCTAAAAAGTTGTCTCGGGTTCGGGTTCTGAGAATGAAGAATCTTTTGATGTGTAGCGTTTTATTCTCTTTAATGAGCCGACTGACAATAGCGGAAGCATGGTTTTCACTATGGAGGTTCATCGTCAACTATACATAGAGAAAATGACAAAAATCGTCTCTTATATTTGAGGATAGATTCAAAACAATACCTAAATATACTATATAATTTTGATCATTTAATTTGCAAAAAGTTAAAGGAGCAAAAAGGACTATTTTGGTCATTTTTGACCTTATATACAGTGTGATTTTTAGACATATAGGATTTGTATGAGCCTCGAACCTGCCTACTGATCAGTGGCGGAACCACATGTACTTGACCTTCTCAAAAAATTACACTGTGTAGCTAGGTGACAATATTTCTTGATATTAGCTTCTTCTTGAAATTTATTTCTTTCTTCTTTGATATTTTTCAGTGAAAATTCTAATTCTGTCACCACCACTATTGATGTGCATCTAAATTAATTAGGTCAATGAATTTTAGGTACCAAATTAAACCTACATATATTTAAGTCTTATCCTACCCCCTTCCACACTCCCACCTTCTATGAAGTGCTTAAAGCCAAGACAGTGAAATATCAATTATACAATATAATGTATATGTGTATATTATGTATATATATAAGGTGACGTGAAGGACTTCAACAGCCTTTTAGCTGATTCTGAACCACTGTCACAAGGAACTCTGGTCGGCATTTTTTATATCTAATACTTTGCTCCTGAAAAGTTAGTGCTTTTTCTATTCCTTTTTTTTTTCAAAAAGAAAATTGACTTTTTTTCCCCGGTCTGATATTCGCATTAGAGTCTCGATTAATTTAAACTCACCCAGCATAAACTACATTTAAGGGGGGAATACTTCCTAACATTATTTTTTCATACCCAGGGTTCGAATTCGATCTAGGTTTCCGATTAAGGGTGAAGGGATCCTATTAAATTTTTATATCTATAATTTGCTTTATGACCTTAAATAGAAAGGTGCGGAGGACACGAATTAGAGTAGAAGGTTAATAGGTAGGAGCGTGTCCGTACTAGTAGGTAGGAGTGTACTGTCTTGATGTCCATTCTAGTAGTCATAGTATTTGATTTCTATTACTATCTGTTGGTTCGTGTAGTTCGATTATAGTATTATTCTATTGTAGTATTGTTCTGATATTATCTGCTGTTTTTGTTACTATCTGGTATTTCTTGTACTTTCATTACTTCTTTTTCTAAATTATTTTTGTCTTGATCCAAGGGTTAGTTTGCGTATACTCTATCTTTTCCAAATCTCACTTTATGAGATTACACTGAGTATGCTATTGTTGGTGTTAATTTGCTTTATGATAATTGCATATGTTTCTTCTATCAAGTTTTCAACATGAGCCGCCCTTCTGCTGCTTAACGCCCACTTGGCAATTTTTGGAAGGGCTTATGCCCCAATTATTTATAATCTTTGTCTATGATATGAGATCATGTCACATCCAAATAAATCACTCCTTAAATAAATCACTTCTAGTCCTTAATTACTTTTTATCTTGAATAAAGACATTAATCAAATGATTAAAAGAAGTGGTTAGTGAGTATCCATCTATAATTAGTTTGCTTGTTTATAGTACTCATGGATGCGAAATAAACAATGATCTAACATTTGGACAGAGACGAATTCAGAATTTTAAATTGATATCATTGGCGTTCACTATTAATTACTTTGTGATAGTGGATTTAAACTTAGTAGCCACATTGGTTTTGTGCTCGACTTGATGATGTCTCTGTTGGGTTCGAAATCGAGAGGGTGTCATGCGGAAGCTATTGATTGCAAACCATCAAGGCGATAAATCAGATGACAAAGAAAAACATACTAAAAATATATTTTTGATATGGTTTGGCCAATTGGCCTACATATGAAAAACTAATATAAAAGAAAAACATAAAATTTTTGAGAGAAAATCTCCCCCTAAACAAAACTCTCTAAACGACTACATTGTGGATGTTATTGTGTTCTGGAATGAGAAGAGGGATCTTCAATTTATAGAGGTCCAAAACCTTTCCTCCAAGAAAGAAGTTAGCCATATATGGAAGAGAATTACATTTTCCTTTTCTTCCAAGAAAGTAAAACTCAAATTTGATAAGAAAATCAGGACAAAAACCCTAATAGTCTCAGATGTCCATCACGCGATATATGGACACATGGCTAAAACTCAGCCCGAGTCCTTTCCCCGCCTAATCGCTTGAAATACATTTTTTGTATAGGTCGTACTAGCTATAAGGAAGACTGATTCACTCGCTTTCGAGTAATATTTTCTTATAATTATTGTCCCCATACTACATCAACCTACGACCTATTGATATGTTTGTAATTTTAAAACATATATGAGTCAGTTAAGCATGCATGTCTCTTCCATTTAAGGAAGGATAAGATGTAAATTAGGGCTAAACAAAAACATTATTGTATAAATTTCTTGCTTAATTAAGTCAAAACTTTCAATGTAGTTGGAAGACAGTTGGAGAATATCTTTGCTTAGTCTTTCCTCTCTGGCTTTCCATATAATTTAGTTAATGATTAACAAGATGATGATTACATTTTTATATAAGTGTTAGGTATTGTCACTTCCAATTAAGAGAGAAGTAGATAGAGATTTTCTTTGTTATACAAGGCAATGCCAAGAATTTTGAACCAATTTTACAGTAGCGTAGTCAGAAATTTATATAAATGATTTTTTTAAAAAATAAATTAAATATGACAATTATTAGGATTTGAACTTGTGATATTATACAACTCTTAAACCTCCCTCAATGTTACACTAAAACTTTTTTCTCGTGTCAAGAAGATTTAACACCTTACATATATGATATATATCATATAGGAGAATATATCAAAACAACAAAACTATTTGTTTTCATTCTATTCATGCATTATAATTTTTGGGATCTTTACGCAAATAGTAGATCGGATTCATCGTTTATCTTTTTAAGTCATTATACATAAATCGTATATTGATTATATAAGATTATACACATATTATACATATATTATTTATTCACCAACTATTTTTAATTTACGCGATTAGATGAGTGACTATTTAAATTAATTTTTTTCATAATTTCTTGGTGGAAGTGATTTAGTTGAACCCCTTCCCTCCATCTAGTTCCCTAAGTGGCCCCATAAAACAGTTTTTTTTTTCTTCTTCATTTGAAAAAAATGTGAAGCAAAAACCTTTTGTTTTTGTTTTTTTGAATCCATTGGACCACTTTCTTTAATTTTTCAGATGCTGTCCTTTTTGTTATGAAAATCCATTTTCTCCAATTTCACCTACCTGTCTTGTAAATTCAATACTTCTGTTAACTATGTCCCTTCACAAATATACACCTAATTAAATTTCCCTTTTGTCTTGTGTGTTTTAATTTTGCTAGTAATATTAGTAGCACCAATGTCACCAACCTCTTTGATAAATGTGCCATGGAATGTATTTTTGGACTAGTAGCTAGTCTACACAAAGTCCTTGCCCCCAGAAATTTGTCTATCTAAATTTGTCTAACTAGATTTTTTTGTACACTATAAAGTTCTTTTTACACCGAGTTTTGGGAATTATGTTGAGTATTGCGTTTTTATTTATAAAAGAAAGTATTATGCGCTTTTTGAATTAATTAATGTGTCATTTACCTTATTTTTGCTTTTATTAGACTAAGTGTTGAATTTAAGAGTTGATTTTCCTATCAAGATTGAATTGGGGTAGGTGTCATTACAACCCTAAATTTTGGATCGTGACAATTTGGTATCAAAACGCTAAGTTCACCAGTCTCACGAGTATAAAAGAAAATATCTAGTAGACTCACTTTGCGGAATAACAGAAAAGGATATGAGTTGTAAGGACTCTTTTCATGGATATACACACTATAATTTTTACTTTACTAAACCAAAGTTGTGCTATATTTTGAAACGAAAAACCACTCAAGGAGGGTATAACTATCAAAGATAGAATTGGCCCATTTTTTCTTGTTTTGGAGCAATCATAAATCGTTTGGTTGGGAACAAGTTATCCCAGGATTAGTTATCTCGGGATTAATTATCCTGGGATAAGTTATTCCACCATATATATATGATAACTTATCCCATCGCTATGGTATAAATGGTGGGATAAGTTATCCCAAACATGACAACCAAACAAGATATCAAAAAGTTATCTCTAGACTATTTTTTTATCCCATGACTATTTATTTTTATCCCTCACACCAAACGAGTATTTTTGAGCCAGAACGTAATGGAGGGTATAACTGACCCATTTTGAATAGTTTAAAGGTATATTTGGCCTTTTCCCCAAGAAAATATTTTCTATGATATTTAGGCAAAATCGAGTTACATTTTAGTTACCGTACAAAAATTAATTTAATGATTTTAGTACAATAAGACAACTTAATCGAGTGGCCATGAAATTACCCCTAATTAATTACGGTTAGACCTCTCAACAGTGGCAGTGTTTGTCTGAAGGTTTCATGGCTGCTATAGTGATGTGTTGTTATATATGTATAGTGACATTTGATGTTTAGATTTCATTTAGCCATTATACATGAAAACATGCAAACTTAGAAAAAGCATGAATATACAAAAGACAAATATCAATAGTCTTTTTCCTCGTGAACTTATGACCATAACTGATGGACACCATATAAATACTTTTTTTTTTCTTTTAGATATTTTTACTTGAAATTTACTATGCGCATGATATTAATGATGACTACCATAAATATTTTAATATTTTATTTTATACATAATATATTTCTTACAAAATATTATTACACAATATTTGAGTATTGTTATTATAGAAGGGTAAATTTACAATGAGTGTACTGCTATAGTGAGTGTCATTGTTGGTATAGATAAGAATGTTGTTATAGAGAATAAAAATATAATATGAAAAAATAATTTTGAAGAAAATCAGACCGTTATAATGAAATACCATTATTAAGAAGGACCGTTATAAAGAAGTCTATCGGTATATGTCATCTTAGGAAAAAGGAATTGGATGAATTTGTAAGAGAGGATTTTTCTTAATTATGTGGAGGAATGCATAGGTTCCAAAAAAAACACATAGAAAGTGAAGTAAAAGGGAGCATTTTTTAGGTTCCAATAATGATAGGTTAATAGGTGATCTTGCAAAGTTTATATCCTTATTCATGTTGGTACTTCAAATAAATCATTTTCTTTTCTTTTCTTTTCATACAATTTGGTATTCCATACCTACTCGTTTGACTAATTTTAATTGCATTGTGTTGGTCCTGTTAAAGCAATCGGGCAAGTGCTCCTTACTAGGAGTTTCTATATTTTAGGATTTGAATCTAAAATATCTAGTTAATCGAGAAGAAATCTCATTCATCTCAATCATATACCTTTTATTGAGTTTCTAATCCTTTGTGTTAGTTTAGTTTTTCCATTTGTAGTCAATGACCTATTTTGTTTTTCTTTTCTCTTCCTCCTCTTCCATACTTCGGGAGGAGGAGGGGTTGAGGGGAATCGTCAACGAAAATCTTAAATTGTTCGTAGTTCTGGAAAATTAATTAAGTACAATTTTTTTATTCTCCAAGTTATCGTTAACACTTCAATCGATTTTTTTTTATTTTAGCCATGTTGAGTATTTCTTTTTTTTAGAATGTGGATAAATTTTTTCTAAGTTGGAAGTACCCATTTTGTGTACTATACAATAATAAGATGAAGAAAATCGAAATTGAGCTGCTTATTCCGATGAAATGCAACCGGAAAACCGAATTAGCCACTTGAAAGGTTAAAAAAAGACTATGGATTCAAAGGTCATAACATTAATTAACGTTTTCTTCTAAAACTACTATGAAAGCTGCAGCTACTTTCATCAGATTCTTCATTAGTAGTAGTCAAATCCGTGATGCCACTACTAGTAGTACTGGATGCTGCTGCTGTGTTCGAATTATCCCTCCCCATAAAATCGTAAAAGACTACTGTGTCCTCCTTCTTCTTCACTTCACTATTAGCGGAAGCCAATGTCCCAGGGTCTCGAGGACTCATTTTGACTGAAACAAGGGGCGCGGTAGTAACTATAGCTCCTCTATCTCTGCTATTATCGACCTCAATCATTTTCTCCTCCGCGTTTTTAGTACTGCCTCTTCTCTTCAAGAAAATTCGACAGATAACCCAGTTTCCCTGCACCACCAGATTCACAACGTTATTGTCTCGTGTCATTTTATGATTAAGAATTCATAAATTAGAAATCCTAAGATCGTTAAATTAATCAAAAGAACACGTTCACTATTGTTATTGTTATTTAAAAAAGAGATTTTGACCTCATACGACCTCTAATTGAAAAGCAAAATTTCAAGAGAAGTTTTTTACCTGGATTGGATGGTGGTTGTTGTTGGATTCAAGATTAGCAAGACGATATTCGTGCATAATCCAATTGGTCCTACAACCATGTGGTGATTTTCCTCTGTAGAAGACAAGTGTTTTCTTCAATCCTACCAACTGTTGTTGTTGTTGGCCCCTGCACGAATTGATCACCGGGTTAGACTTTATAGAATCAGAACAATAGACTTATTGACTATCGATAAATCAGAGCCCTCTATAATTATCTGTTGGCGGAGATTGATTGAACTTATACCGTACCTTACGATTATTTTGCTAGATTATATAGAACCAGAACAATAGACTTATTGACTGTCGATAAATCAGAGCCCTCTATAATTATCTGTTGGCGGAGATTGATTGAACTTATACCGTACCTTACGATTATTTACTAGATTATATAGAACCAGAACAATAGACTTATTGACTGTCGATAAATCAGAGCCCTCTATTATTTATTGGCGGAGATTGATTGAACTTTATACAGTACCTTACGACTATTTGCTTGTCAATTCCAGTTGCCTTCCAATATCCAGACTTTGTTGCTCTATTTGACCTGTTCCCATTTGGATACTTCACCTCTTTAGTGCTAAAAAAGTACTTTTCTTGCTCCATATCACCTAAATTCCAAGTTCAAAATTACAAAATTTAGAACAGAGCACACAAATTTGTTGAGTCTTGTTTGGGTAAAATTGAGATATGATTCATTTAGTAAAAAATTGGGTGAGTCGAGTCGAGTCACCCGTTCAAGTTTGATCCAACCCGCCTATTGACTACTTTTGCTCAAAATCATAACTTCAATAATTACCAAAAAAAAAAAGGTTTCAACAAGCCTTTGGTAGGGAACATTTTATTCTTTTTGTGGATTTACGTGGCGCGAGAATTTGAACTTTGAATACAAATAATTAAAAAAAAATTTAGCCTAATTCACAAAGTATCTCGTGTTTATATGAGGTATATGAAGTAAATATTCTACTCTGACCACAAGTACTAGTAATTGATTTCACAACTCATCCTATAATTAAGTTATACAAAAGCAACTTTTTATCATTTTTCCAAGGTACCCTTTCAAAAAGAGTTTCACTACTCCTCAACAAGTAATAATATTTGGTGTACAAAACATTTCGTGTTACGGCAACCTAAAAAAGCGTGATATAACATTCTATCCTAACGCAAAAATACTTTTGAACCAACCTGGCAAATCCCAAGGATCAGACTTGTAAACTTCCACCTCAGGGATAATGGATGCTGGCAAAGGAAAAGAGAAGACCTTACGCTTCAAGTATTGTACCACAAGCTCTTCATCAGTTGGACGAAACCTAAATCCTGGTGGCAATCTAAGTACACCATTCTTCATAAAATTAACCTTCTCCATAGTATAATTTTTTTTTTTCAAAAAAAAAAAACACAAGATTTTAAGTAGTTAATATTTTGTCATTTGCAACTTAGTGGAGTAAGTTGAGTTAAATAGACAAAAAGGAAGAAGGAAGAATATGGGATTGGGGGGATAGAGAGAAAGAAGAAGAAAAGTGTGGTACGTTTTTAAGGGAAAGTGTGGATTTTTATATAGTAATTGGGGGGGATGTTGAAGAAAAGGGGATTTTAGATTTTTTTTTAGAATTTTGAAAGATAAGGGGAATAGAATATGGACGACCCATTTTGCGTAAAATAGACTCAATCTCCTTTTGCTTTGACGTTTCTCTCTTTCTTTTTATCATTCTTTTTTTTAAAATTTTCATTCAGTATTGGAGTTCAGATTAATTTTAATTTGCATCGCATAAGACTGAGAAAGTGTTTCCTAACATAATTTTCTTTATACGTAAGACTCAAATTCAAATCTTCTGATTAAGAATGAAGAAGTATTATCTATCCCACTATTAGTGGCAGAGTCAGCTTAGGGTCAGGGGGTTCAGCCGAATCTTCTTCGACGAAAATTTATACTATTTATATATGTTTAATATTATTTTTTATGTGTATATAGTAGATATTGAACTTCTTTTGGATAGTTCGTGTGTTTACTTTTTCAAATTTTGAACCCCTTATTGAAAATTCTGACACGACAACTCTTATTGATCTCTTCCCAAATCTAAAGTTAAAAAAAAAGGACAAAAAGTTTGTTTGAAGAAGGGGGTATTGTTTAGGTACAAATTGATATCTATATTTGATATTTTCTAATTTGCTCTGTACTATTCAAAATTATTTAATTTTATCTTTTGTTACACTACTTTTGATGGTTCATTCATACTTTTACTATAGCAAATTATTTTGTATTTTTTGTGAACTTTACGTATTCGAATTCTTTAAGAATAAAGGTTCAAATTTATCCTCTAACTTTTAATTATAATTTAAAATTATCTTCAAATTGAGTGTAGTTGTTTGTGACATTTGTTAGCCGTTAAAACCACTACTAAACTCTCTTTTGTCCTTAAAGTAAAACAAATTTTCTTTTAAGTGTTAGTATCTTCTAGGCATTTATTAAAATGTCTAGTATTAATTATAAAACCACATTTTATGTATTTTTTGAGCATGTAAATTTTATTTTAAAAAATGAAAGAAATAAATTTCGGAATTTACACTAAAATTTGGATACTTTTCTCTTATTTCGTATATTATAATTCTTTTCGGGAAAAAGAGGAATAATATTTAACTATTTTCTTTTTATTGTTTTTTTCCTTTCTAGTTTTCTTCAAATGATATGACAATATCCACATTTTTCTTTGTTTCGGTGAAAGTGTATAATTCATCGATTCAATTTATATGGCATAATTTAATTGAGTATAAATTTTGAAAAAATTGAAGCCTATCATGAGATTTTTGTAGCTATAAAGATATACCATCTAAAGTAAAAGAAAAAATCAAAATTAAATTATATGAATATATATTTTTAAAACAAATAAATATTTAGGGAAATGAGATGGAAGGGAGAGTGTATCTTTTTTCATATTCAAATTGCAGAGTAAAAGTGAAATAAAACAAAAGAGTAAAAATTGTGGGGAGAAATAAATGGACGGTGGGAGGACTTAAAAAGCTTTAATTGGGCAACTTTTTGGACAAAAAAGGTAAGGGAGTTTTGTTAATGTGAATGAAATTAAAAGTTAGGTCACACAAAAATAGTAAAAAGAATTTTAAACTTCTTATTTTACTGTTGAGGAATGTTTGGTATGCGGAATAAGGTGGAATATCTCATGTTTAAGTTTGTAATAAAATTAAATTATATTTTGATTGAAGGTATAAATTTATATTGTCGACCAAATTATCTCAAGTTTACTCATGAAATATCCCACCTTATGGCTTATCACATTTTTCAAGTGGAATAAATTAGTTCAGAGCATGGGCAGATCTAGAGGGTAGCTAGGGGATTCACCCGAACTTCCTTGGTAAAAAATTATACTGTATATATTAGAGGTTGGCTTAGTAATTGAGGGCTTTCAAAATTCACCTTGAGGATCCAAATTCAAATCTCAAGCATTATATTTTTATTTTTTAAATTTTTTGAATCCCCTTAGTAAAGATCTTGAATCGGCCATTGATTCAAAGATTACAATAACAAAATAATTTAATCTTGTATCAAACAATTGCTTATATAATAAAAGTGTAAAATTAACAAAATATTCTTAAACTCGGTGTCCAATTAAATACTACAACAAACTAAGACGAAAGAAGTAATAAAAGTGTGGGTAGAAAATTAGTGGAGGGTGAGAGTACTTAAGAAGCTTTAATTTGGTTAAGATTTGGACTAGAAATGTAAAGGAAGTTTGGTTAATGTGAATGAAAACACAAAAGTGGTAAAAAGAGTTTCGTGCTTCGTAAGGATGAAGTCATCTTATGTCACACGTAACAGCTGGATCTCACCATGTACTCTTCCCCTTAATTACTTGTACTTTCTAAAGCATTCATATCAAACAACTTTTTAGATTTTGTTTTTTCAATTATTAAGGTGTAGTTTGGTAGCTGATTAGAATTATGCAAATATTAATTATGTACTTCTTTCATTTTAAATTGATTGATCTATTTTAATTTAGCACGAAAGTTTAAGAAAATGAAGAAGTATTTTAAATTTTGTGATCTTAAATTAAAGATATGTCAAATGTACCAAATTGCCCTTTAATCTTATGGCTTTAAACATGTCATGTGAAAAGTTGTCAAAAAGTAAAAAAGTCATTATTTTTTTAAACGGACTAAAAATAAAAGTAGGTCAAGCAAATTGAAACGGAGGGAGTATGTATTAATTATTTTATTTTTTAGCCCATATAAGATAATACAGTCAAACTTGGGTCGGGTCAGGGTCAGAGTCGGAAGTCGGGTTTTGAGTCAAATACTGGATCGGGTTTCGAGTCTCGATCGTGTTTGGGGTGAGTCCCGAGTTGAGGTCGAGGGTCATGTCTTGAGTGGGGATCGGGTCAACGTCAGGAATTGAGTCTCGAATTGGTAGTCAGGAGTCTGATCTCGGGAGGTCGCGAGTCAAGTCCCTTGTTAGGATGGGGAGTCGGAGTGAGGGTTGAGGGTTAAGTCAGGGGTCGAAATTCAGATACTAAGTTTAGGTCGGGGTTAGGGTCATAGTAGGGAATACTGAATAGGGTCTTGGGTCTAGATCGTAGTCAGGAGTAGGTCTTGAGTTGGGTTTGAGATCGAGACCGAAAATCAATCCCGGCTCGGAACCCGTTTCGAAATGATGAGGTTTAAGGAAAGTTTGAATTTATTTATTTTTAATTTATGTATGGAAGTTATTTTTCTTAATGAGAGGAAAATAAGTTTATTTGGAAAATATTTTTCAAAATATTTAAGCCAACCAAACATGAGAAATTAAAAATAAAAATAAAAAATCATACCTAAACACATGACCCTTAATAGGTGTACTTTTTTAGAAGTTCCTACACCCTTATATATTTTAGTGGGGAGCATAGTTGGTGAATATCCCTGTGTTATCCATATTTTATGATGGATAATATGAGTTGATCCATATTTGACCTACTCTTAAAATGATCGAATACCCAACTGATATAAAATACATTTGGGTCGAATGAATAACCATATATTTTACTAACTATTTTGCCACCGGCCCCTACTGTCAATACTTCTCTTTTCTTACTTAGTATATTCTTTAGAGCTTCTTTCACTCTTCTATAATTACAAGCTTGTTTTTAAAATGCTTTCTTGAGCTGAGGGTCTATTGAAAACAACCTCTCTAACATGGCTTAGAGGACCGAACCCATTAATATGGCAAAATACGGAGATAAGTAAATCTGTGTATACTTTATCCTTCTCTGACCCTATTATATAAAATAAAAAAGAAATTGCAATGCAACTGGACTAGTGAGTTAGAGATGTTCAACTATTTTTAACACCCACTTGATTTTATTAATTTCGAGCTTGAAGTAATTTTTCTGAAACAGTATTGATGTGAATTGTCTATAATTTAAAATAGTTTTGTCTTTGTTTTTTTGGTTTCTACTCCTGCAATCATGGTAAACAAACAAAGGAAAGACCATCCTTTGACATTGAAGAAATTCAAAACAAAACTATTTCAACTTGTGGAGTCCAGAATTCTAACAAATAATTTTAAAATAATAAAATATTACACTGAAAATTCAAAGTATATTTGAACTACCTTTGCTATTTTACATTAGAAGCTTCTCTTATGTGATTTTTTAAAGAAAAATCTATACCACATCTTTTTTGTTGATAGAAAGAAGAGGTGAAATTGTTGACGTCTAAGGGATGCCTAATAGGAATTAAGCATAATCAACGTAAAATGCATCATTAAACACTGCGATGAAATAGCAAGTACTTCTTTATTTTAACGATAAATCTCAAATATAAACTCTGAAAATAAAATTATCTTTGATAAAGAACGCTTTAAACCCTGAAACATAATAAGACTTTATGATATGTATCTGAATTAGTCGAATTTCAAAGTGAACACCGACTGTTGCGGCAAAGCTAGAATTTTCACTAATTAAGGGATTCAAAAATATATATAAAAAGTGAAAAAAAATGAAGTTGATTCAACATATACTACTACAACAACAACAGACTCAGTGTATCCCACAAGTAGGATCTGAGCAGAATGGTGTGTACACAGTCTTACTCCTGCTTTGTGAAATTAAAGAGGTTGTTTTCGATAACTGTTGGATAAATACCTTTGGCAGCCAATTCTCAGAGGGAGAGTTTCGCCTATCTCAATAAAGTATATGATTGATTCGAAGAACGTCTCGGCACAAGCATTCAACATATATACTATATATTGTAAAGGAGTTATCCAAGTGCGTTGATGTGCCATGAGTTCGTGCAGTGTAGTGTTGTACATATCAACCACTATGTATTGGTTAGTTGTACATAGTTAGTTACAAGTTAGTGGAGTTAGTTGCCAGCTGTACCAATGACATCTGTGGTTAGTTGTTGTTAGTTAGCTTAGCTTAACAGATTAGGATTAGTATATAAGCTAGCTCTAGTTTATTTTCCTCTGAGTAACTTTCATATCAATAATATCTCTTTCTTCTCACCTATCAATGGTGATGTTCAATTGAGTGTTCACAATTGGTGTTAGTTTACATGGTATCAGAGCTCTGTGCTCAAGAAGATTGACAGATTTAGAAATGATAGTAGTTTCACTTTGAATCATTGCACAGTTTGTCCTCTAGCTAGACAAACTAGGTTGCCATTTCCTACTAGCTTAAATAAGGCAACTTGTTCATTTGATTTGATGCACATGGATGTATGGGGACCCTATAAGGTGCCTACTTATAATGGAATGAAGTTTTTTCTTACTCTAGTGGATGATTACTCTAGATGGACTTGGATTTTCTTGTTGTATCTTAAGTCTGATGTTAGTATTGTTCTTAAGAACTTCATTCTTATGGTTGACACACAGTTTGGAAAGAGGATTAAGATTCTGAGATCTGATAATGGTTCAGAATTTTTTAATCACACATGTGCTAACTTGTTTCTTAGTTATGGGATCATTCATTAGAGTTCTTGCCCCTATACACCACAGCAGAATGGTGTAGAAGAGAGAAGACATAGACACATCTTAGAAACTGCCAGAGCCATCAAATTTCAAGCTCACCTGCCCACAAGATTTTGGGGTGATTGTATTGAGTCAGCTGTTCATATCATTAACAAGATTCCTTCTGTTGTTTTGCAAAATAGGTCACCTTATGAAATATTGTATGGTAAGAAACCCATACTAGACTACATGAGAGTTATAGGTTGTATGTGTTATGCAACTGTCCTGCCTAAAGGAGACAAATTTTCCCCCAGAGCTGTGAAGACAGCCCTAACTGGCTATGCAGTCAATCAGAAAGGTTACAAACTCTATGATCCTGTAGATAGAAGGATCTTGATTAGCAGGGATGTGGAATTTCATAAGGAGATGTTTCTTTTTCAGTCTAATCATAATAGTACTTCACCTGTTCCTGTTGACTTATTTTTATTACAGGAAGAAGTTATTGATGCTGACTCTAGTGAGAATGAAACACATGTTGCTTCTGGTTTATCAGATCCTGCAGAACACATGATGATGCCTAAGGATCCTCAGGTTGTCTTGCCAAGTGCTCAGAGTCCTTTATCAGTGGCTCAGGGTAACATACCTCAGCATGTTGACATTGAACCTCCTCCACCCCCTAACCTTTTGGAAGGGACAAGAACAGAAGAACTAAGAAGCTTCCTATCTGGCTCCAGGATTTTGTCCATCCTGTGAAAGGTGATAAGTCAGCTAACTCATGCTTGTATCCTATATCATATGTGGTGAACTATGATTATATCTCAAAAGAAGTATTACAGTTTTGTGAGTAAGTTCTTTGTGGAAATAGAGTCTAAGACATACAAGGAAGCTATTAAGGATCATAGATGGATTACAGCAATGAAGTCAGAAATACAAGCTCTTGAAGACAATCATACTGGGGAGGTGATGCCTTTGCCCACTGTGAAGAGAGATATAGGTTGTAGGTGGGTGTACAAGATCAAATATCAAGCTTCAGGAGCTGTAGAGGGGTTCAAGGCCAGACTAGTGGCTAAAGGGTATAGCCAGACTGAAGGCTTGGACTATCAAGAGACTTTTTCACCTGTTGTGAAAATGGTTACTGTGAGATCTGTTATTGCTGTAGCAGCATCTAAAGGATGGGTGCTACATCAAATGGATGTATATAATACATTCTTGCAAGGAGACCTTCATGAGGAGGTATACATGGAGCTCCCTCCTGGATTTCAACCAAATACACAAGCTGAGTCTGTGAAGGTCTGCAGGTTGCTCAAGTCCCTTTATGGACTCAAGCAAGCCTCCAGACAATGGAATATTAAGTTGACTTCTACATTAGTAGATTTTGGCTTCATACAGAGTCATCTTGATTACTCCTTGTTCACTAGAAGATCAGGAACCAGTCTAGTGGTGGTTTTGATATATGCTGATGATTTGTTGATCACATGCACTGATTCTACTTCTATTCAGGAGACAAAAACTATGCTTCAATCCACTTTCAAGATCAAAGATTTGGGGGAACTCAAGTATTTCTTGGGGATTGAGTTTGCCAGAAACATGGATGGTATTATGATGCATCAGAGAAAGTATTCTCTTGAGCTTATTTCAGACTTAGGACTATCTGGTTCACAGCCATTCAGTGCACCTATTGAGTTGAACAACAAGTTAACTACTGCAAAATTTGATGATCATTTTGGTTCTACTCATGACACTGTTTTAGTTGATCCTGTTAGTTATCAAAGGCTAGTTGGGAGATTGTTGTATTTGACTGTGACTAGACCTGACATTACATTTGTTGTTCAGTGTCTTAGTCAATTTATGCATAAGCCTAAGGCATCTCACATGCAGGCTGCCGTAAGAGTAGTGAGGTATGTGAAACAAGCTCCTGGTCTTGGGGTGTTTCTCTCAGCTGCTGGAAAGCCACACCTTCAAGCATTTTGTGATGCTGATTTGATACAAATTTATATTTTTTGGGAATTGGTTGAGCTGTGTTCCTATCTATTAATAGGATTTTGGTTTACACGACCTGTTGCGGTAAATGCTTATCAAAAAGCATTTGTAACTAATCGTGTAGGGGATTTTGGTTTATTATTAGGAATTTTAGGTTTTTATTGGATAACGGGGAGTTTCGAATTTAGGGATTTATTCGAAATATTCAATAACTTGATTTATAATAATGAGGTCAATTTTTTATTTGTTACTTTATGCGCTGTTCTCTTATTTACCGGTGCAGTTGCTAAATCCGCCCAATTCCTCCTTCATGTATGGGTCCAACAGATTTCTTGAGTGTCCGAGTTTATTTATGGCATGAAACAACGATCGAAAAGCGAAGCCCTTCCTTCCAATCCAAGCCGGTGAAGCCGCCCCTATATCTAACCACCGCTCACCCCGATCACATATTGGCACGTTCATGATGCATCATAATCAAAAGGCCGTAAAGTAAAGAAGACTTATGCATCAGTGTACTGTCATGATCACATATTAGCTCGATTTTATTGACGGCTTAAAGGCGAAGCCGCCTTTTTCTTAGGGCAAAGGGTGCTCCATCCTCCTAACACCTTCCACTTCTCCCAGGGACAGGAACTACGGCTTGCTGATTGGGCAGCATGTCCCAATACTAGGAAGTCAATCACATGCTACTTAGTCAAGTATGGTGATGCCTTGATTTCTTGGAAAGCCAAGAAACAATGTACTGTGTCTAGGAGCTCAACTGAAGCTGAGTATAGGAGTTTGGCTTCCACTGTGGCAGAGATTGTATGAATCACAGGTTTATTCAAGGAATTGGACATTGATTTGCAGCTTCCGGTTCCTGTCTATTGTGATAGTAAGTCTGCCATTCAAATTGCAGCCAATCCAGTGTTTCATGAACGCACTAAGCACATCGACATTTATTATTTATTAGAGAAAAGCTCCTACTTGATCTCATCAACACTGTGTACTTGGCCTCAGCAGATCAGCAGGCAGATATTCTAACTAAGGGTCTCAGTTGTGTTCAGCATGCTTACCTGGTCTCCAAGCTAGGGATGAAAAATCTTTTTGTAGCCCCTAGCTTGAGGGGGGTGTAAAGGAGTTATCCAAGTGTGTTGATGTGCCATGAGTTCGTGCAGTGTAGAGTTGTACATATCAGCCACTATGTATTGGTTAGTTGTACATAGTTAGTTACAAGTTAGTGGAGTTAGTTGCCAGCTGTACCAATGACAGCTGTGGTTAGTTGTTGTTAGTTAGCTTAGCTTAACAGATTAGGATTAGTATATAAGCTAGCTCTAGTTCATTTTCCTCTGAGTAACTTTCATATCAATAATATCTCTTTCTTCTCTCACCTATCAATGGTGATGTTCAATTGAGTGTTCACAATTGGTGTTAGTTTACATATATACATTAAAAAAAATAATTAATTTTGACCTTATAATTTTTGAATTAATATGGATGTGCATGAATAAGCACAAGGTGGGCTAGATAGTTACTAATTAGAGTAATAGTAAATAAATAATGTACTATAAAAGAAGCATTTGGTACGTAGAAAGAGGAAAGTAGAAGAAAAGGAAAAAGACAAGACGTCTACGAAACATGTATTTACTATAGGTAGCAAAATCGTGTCAAGCCGTAGAGAAACAAAAAGTTGGAGGAGCTTAGCTTGCAGCAGCCAGAAACAACAACAACAACAACAAC
The DNA here is from genome assembly GCA_003996215.1 of Jaltomata sinuosa. Taxonomy (NCBI): domain Eukaryota; kingdom Viridiplantae; phylum Streptophyta; class Magnoliopsida; order Solanales; family Solanaceae; genus Jaltomata; species Jaltomata sinuosa. Next base: position 162,400 of record QJPP01001496.1, on the reverse strand, counting down.
AACTTGCATTGGTCATTCAATTCAATTCATTTGTGCCAAAAAGATTCTTGTAATTTTTGGTATTGAATTTCTTTATCATCTCCATCTTTATCTATCTATGTAATAGGGACAATTGATAAATATAGATTGAAGGCAACTTGTGACGTATAGGTTTTTAATTCTAACTATATTTACACACACACAAATACATGTATACACGCATGTTACGCAACCACATAGTTAGCACAAAGCTTACTATTCTTTCGCCGTTTACTAAAGAATACTGTGTACGCGCAGCATATGCCAATTTTTGGAGGGGTTCTCTCTTTTTGAGTTACCCCAACAAGGCATATACACACGCATGTTTTATTTTAAATAACTTCAAGAAAAAACAAGAATTGTGATGGAAGAATAATTCATCACAAATTCGATTTTGCGATAAAATTTTGGCGATCACATATTCGATGGTGTAAAATTAATTGTGACGGAATAAAAACACCGTTGGAAATGTTTGTGATAGATTTCAAAAAAAGATATTCAGCGAAAAGTTTGTGTCTGTCACAAATTTGTAACAATCCTTATTTAGTCGTAAATTTATGAAAGAATTGTGATAGACCGTCATTTCCAACACAAATTTGTAATTAAATTGTGAGAGATCATCATGATGTTCATAATAAATTTTAGAGATAATGCATAAGTATCATCCTAAACTATAGGTGAAATCCCAGCGACACACCTTAACTATACATGAGTCTTATTACCTCTCTAAACTATTTTAAAGTGTAATAAATACACTCTTTAGTGCTGAGGTGGCACAAAGAGTGTGCTCACTCTTTTGAAAGCAAGTGAGAGGCGAAAACATAAAAAAAAATCTGATCATATTGGACACATGTCCTTTTTTAATTGGAAATCTTATAATTAGTTGGTACACATAATTATTATCATTAAAACTTATACATATTTAATTATTTTTCTTTCTTTCTTTGTAAAATTTATTTTCCCCCTCACTTTTATTTTCTTTTTTTCTTTCATGAATTTCTTATCTTTTCACTTTTACTTAATTTTAAAAAAATACGTATTTTTTTTAAAAAAAATAATGATTCTTTTAAAAAGTGATCTTTATTTTTTTGCATTTCTTAAAGTTTAATTTCCTTAATTTTTTTTGGTATTCATTCAAAATTAACATATTTAATTACAAGACATTTGGAATTAAATCCAAAGGAAAGACAAAGAAAATAAAAAGAATAAATAAAAGCAATAGAAAAAAAATAAAAAAAGGTAAAAAAAATAAAAAAATTAAAAAATAATGTGTATTTGAGCAAAGTTTAAATACAAGGCAAAGAAAAATACAAAAAATACACTCTTTTAGAAAATTTTAAATACAAGAAAAATAAAAATACCTTTTTTATGTGTATTGACTTATTTTACATACAAGACAAGGAAAATAAGAAGAATTTAAAAAAAAAAAATGAAAAAAACCCATTTATACACGTGGCAGCCCGTGTATATCACCACAACTAATTGGATTGGATTATGACTCCACGTCAGCACATAAGGTGCAAAGAACTACAAAAAAAAAAGTTTATGGGAATAATAGGACCCTTGTATTTTTAAAGTGTGTCGCTGAGATTTCACCTATAGTGTAGAGTGGTACTTATGCATTATCTCCAAATTTTATTCACATTGATCAATTTTGTCATAAAATCATCACAAATCCATCACGAAGCCGTGATGAACTTGTCTGTTCTGTCACAAATTCACGTGTTTTTTTCTTTTAGTGATATTAATGTATTACTTTTCTTAGTTTGATTTTTCATAATTCTATTTGATTGAGCTTAAAATTTAGGAAAGAAATAAGAACTTTTAATATTTATGGTCTTAACATGTCAAATTATCGTAGATATAGAATATCTATACGGCTATAAAAACTTGTCATTAAACGGTAAAATGATATTTCTAAGTTAATTTTTTTAAGAAATTAAATAGAAATTACTCTTTTTAGAATATATTAAAAAGAAGTGGAAGTGTTACAAACAAATATAAGGTGGAATAAATTCTGCACCCATTAACTTAAAATCATATTAAACATTGATAAGGAGTGGGGATGCCCACTTCATTAATCTTTTCTTCATAATGACCTTTTGGGTTGTCAAAGAGTTGGAAATACCAAAAATTTCAATATATCAAATCAACCATTCTATTATCAAATTTGGATATAATGAATCTTTTATTGCATTCAACTACCTATCAACTTCCATTATTTCTTAGTGCTCTTCACTTTGCCTTTTTCATTCATTTATTCATTATTACATAAATGATCATTAGGCAAATTAATTAATTAAATTGAATTTGGGATGCAAAATTATCAAAGGAAAGCATATAATAAAACCAACTACTATATATAGGGAATAAAGTTTGGCCTGTTTCTCCCACACCCACCTACCTCCTTCCCCATACCCCTCGCGGAGGCGGATTCAGAAAGTAATACGCATGTTCATATGAACTTAATAAATTTTTTGTCCATACTCTATATATATGTATCATAATATCAATTAAATATCTATAAATATTTTTTTCGTGAACCTATTCGCTTCTGACCCCTTTGCTTCTAGTTCAAAAATCAAATGAAAGAATATAGAAGAATATGAAAGAATATATGTTAAAATATTTATTAAATATATATAAAAAATTAATTTAAAACTCAATTACTAGCAATCGCGATAATTATGTATCTTACAATTCAAAACTCATAAAATAATATAGAAGATAATTATGCCCTAGCCTCTTTAATTTCAAAGTAGTGTGAAGTAAATGATAGTAGTTGTTTTTTAATGAAATGTACCAAAATTGCTTGAGACAATGAACTTAACTTAAAAAGGTAGGAGCTAAATATCTACTAATAGGTTTAATTAGTTAATCCAACAAAATTGAATGAATGATACGATTAAAATGTCTTCATAAAGGCATGGATACAAAAAAAGATATGTGGGTATTTGACAATCTTCACATCCTTTAATTGACTTACTAGCAATTTGTTGCTTATGGATTGGATTTAGAGATTGGTTTTTCAAAATGATTTAACTAATATAGTTGACATGATAGACATTTCTTCTTTTATTTTTGAAATATTAGTATAACTTAACCTATAATTAATAAAAAATATGTTTTATTAAAGGAATATAAACATTTTCCTATTCCTATATTCTAGAAGTGTTTGTAATTATTACATTTGTTGTTTAGGCTTTCTACTAGTACATGTACTCTACTTGTATAGATACTTCCATATACACCATGATGATTAATGTGGATTCACAATTTTCATATGATATCAGAGATTTAGGTGTCTCCTTTGAAACCTCAATACTGTCGTTTTCCCCCCCCCCCCCCCCCCCCCTCCTTTCGTCATTATGTTGGAAACTCTAGGAGCTGATGACAGAAGCACCATCGCCATAATTATTGTTGGTGCTTATAATTCCTGCTTCAGATGCATGCACCACTACCCTATTTCTCTAGAACAAATCTCTCATCATCAGATCCCTTTAAAACTGACTTCCCAATTTAATTTTCTCTATGGGAGATTACAACTTATATCGATGCTCAGAGGATCTGCTCTCGAACACCTTATTGATGGTTCAATCATTGTACCCAATCATTTTTTAGCAGATAACCAGGTTAACCTTGTTTATACATTGCATTTCATTACGACCAAATAATCTGCGTCTATTTCAGAGTCAATCTTTCCTCAAATTGTCGGAATAGAATCAGTTGAGGCTTGGGACAAGCTCGTTATGGCTTAACCATCACGTCCGAACTTTTGATAAATGAAGAAGAAATACTTATCACATCACCGTAATTTTTGGTGGTCCCTAAAAGTTTGAGTAAGATGTGTGTATATGGGTCCTACATGCCTTAAAAATGATGGGGTACCCAATGCCCACATTTGAATAAGAAGCGTAGCTCACGTAAAGGGCCAATTTGAAGAGATGTTCCATTAGGAGATTTCCCCAAATCCTCCTTTGTCTCACTATTATTACTCACAATGCCAAGTTTAGGAGATATCGTCAAGCTTCGTCTCACTTAAAATTGAATCTTCTTGATTGCAACTTCTCCTTGCCATGCTATAATTTATTTTTTTCATACAAATAAAAATGTTGGTCTACTAATAGTATAATAAATTGAAATTTGAAAGGACTATTTTCTTTTCTTGTTAAAAAAGTAGTAAAATTAGATGAAGTCCTTTTGTTTGCAATTGTATTACTCAAAATCTTTATTATACAACTAATTTTTGTTTGTTTTAGTTTGACATGTACCACTCACTCATTAATTATACCTTGAAGATTATTCAATTTTCTGACATTTCCCATTTTCAATTAAAAGTGACAAGTTCATTTCTAAAGAATGAAAAGAAGTGTAGAAGTTTGTCAGTTGCATGCACTATGGTGAATTACCAAAAAAAATAGTATGGATAGTTGAAGGAGGAGGATCCAATTAAAATTTGATGCTTTTAGGTTCCTACAATGATTTCAAGTTAAAACTTCAATAATAACTAAGCTTCTTTTAAGCAGAGGGTTTATCGAAAACAATCTCTCTATCTACAACAATAGGAATAAGATCTGCGTATATCTTACTCTTTCCGTACCTCACTTATGAAACTACACCAGGTTGTTAGTGTTGTTGTCGTTGTATTTAATAGATTTCTTGATAAATATATACTAAGTCTAGGTAAAAACTAAAAATTACTGAGTTCATGTGAACATGTAATCAAATTAAAGTCTAGGTAAAAATTACTGAGTTCATGTGAAGCTATAATCGAATTTCTAGATCCGCGCCCGAATAGTCGAGGGATTGTTTTGAGTGGAGTTAGGGGTGTGACAATTTGACAGGGAATTAAGCCTCATATATTGACAATTGAAGAAGCTCAATTGCGTACGGAGAAGGCAACTTAGACTAATTTACATTTCAGAAAATTAAATTGAAAGCATTTAAATCAATTTTTATAAAGAGAAAAAATAAATCGATTATTGAATTTTCAGTATAATGTGTTTACAATAAACAGGATTCTGATCCCACCAAAGGTCATTACCTTTTTTTTTCCATTATATGTTAGATTATTCGCTCAATTATTTCAAAATAATAAAGAAATTAAATATCAACAAGTAATAAACAAGAAGAAAAAGAATATACAAACGAGAAGATATCCCCACAAGCAAATGACCTCAGCTATTCTTTTCTCCTCCTATCCGGTGTTCGATATTAATTTTTTTTTGGAAATTCTCAAAAATATATAATTTTGAACATATTTACGTCACGTAGCTCAATAATAATAATATAAAATATTATATCTGAAAAAAATATTATACATAATGTATCAGCCGTACAAAGTGTATAATAATATATAAAAGGTGTTTATATATAAATATGAGCTAAATCATATGTTTATATATAATATGAACTACGTGACGTAAATATTTTTAAGAATAAACATAAAGCATATTTTTCCCAAAAAATTTGGTCCGGAGGTAAAGTAGTTCTACTAAAATGACTTCATTTTTTAACATTCAAACTCATGATTTTTTTATTACAGGTGAAAAAAAATACTTATCACCTATCATAATCTTTTATTGATGTGCGATTCAACTCATTTGTGTAGGATTCAAAGGCAAAATTAGAGCTTTAATTATGAGTTCAATAACCTTAATAATTTTAATCTAAATTTTATATTTACCTTAATATATATATATTATTAATTTTAAAAAATTAAAATTTTAAATTTATAAATTTTAAATTCTGACGCCACGATCGACAAGAAGATGTAAAGAAAAGGGGAAAGGCTTTCGTAAGATGAATTGCGGCTATGGTTTAGTTTTCTCATTTGATTCTCTTTACTATTATTTTGTTTAGTCAAAGTAGGAGTTTGCGTGTGGGTGTTGAAGAGAAAGAAAATCAAGAAACGTGATTCTTTTACTTGCAATTATTATCTTCTTTTCTTTTTCTTTTTTTCTTTTTGTTGGAATATATGTTGTCTACTCCAACATGTTTCCCTGCCACTTGTAGACATTGACATACTTTTCCCCACAACACATCCATCTTCTTTTTTTCTCTCGGTCGTATTCAAAATTTATGAATTTTTATAATAATTTTAAATAAATATATAATAATAAGTAGATTTATTAGGTGATTTTTTATAAAAATATATATATGTGATTCAAATTAAAATTATTAAGTTTTCATGAATTTATAAATAGAGCTCTGAATCCGCTACGACGCTATTGCTTCTCCCCCTCCCCACGCAACCCCCATTCCTCTTAGTCACGAATAAGTTCTATAGCGAAATATCAAACTATGTCGCTAAATAGAATCAGAGATCGATTAGCGATATATATGTTATCAAAAAATAAATTAGTTGTGAGATATTTTGCGATGGATAAACGATGAATTTTACAGGTTTTTTTTTTTTGGTGTGTAAAATTGGAGTTAAAGAAGAGGATGAACATGAGTATATGATGAGTTAAACAATTTAGACAAATAACATTATTAAAAAATTATTATTTTTTCATTGAAAAATATTTAGTGGCTATTTTCATAAATCTTTTGATTGAATCGGTGAGAAAATAAAAAAGTAATATTTTCATATGAAAAAATTAGGAAGTTTCCAATATTTCAGTGAAAATCTATTTTTCACCATGCATTTTTCCAGTGAGTTCGTTTGGTGAAAAATGAGTGAAAAAATCATGTTCTATAGCACAAATTTCTCACTATTTCATGATAGAAAAAAACTTTTTGTGTCTAGTAGTATAAGCAAATTAGCAATATAGTCCATTAAGTAGAGTTAGAAATGGGAAAGCTACCTTATTGTGGCAATAACAAAGAAAAAAACATCACAAGTGTAAAAGCAAAAATGATGTTGAAGAAGAAATAATGTTTATGTTTCACTTATTTATGCTCTTCCTCGTTTCATCATTACTTTGTTAGTTCGATTCCAACTTTCCAATACAAACTCCACTAACATCATGATTCATTACTCTCATTTCTATGTTAATCATTTACTCATAAGCTAACATAGGACTTTCTTAAAAGTTTGTTTGATTAAGTTATCAAAATCTATTCATTTTGAAAAATATTTTTTTTGAAGAAATATTTTTAATTTGGAGAGTAATAATTTTATATCCGACTAATCAATTTGAAAATTATTTTTGATAATATTAGACCAACCATTAATAGAAATATCACTATTTTTCTACTGAAATTTTGTACTGAAAAATGTTTAGTGGCTATTCCCATAGATATTTTGATTGAAATGGTAGAAAAAGAAAAAATAATAATATTTTCATATGAAAAAATTAGGAAGTTTTTCACTATTTCAGTGACGATCTCTTTTCCACCATGCATTTTTCCAGTGAGCTGGTTTGGTGGGGAATGAGTGAAAAAATTATATTTTATAGCATAAATTTCCCACTGATTCGCATTTCGCAGTGAAAAAACCTTTGTTTCTAGTAGTGAACAATTTGTATTTGACCAAGTTTCTAAAAGTACTTCTAAAGAAAAGCTATTTTTTCTAGCTTCTGCTATTATTCGAATTTGTTACGTTTTTTTCTTTCTAAAAGTTTGGCCAAACGCATGAACTTTTTAAAAAAGAATAAACACTTTTAACTTTTCAAAAACTCGAAGAAATCGGCCTTCCATATCATAATTGAGTATCTATGTAGTTTACCTCAATTTAAACTACATATAAGAAATAAAATAAACATTAATTTTTTCCATACATTTGCGTATAGAAGTTACTTATTAAACTAAGCTATATGTAACCCATATAATGCTAGTCCACTACTCTCTCATTCTATATAATAAATAAATTTATATGCATAAGTAAACTAATATTTTATGAGATCTTCTAGAAGAGGGGTATAGAAATTCAAATATGGTAATGAAACTCAAAGTTGACCATAGAGTTCTCTTAATTTCTTTATTAGTTTTGGACAAAATACTTTGCCTTTTGAACTTATATATATCTTGATTCATGGAACATTACAAGTTACTTCTCTTCTTTTTAAAGATATTAATAATTTCAGTTGGTTTCTCACAGGCAAACTCTTCAAGAGTCAGAGATAAATGTCTTCTGTTTGACAAATAAAATAATTTTTAATGTATAAAGGCGGTGTATCGATCCGTTCGATTCGATTTTGAAGTTCATCAATTCAACTTATCAGCTATCGATTTGTAGATATGCTAAATCCTTAGAGAACCATTTATAAGATATCGATTTATCGGTTATTGATCGTTATTGGTTTAACCGATAAGATTTCACAAATTTTTTTTATTGAAAATCACTTAGAAACAAAGTGACAAAATCAAATGAACCATGCACATGAGTTGACAGATTGCATCTTGCTCAAAAGCAAATATTGAAACCTTGTAGAATAATAGAGAATTTGAAACAGTCAGAAATGAAAGTATGAAACAAAACCCTAAGTCAATGACCTTATATACCGAATATTATAAATATAATTTATTAATTTACTATCGGGTTATCGGTAAACCCGATATAAAAAAAAATCAAAACCATTATCGAAACTACTAAATCAATAACTCATTATCGAGAAAATCAATAAAAAAAATTTGGTTCAACTTATTGATTTCGATTCGATTTTAAACCGCCCTAGAATAAAAAATATGGTTAATATTGAGACCTTTCTTCATTTATAGGTAACGTACCAAAAAAATTGAGAGCAATATCAGACGTAACAAAATTTAGGTGTTTTGAGTATAAGAATGGAGAATAGATTTCTTACAAGAATATTTTTTATTCATACATGTGAACCATAATGTTATCAAAAGTTTGACGTCACACTTTCACAAGTTTAATTTATTTTGGAAGAATAAATTGAAAATGGGAACACTCTAATATGGTTTTGGAAATTAAGAGGGTAAATGGATAATTATACACTTCTCAAAATTGAGGAATGATACTTTGAAGTTGTAAACGCCAAGCCTAATTGTAAAGGTATTGTTCATTTTGATCCTGACTCTTTTAGGTCACCTCGAGATTTTGGGGTCTCAGGTTTTTGTTTCCTTGGGCTTTAATTCAGAAGGCACTTTTTTGCTTTGAGGTGATTCGGAGAGTCAACTCAAAACAAATAATACCTTGACAGTTGAGCATGTGTCGTAACAAGCGAGTGTAAAAGTCTATCGATCGCTGGCAGTTGAACTCGAAAGGGATTCACTGTGAAGCCTGCCTAAGACAGATCCTACAAAATGAAAGGAGAAAGTTATATATGGGGACGTATAAAGGAGAGTTTAAGATTCATTTATTAATTAATATATATGCTTTCTGAGTTAAAGCCCAAGGAAATAAAAATGCAGTATCCAACTATAGTGAAAAATCGGTTATGTAGAAAATCGGGTTATTATAACAAAATATCCGTTATAGAGAGGGGTAACTGTATATCACCTAGTGAGAGCTACAATACTAAAATGTATAACAAGTACTTTAATTTGTTATTAGACCTCAATTGTTATATGCCTTATAATTCAGCTAAAGATGGTTAGTACTAAGTAAATACCCAAATTTAATTAGGAAAAATTCCAATATATAAGAAATAGGCCTCAATAATACAAAACATAGCGATAATTTTTTGTTTACCATGTATAACAATAATTTCTTACTAATTCAATTAAATTAAAGGTTAAACTATCTAAAGAGACATATCTCCTTATCATATTTACTAATTCTCTCACTACTTTATTTTAATTACTTAATATACCACATGTTAATCAAAAAAATACTCGGATACATCGCCCCAGGTCGTGATACATCGCCTCACCTCGTGATACATCACTTCACCTCGGATACATCCCACCTGATGTATCAAAGGTAAAACCAAAGAATACCGATGTATCCGAGTGGTTTTGAGATGTATCCAATGAGATTCCAATGTATCCGAGTAGTTTGGGGATGTATCCCGAGGTGAGGCGATGTATTCCGAAATGAGGGATGTGTCCGAGCAGGATTGAGGTGGAAAAAAGAGTAATTAGCTCCCAAATATGTGTGTTTTATAAAAGTTATCCTAAATTAAAAGAAGAAAAAAACTAGCCCATTGCTGAAGATAACATATGGGCCTCGTGGTCAAGTCCAACCAGTTATTTACTATAGGCCTAATGGATGTACAATTACCCTAGCCCAATAGAATTACTAATTTTTGTAAGAAATTACACCCAATGACGTTGAAAATGGGTCGTCTTAAATTTTTAACCCCCACTTGCCCCATAGGCGTTAAGGTTAAAGGTCAAAGTTGTTTAACTTAAAGTTTTACTCGTGAAATAAGTGAGTTCCAAAGTTTAAGATCATCTATTTTCAAAGTAATACTTGTAAATCATCTATGATTTTCTCACCAAATAGCCTTTTTTGAAAGTTACTGTTTATATTTGATACATACATAGATATATACGAAATAAAGCTCATATGCATAATAACTCACATACTATTCCATTATCAAAATATAGCAATAAAATTTTCACATAATATATACAATCTCAATAATTGTATCGTGTTTTTCCTTATTCAATAAATGATGGACTTCTAAAATTGATTGCTATTCAGAATAAGGGAATTGAAAAAAATGTCGACTCGGCTAAAGAAATGCCATGTGAATGGCCAAGGATTGAAAATCTCATTTTATAGCCTTTTTCGAGTGCTTTGCTTCTTTTTTGCCACATTCTTTATTTATTTGTTCTTTTTTTTTTACCGCTTTCTTTTTGCTGTTCTTTTTTTTTAAAAAAAAAACTTTGCTCTTCTAATTGCTATTTTTTTATAACAATCAAATATAATTTTGTAATCTTTTTTATTTTCCATCCAATATGACGGAGATGGTTAAAATCGAAGAAATAATTCATATCTATTTTTTTTGTATAATTCGTGTGTAGTAAATGTATAATTAATATAGAGTCAATTTATTATATGTATACACACTAATTATATATTTTTGTTTAATTCGTATATAATAAATGTATAATTAATATATAGTCAATTTATTATGTATACATATACTATATATATATATATATATATATATATATATATATATATATATATATATATATATATATATATATATAAATGTATAATAAAGTATACATTTATTATATACTTTAAATATACATTTTTATACAATACCAATTATATACATTTTTATCAGTGGACTTTTTATATACAATTCATATTCACTTTTTATATAATATACATACACATCTTATACATATACAATCGTGATAGATATATTTTTATACGATAATTATACAATTTTTATACACATTTTATATGTATACATATTTTATACAATAACCATTAATTTATACATAATATTTTAAGAGAACTTTTCATATACACTTCATATTCACTTTTATACAATATATATGCACACCTTATACATATACGATTGTGATAGATACATTTTATACAATAATGATACATTTTTTATTACATATTTTATACGTATACATATTTTATACAATAATTATATAATTTATATATATATTTCTAGAAATTCCCAGTGGATGGAATTAAAATGGCCGAGTGGCTATCCCATGACATAACTTTGAAAATGATCATTTGAGTGAAATTTCTTTGACTTTATGGACATAGAATGTCCTTTTCCCTTCAGACAGAAGGACAGAATATGAGTTGCACATTTTATATAGTTGAAATTAACTTGACTTGCTGATTTTGTTGAACTAAAATTAATCCTTCTTTTGCGCTTGAATCTGGAAGGAAAGTTGTCAAAGCTCACCTATTATTGAGTTTGAGCTTCGAAATTTTCGGATAGTCACGAAAAATTTGACTTAACTTATTTTTTAATTTTTTGGCGCTTTGCTTTCCAGTGAAAGACATTATTAGGCTCCTCTTATGTATATAAAAAATTGGTTGATGACAAACTCTTATTAAAATTAGAAGAGAATTTATGAAAATTCTTTTAGTGAAAAAGCTTCGTTACTTGGTGTCAAACTAGGATATGCGATAGTTATTAGAGTCGCCATTTCAAATTTGGAGTCAATTGATTTTTTTAAGATGGTGGATCATAAATCGTTAGTACATAACTAAGATTAGTGATCATTGGGATGAATTTTGAATAAGTCCGTTAAAGTAAATTTTGGGTTTATGTATCAATCAGAATTATTTTCGTCTGGACGTTGTTCCAAAAGTTTGGAACATCTTGAATAGCTTATATCTCAAGTATGAGACAAGATTTGGTGCAAACTTGAAAAGGTTTTAAATCGAATTTTAGATTGAACTCCGGAGTTGAAGAATAATAATCTCATTTTATGTCTATGTATATCACTTACATGTCGTATATATGTCATCTGTATATATTCTACTTACTTATAAAAGGCAATAAGCAGGCAGCGTCGACATGTTTGCTTGTGATGCCTGCTTATGCTGCCTGCTTGGATATTTTCTTTTATATTTTTTTCGTTTTAATTTGTTTATCTTACTTTTATTTTAATTTGTTATATATATTTAAAAATTACGTAAAAAATAATATAATTCACAATAATTAATAATTTAAAATATTTAAAAGACATAAAAAATTGATTGACTTTCAAAACTCCCATATTAATTGGGACGGATAAAAAAGTACTATAAATTACAATAATTAACAACTTAAAATATTTAAAAGATGTATAAAAAAATTTAATTGACTTTCGAAATTGTATCAAGGACACATAAATTGGTACAAAGTGAGTAACATATATTATTTAAAAATTACATAAAAGGTATTATAAATCTTAATAGTTAACAACTTAAAATACGTAAAAACTATGTAAAAAATTTGATTGACTATCTAATTACTTATAAAAGGCAATAAGCAATCAGCAGGTCAACATGTCTGCTTGGATATTTCCTTTTATATATTTTCCGTTTTAATTTGTTTATCTTACTTTTATTTTTAATCTGTTATATATTTGAAAATTACGTAAAAAATAGTATAATTCATAATAATTAATAACTTAAAATATTTAAAAGACATAAAAAATTGATTGACTTTCGAAATTTTATCACTGCCATATTAATTGAGACAGATAAAAAAGTACTATAAATTACAATAATTAACAACTTAAAATATTTAAAAGATGTATAAAAAAAAATTGTATCAATGACACATAAATTGGTACAAAGTGAGTAACATATATTATTTGAAAATTACATAAAAAGTATTATAAATCTCAATAGTTAACAACTTAAAATACGTAAAAACTATGTAAAAAATTTGATTGACCATCTAAATTATAAAGGGCAACAAACAGGCACGAGGTCGACATGCCTGCTTGCATATTTTCTTTTATATTTTCTCCATTTTAATTTGCTTATCTTATTTTTTTTAAAAATCTACTATATATTTGCATATTACGTAAAAAGTACTACAAATCACAATATAACAACTTATAATATTTAAAAGACATAAAAAATTTAGTCATCTCTCAAAATTTTATCAGTTCCACATAAATTGTGACAGAAGAAAAAAGTACTATAAATCACAATAATTAACAACTTAAAATATTTTTTTAAATGGCAACAAGCAGACACGAGGTCGACATACCTGCTTGTGCTGCCTGCTTGCATATTTTCTTTTATATTTTCTCCATTTTAATTTATTTTATCACAAATTACAATATAACAACTTAAAATATTTAAAAGACATAAAAAATTTAGTCGACTCTCGAAATTTTATCAGTGCTACATAAATTGAGACAGAAGAAAAAAGTACTATAAATCACAATAATTAACAACTTAAAATTACCTACCTTACTTATAGAGGAGGATAAGCAGGCAGCTGATCGACGTGCCTGCTTATATATTTCCTTTTATAATTTTTGCGTTTTAATTTATTTATCTTATTTTTTTAAATTTGTTATATATTTAAAAATTAATATAAATCACGATAATTAACAACTTAAAATATTTAAAAGACATGAATTTTTTTGCATGCTTGGATATTTTCTTTTATACTTTCTCCGTTTTAATTTGTTTATTTTAGTTTTCTTTTTAATCTGTTATATATTTGAAAATTGCGTAAAAGGTATTATAAATCACAATAATTACAACTCAAAATATTTTAAAAACATAAAAAAATCGAACGACTCTCAAAATTTTATTAATGTCACATAAATTGGGACAAAAAAAAAAGTACTATAAATCGCAAACAATTAAGAATTTAAGATATCTAAAAGATGTATAGACAATTTAGTTTACTCTCAAAATTGTATCGATGCCACATAAATTGACACAGAAGGAGTAACATATATTATTTAAAAATTACGTAAAAAATATTATAAATGACAATAGTTAACAAGTTGAAATATCTAAAAATCATATAAATTTTTTGATTGACTATCTAAATTTTATCTGTATCACATAAATTAACACAAAAAGCGTAACATTTATTGGGCCCGCTTCAATATCTAGTCATATATATATATATATGTGTTTATCAATGTATATAGAACTTTTCCACATGACAATCATATGATATGCAAAAGATACACATATGAGATATACCTATATACAATGGTGATCTATTTTGCACTCTTTGTAAATACATATTTATGTAAATGTAGATTGCTAAGATGTAAAAACTTATAGAGACCTTATTAATCCCCTATTTACATTTGATTGTTAAATATCCTTTACATAATACATATCCCTGTTCAAAACTTTATTACACAACCTATATACATGACAACATACAACTAATGTACAAAACTTATGGACACACAATCGCATCGCGACTAGGCAGTTCAAGAATGTATTAACTCTGGCACGAGCCTTCGAAAATATGAGATCTCATCGTCCAAGCAGGGTGTTCGTTTCTCCGATAACAGCCTCTTTTCCAACGATAACAAGTGGTCTTTTCCGGCATTATGAACTTGTTTCGAAAACTGGGAAACAGCTGAAGTAATCTCTTCGACGAAATCTACAATCACTCCCTCAACACCCATCATGTATTGTAAGTAAGCCACTTCTTTCTCGTTACTGCAAGGCACGTTCGATGAAAAATTAAACGAATATGTACATACACTACATTGTGTAACAACTTTTTTTGATTAAAACTTACTTTAGCTGGCCATATGTGAAAAGGGAAAGATTGGATTCTTTGATTTTGGCTATCATTCTTGGATTTCTTAAAATGGCTTTGACCTCCGAGACGATGCCTTGCAGGCCTCCTTCTAAGCACAACTTAATCGCCTCGTCTAACGAGTTCCTTCTGATGTCGGAATAAATTTCAGATCCTCCGTTCGTTAGGAAGAAAACCTGGATCATGATCATATAGATGACACATTTCAAGAAATGCACAAACAAAGTGTCTATTTTCTATAATTTAAAGAAAAGAAAGAGAAAACTCTGTTCACTCGCAAGGTGACTGACGCGAACTCGTGCAATTAAGCTGTCCTCTAGGAGGTTGATTGTCGTAGCTATGGAATTGAAGTTAACAATCAAGAATATCATGCTCCTAAACGGTCATAAAATAGAGGCAGATGCAGCCGTATAGTACCCTAGTTCATCTGAATCTAGTAAGTTCGATGCAGAGTATATATAAATTCATGAGTAAAAACTACTAAGATTGCAACAATTAGTAGGTCAGACCTATAACTTTTCGAATATAATATGTTCAAAATTCTAAGAACCTCAAATTTTGAATCTGCCTCTAGTCATAAATCCATTTACTTACCGGATAGGCGGTCTGCTGCTTCCTGATCAATTGAGCTGCGTCTGGTTGAAAGCTCGAGAACATGATGCGTCTACCTTTTGCATACTTGAACACTACCTGGCTCATAGTATGTCAATAATCAAATGTTAGTACTAACAACTTTTAGTGTCACACACACAAAAAAAAAGAACAGAAACTACTTATGTAATATGATTGCTAATATTACAAACCTACCTGCAAAGCTGCTCGAGTAACACAAACTAGTTCTTCTTCTTTATAATTTCTCTTGTCATCGAACTTAAACTCAATGTTAAATCCTACAGACTGACCAACATTCTCAAACACATCTTGTAGCGTACACAAACGATCATCCTCTTCGACCTTCCATTCGAAGATTCTCCCATCTTTCATTTTTCTGAATAAAGGTTTTTCCACCTATTTACAAAAGAAAAATATCAGTTTAGTTTCGCAAATTTGAAACCATCTACAGCACGTATGAAGGGCGAAGAATCCGTTACATTTGTTGAGTCATTCTGAGGTCCATATGAAAGGAACTCCTCCAAAGTGAGGTCTGTAACTCTTTTTTCAATCAACTTCCCCTGAAAATTCGTGGCAAAGTCAATATCGAGAGTTACAACATCCTCAACTTATTATATTCGAGCATCATTATAATGGATTTTTTTTTGGGTAACAAACCTCTTGTTGTGTAAAAATGAAGATATCGTGGAAAATTACTGGATGGCCATCGCTTGTGACCTACAAAAAGATTTTGATACACAGTATCATCTATGGTATTCTTTGCTTGCCAATTATATTTTGCAAGCAAACCTACCAAGAACAAGGACAAAAAATTGAAAAGACAAACAAAGAATCAGTGCCTTAACTGAATTCAAATATCCAAAGATCATTAAAATACACAACCAGACACAATATGAAAAGAAAGTTTTTAGCTCATAGAATTCAACACCAAGCAAGTTATCTCTGATTCCCTCAAAATGAACACATAATCGATAGGCTAGCAAAATTTGAGAGATGTTTGGATCTTTCTGTGCCACCGCTTAAATTTTGATCCCATTAAGAAAAGTGGCCTCCACACCATAATTTTTTCAATATTTGTGGATGAAATACTGGCCATCTTTGTGGCCAAAAATCCTGTTGATTATTATAAGATGTTGTATAGAAATTTACCAATATGTTTTTGCTTCAAAATTAATCCAAATCAACTCCAGAAGACTTTAAGTTTGATATACAACATTCTAATGCCAACCTCGACAATAGTTAAATTCAACCTAAACCTTCAAAAATTAATAGACCCAATTTTATCTTCGATCTACAAGAAGTTTTTTTTTTTTCAAACTCAACACTGATATTTCTAATTTTCTTCAACCAAATTAATCCAAATTATTAATAAGAATAGACAATATAAGCGCTTAATGAAATATTACCAGCTCAATTCTAACCACAATAAGCAATTGTGTCGAACTTTCCATTTTTGGAATAGTTATAGAATCTCTATGAATAGAATCGAACCTTATTTCATGGTATTTACATGAGGTTCCTCTTTAAGAAAGTCCCAAGAGGGCTGGGTAGAGAATACGAGATAGAGAATATGGATTCTTCCGCATCTCAATTCAGTTACTGGAAAAAAAAAAAAGGAAGAAGAAGAAGGTGGAGGAGGAGAAATTCTGGTTGAAGTTTTTTTGCATAACTTTTCTTAATAGGGTCAAGAATTAAACACAGATCCTTAAGGAAGCTATCCAGTGTAAATTCTTGATTGTTGAATTTTTTTATTTTTTTTGAAATAAGTGATAAATAGTCAGGTTTCTTTGTGTTCCCTATCTGTTGTTAGGTATCTGCTTTGCGATCCGATTAATTCAAATTCTTGACATAAAGCTCAATAAAGGGGAGAGCATTTCAATTTTCAAGACTTGAACCTGAAAGTGAAAACTCTACTGAAGGGTGAAAAAATCATATTCATCCCACCACCACCACAACTCCGTGAGGATAAGCATCTACGTTACTTCTATTTTGAATGTAATACAACAACAACATACCCAATGTGTTTCCACAACGTGAGGTCTGGGGAAGATAGAGTGTACGCAGTCCATATCTCTACCTCAGAGATGAAGTAGAGAGGTTGTTTTCGATAGACCCCCGGTTCAAGACAAAAACAGTCTAAAAATAGTTTAAAAAAAGACGTAATAAAAATACAAGAGATAGTGTGTAGTAACAAACAATAGATAGAAACAGAGCAACACCACCACAAAATAATACTACGAGAAATCAAAAAACAAGAAACTACAAGCGTAGCACTAAGACTATTAATCGGGACAACAAGGCAAAAAATACTCCTACCTCCTAACCTTCTACCCTAATCCACGTCCTCCACACCTTGTCTATTTTGAATGTAATACAATCCACAAATTTGATTGAAGTTTTATCAAAGATTCTTCCTCTCACAACAAATAAATAAATAAATAAATAATTCCTAGGTCAAAAATGAATGATGAGAGCATAGTACAAGCGTCAAAGGTTCAAAGCATATAAGTTGTGTTGTGAATTTGGACTTGGCATTCTCAAATTAGAAGACATGTGGAAAGTATAATAAGCTAAAATTAAATGATTAAAAATATTGACCCAAGTAAAAATCATGTGATGACAATAGGTCGTTGTCAAAAAATTGAACACCACCTGCCACGTATACGCGGTGGCTCATGTCGATTCTAAAGATTGACCGTAAACAAAGTTTTTTATACTCTTTCCACCATAAAACTTTGCTCAGCATCAAATATTTATATATAATTAAATATTTTTAGATGTATATTGAACTCTGTGAGGTAGAGTTAAGAGTCTGCGTACAGTCTATCCTCTTTAGACCCTACTTATAAGATTATATTGAATCCTCTTTAGACCCTACTTATAAGATTATATTGAGTATGTTATTGTATAATCGCTTAATCATAATTAAGTGATAAACACATAATAATAATAATTATTATAATAATTATTATTATTAATAATAATATATTCCGTATAATCACACACAAAAAGTTTAGCGTTCTGACCTGAACGTCAAATTCGATGAATTGGAGGTTGAATTTAGCAGCTTCATTGAAGGAACGCAACGTATTCTCTTTCATTGCTTTTCTATTCCCAGAAAATTGCAACATGTTCGTCCCATTTCCTCTATGTCCCATTACTACAAACTTATTATTATTCCTGTCCCCAACATCATCCTCCCCTGCATATGTAAAATATCATCAAAAAATAAAACAAGGAGAAGGAGGTTGTGCTGCAGTGATAAATATTTCTTCATTTTTATTCCAAACGTGTTTATTAGGAAACACTTTATCCTTCAACAGGAGAATTTCACACGCGAATCCAAATTTAATCAGACCCAATGCGAGTACCATCATTCATAATTAACAATAGATATCAGGTTCTAATCCTTCTGACTACAGAGTCCCCATTGTTAGGGAATATTTTATCCATAAAAATGGAACTTTTTGACATGAATTCAAATTTAATCGAATTCGAACCTCAATACAAGTATCAAACACCGAACATGTGAAACCAAATAAGAAAAAAGACGGAAAGAAAAGAAGAAAGGGATAATTATTTACCATTGGAAAGAGGAGGAAATGTGACATTTTCAACATGGATTTGATCAGTGTGTGGAACAACATGAGAAACTGGAACTGCCTTAAGAGCCATTCTTTTTTTGTTTTTTTTTGTTTTTTTGGTTTTGTTCTTTCGGAGATAACAAGGTTATCTGTTTGCTTTTTGTATGTGAAATGGATATACGTGTGTGTTAGGAGTTAGGAGTTAGGACAAAGAGAGGGTTGTTGTTTATGGTGGTTATTTAAAGTATTACACAAACCTTTTACTTTCAAAGTAAAACTAAAACCGTGTCTTATATTTATACCCACTAAACGTGTACGTTTTGGAGTTTTTCCCTCTACTCTTTTCTTTTTTATTTGGTGACTGAGTAAAGAAAATTAGTGTAATTTATTTGTTCCAAAAATATCGTGAGATTTATTTTCTTTTATTCAAATGGTAAAAGGTTTAAATGGACCCATTTCAAGGTTTGTGACTTAACTATGATTAGCAAGTATTTTTGTATTGGAATGTGGAGTGATAAGTACTCCTTCATTCTTAACCAAATGTTTTGGATTTGAGTCCCTTTGGTATGAAGTCGCCTTTGTTAAGGAGCGCTTTATCTCCCAATGTGAAACTTTTGAACGTAAATTTGAATTTAATCGAGCTCTAATGTGAATATCGAACATCAAGTGAGAAATAAGAAAATATATTCTTGTACTATTGATTTATTGTAGATAACTCTAGAGATTGATCACTGAGTTCACTAGAAGAGTCAAGAATTGATCCATGGTGGATGTACAAATATTTTCAAGAAGACTTTGTGCATGGAATTTTCCTACTCTTTCTCGAAACTGCTGAAACATATATAGACAAAGTATAATTCTGATGGGACTTAATGACTTAAATGAACAAGCTCATGGACAAATTAAATCCTCGTGATGACTCCTATTCTTTCTATTAACAGAGAGAATCGGAGAAACATAACTATTTGTAAACCTTCATCTGAAAGTGGTGAGTTTAATGTCCTAATGATAATGAGAAATCAACGAACAGAGATTTTACAACCTATTTTGTAAAAATGAAAGGCCATACAAAGGATGCATGCTATGAAGTAGCACTATATCCTCTTGACTACATTTTTAAGAAGAAAGGAAATACTTGATACTATTAAGAGAATTACCCCAATGCCATCATTGATACCTCATCATACACTACTTATCATACTGGACCAATTGTGTCCCCATGAAAGGGCTGGAGAATATGGTAGAGGATCTAGATTTGACAAGGGAGAGTATAATTCTGGCTCTAATTCAGGATATTTATGGAGGATATGAGAAAGTTGCTATGTCTCATGGTCTAGGTGGAGGCTTCACAAAGGTATAATATATTCAAATATTGAACTTATTGAATAAAGATGCTGAGCAAAATGACTTTTCACCAGCTCTGAATTTTGTAGGTAAAACTATTGTTGATCTTATGGTTAATGATAGTCATAATTATTGGATTGTAGACATTGGAGCCACAAACCATATGACTCCACAATCAGATATTTTCACCAACTTATATGAGGTTAAGGCCACTGAAAAAAAAAGTCCAATTGCCTAATGGTAACACTTCTACTAGAGTGAATCATAGATTGGATCAAAAATAATTCTTGAATGAGGCCAGAGATAAATCGAAAAAAGAAATCTTTATTAATTCATGAGTTTCAATTCAACCTTTTCTCAGTTTCTCAAATCACAAAGGTCTTACAATGCTATGTTTCATTCTTTCCTGACTTCTTTGTTTTTCAGGACCTCTACAGTGGATGGGTGAAAGGGTCTACTATTTTTCTTTTATTCATTTATTTTCTTATAATAATTTTCCAATAGTGGAATCAATCTGATTATTTCTGTTATATTTTCCAGAATATATTCTAGATATTCTATATCTCGAGTTCTTTGATACATTTCTATATTTTCTTTTATCAAGTTTCCTAGCAAGGTTATGTCTACATTAGTTTCGTACCAGTATTGTAAGTATTCGTAATTTATCATTAATCTGAATCTAGTTCTAATTCTTTAATATTAAATTTTTCTAATTCTGAGTCTAGTTCATGCAATTCTATTTCGTACCATTCTTGATTCATTAGTTCTAAATCTTCATCATTGAATATTTTTTCCCATATCAATTTTCTTAGTTCTATAATTTCTATATCTTTGAGCACATATAAGATTAATACCTTATAATCATAAATCATTTTATCATGCAAATAGGTGGTCATGATAATATTGTCCATATTCATGTTTATGCTTTGCTTTGATTTAATTAATTCCCTCATACCATAGCATAACAATAACATCATATTCGATCATTATAGACTAGATTATTTTAAACCATATCCTCCTGTCACTGTTAACACCGTACTTTCAAAGGTAATTTCTTCCTAAACAGTGCCACTCTGTCTACTACCTTCATGGCTTCCTCGCCTTGGTTTCGACCTCTGGACATTATTTTCAGAAGATTTCCCTTTTTTCCTCATGTTAACAAACTAGAAATATGATTCAAATAATTCTAGTAGATAATAACGAATATAAACTTATTTAATCATGCTATGATACTTAGGAATTAGTAAATTTAGCTATGCATAATTATAAATAGATATACCTTGCTAGTATCTTCTTGCTCCATATTGCTAAATTTTTTTTATCTTATTGAGAGAATATTTTTTTTTTGTTTACAAATAAGGCTTGCTTTCCGTGTAGAAAGTCTTACCTTCATCTGCCATAATGGTTAGCTATTTATAGGAGGATGCTTACACGTCCTATTCCTCCTTTTCTTTTCTCCACTATGTTAATCTTTACAGTTGTCCCTATACTATTCCTACTTTTGTTAGTGACCGCTCACTTTATTAGTGGACGTCCCACTCAACTATTCCTATTTTTACAGCTTTACAAAATTCCAAACTACTTTTCTTTACATAATTACAAATGTCCAAAAATACTTTACATATCTGTCGGCTTTATCTTCGCTTTTTATCTTCTCGGAATCTGCATGCTATCTTCTTATTCCAGCTGTACGTCTGGGATTATATTATCTTCACCTTGACATCTGGAGCATTGATGATCTGGATATTTGAGACTAACTGTTTTGCAGTATCTAGTCATCATTTCTGCTGATATAAAATCTTTTCTAATAGCTCTTGTTATAGGTTGCTGTTCCGGCTTTAACAGGCTTAGTGCCCATTGCCTTATCTCTTCCATATCTGCTATCCTTTCTTCTCTGCAGTTGGAGTAGATCATAGTTTGTTCGCGTGCATAGTAACTCCAAACTGGATTTTTGTTTAGATAATTTGACGTTAATTCGTTTAAAATTGTAGCTAGTCCAATAACTCTCTTTCCCGCATAAAACTCCGGTATTGATACTTTTGGTATCTCTTCTTGTGCTTCTATTTTTTCTGGGATAATCATTTCCCTAGTTAGTCCTATTTTGATAACTTGTATAACTGGCTTGATTTCTGTATACAATATCTCTGCTGGTGCTAAATAAATTCTTATATAGAATAATGTCCCTTTAGTTATCCTCTTGTAATGCATAAAAGCTTTGTGTAACTCTGGTAATGTAGCTATTTCGTCGCCTGTTTGGGTATATATGGTATTTAATAGACCATAATTGTAGCAACTTGCTACTAGATTTGCATTTGTTTTTGGTAGCGCAATTAACTTATTGTATCCTTGTAGATTTTGGGTAATATAGTCCTCATTTGGATTGGTGGTAGCTTTGGATCTTGGATTTTTATTGAGGAAGGTCTGTAGTTTATGAATGTTTTCTATGTATGCTCTGGTTATGTGATTATATGTCTTTTTGTCTTGGTTCAGGCTATCTTTATAAGTATTCACTTGTGGTGGTATGAATGGAGTATTGTGAGGTTTTGGTGTATATGGTGCTTCAAATATCTTATTCAGATTTGTATTGACATATTTTTTCTCTTCGCTTGTAGATGAGCTATTGCCTGCAGCTGCATGAAGTAGATAATTGTTATGGGTTTTTCGGTGTTTCCCAACGTCACCTTGTATCTCTGGAAGTTTTATGTCTTCCGATTGACATAGCTCCGCATTTTTACAGTCATGCTGCTGACTAGTTTTGATTAGTTGTATCTCTTTATTTATGTTATCGACTTCTCTACAAAGAGTAGTCATAACTTTGAGTAGATCTTCCATAGTAGTTTCCTCAGTTTGAGTAGCTTTGTCTTGATATGTAATCTGCAATTGTATTTTTGTCAGTACATATCACCTCGATTGTAAATGTGAAGTTTAATATATTTAATACGAGTCTCCGTATTTCTTTGGTTGTAACTGAGTCTTGTACTCTCCTCGTTAGCCACCATTTCACCTGCGTATTATCTGTTCTAATAATAAACTTATTATATACAATATATGGTTCAAAAGCTAATAAACATTTATATATTGAGTATAATTCTTTTCTATTTATTTCCCATTTTATTTCGGGATTTGTAAATGTGCCTGAATAATACCTGCAATGATGTTCTATTTTTTCTTTATCATACCTGTATTTTAGTACTCCTCCATAGCTTATTTCACTAGCATCGGATTCTACTATATAGGTGAATTTGTTATTTTCGTCTGAGAAGCATAATTTTGGTAAATTCTTACATAGTGATTTTATTTTTCTTATTTGTTCTTGGTCTTTATCATCAAAATGATATTCTACGTCTTTCTTTAATTTCTTATGTAATGGTTTTAGACTTTCTGCTAATTTTGGTATATATTCTCTTACTTGATTTACTAACCCTAAAAACGACTGTAGTTTCTTTTTTGTATCTATCTGTTCATCAGAATTTATTATTTTTTGTACTATGTGTGGCTGCATTTTTATACCATTTTTATCTATTTCTATTCCTAAGAATTCTATTTGATTTTTCATTATTTCAGCTTTTTTCTTACTCAAACTAATTCCTGAATACGTAATAATATGTATAAATTTTTCTAGTAATTTTATATGTTCATCTTGTGTTCTTGAATATAGGAGTATATCATCTATATATACTATGCAATTTTCTAATTGGTTGAAATAATTATCCATAAAATGCTGGTATCTTCCCGGTGCATTTTTATATCCAAAAGGTAATACGTTCCATTCATAAAATCCTTGGGGTACTGTAAATGCTGTTAGTTTTTTAGATTCTTCTTCTAGCTTAAGGTGGTAAAAGCCTGATTTGCAATCAAATTTACTAAAATAATTATATCCTTGGACTTGTCTTGTTTTTAATATCTTATTTGGTATTGGATAATTGTATGTTTTAGTTTTGGCATTTAAGTTTCTATAATCAATAACCATCCTACTTTTTCCTCTTTTTTGTTCGCTATGTTTATTTACTATAAATGTTGGGCTTGTATGTTTGCTATTACTTTCTTGTATATATTTATTTTTTAATAATTCTTCTATGTGCATTTTGAATTCTTTTAGATCATCAAAATTGTATTTGAGAGGTTTTTGGGTAATTATACTATTTTCATCAATTAATTCTATTTTTACTTTGGTTTTATGGTTTTCCCATCCTTTTAAGGGATTTTCACTATATAATGGTTCTAATCGATCTTGAATGATTTTTAGTTTATCTATAGCAAATATAATTAGTTCTATTTTATGCTCATTTGTTTTTATATTTTCTAATTTCTGGGTAATTTTCTCACTTCCTTTTATCCATGGGGTAGGTTTTCTATTTTTATTATATACTCTTTTAGCTCCTACTTTGTGTTTACATGGTGTAGTAAACCACCAGTGCGTTTTTGTTATTATATGTGGATATAGTTTTTCTAGAAACGGCATTCCTAAAAGTATATCTTTGTTTGTGAATTCATAGCTATATATTTCTTCTATGGTTAATATCTTATCCCATATTTGTAGTTTTATGTTTTTTGCTTTATGATTTATCATGCTCCCTTCATTATTAAATCCTGTTACTACTATCGGGTGGTTAATTTTTTCCATTTTTCATCTGGTAGACAATTATGTTTACACATATTAGCTTCTGCTCCTGTATCTATCATCGGGGTATAGTATCTATTGTAGTAATTTTCTACTATTATTTTGGCAAGTATATAAATTTTCATTTTTATTTCATATTGTTCGTTTTATTATGACTTTTTTATTTTTATATGTAACAGTTAACTGGGTGTTTTCTAAATTATACGGTTTCATGCCTTCTAACCATTTTATTCCTAATATGATATTTTTATCTCCATGATATATTTTAAAATTTATTACCATTGGTATCCCGCCAATGATTAATTCTTTTTCTACTGTTTCTCTTAATGCTGTAAATTCTTTTGGTAATTCTGGCTGTTCTGTAGAATTTATTTCTTCTTCTGTTACCAATTCTCTTGTTATATAATTTTCTTCCTGACCTGTATTTATTGTTATAATAAATTTTCTTTGTTCTAATATTCCAGTTATATAATAGTGATATAGCTCTATTTCTTTTATTTTTACTGAATTTCCTGATGATTGAGGTGTTTCACTATGACTTTTTCTTTTAGATGTGCTTATCCTGTCGCTTACTATTTCTAGATCTTCTTCTATGTCAATTTCCTTATAGCTATAATCATTATTATCTATTACTGTGACAATTTGTTCAAATGGATTCTCTATTTTTATCCTATTAATTTTGTTTTTTGCTGTTATTTTATGTTTTGTTGTTAAGACATATAAATTTTTACATCTTGCTGTAAATATTTTACTACCTGGGGCCAGTTCGATTCCTGTCATTTTCCAATATAGTACTAATGATTTATCTATATTCCTGTCATTTATTGCTACTGAATAGTTGGCGCTTATTATGAATTTAAATTTTTGGTATATTAGATTTCCTTTTACTGCACTTATTATACTTTTTCCTATAGGTTCAATTATTCTGTCATCTGCTAAATATATTTCTATAGGTGTATCTATACCTTCTCTAAAACATGCTTTTATTAATATTTCTGTTCCTCCTAGATGTACATATTTTATTGGTTCTTTAGCCTGTATTGCTTGTATTTCTTTATTTATTATTCTCTTATTTATTATAGGTATTTTTGCTTTTCCTTTGGTATATTTACAATCTATTATATGTTCTTTCTGACTTACCACATAATATTCTTCTTTCTGTCGTTTGAATATATTTTTTAGCATTGGTATTTTGAATATTTTTTCTACACTTAAATCTAATTCTTTTCCTTTTATCTGTTCAAATATATTTACATCAAATATAACTTTCTGTTCTGCTGATTCTTCATTTATATGTTCTTCTTTATCTATTATCTGTATGTCTTTTTCAGACATTATCGTCTAATTCTTCTTTTTCTAATTCTTCATTCAATTCATTTTCAGATAATTCATATATGCTATCGTCACTGTCTAGTTCATAATCTAGATTCTAATTGCATATATTTTTCATTATTTATTATTATTTCTGCTATTTGCTTTTTCTTAGGATTTTTAGGTAATTTACAATCTCTAGCTAAATGTCCTAATTTCCCACAATTATAGCATGTACATTCAGTTATTTTCTTTTTTGGTTTAAATGGTCTTTTATTGTTAAATTTTTTTACATAATACCTTCGTCTAGGCTTTTTGTATTTATATTGGGATTTATATGTTTTGAATTTTCCTCGTTTTCTATTCTTTTTATAGTAATTATCTTTACATCCAAATTGGGGTGCTACTTTATCCTTACAGCATGATAGATTTTTTATTATGGATTTTTTCATTTTCATTTCTTCCCTATATTTCTCACATATATCTGAATACCATTTTTGTAAAAATCTTATTCTTGCTCCTAGAGTATCTTGTAATCCTGCTTCATTCCAATCTTTTATTATTTTTGAACTAAATGGTTCTGGTAATTTTGTAAAATATAATCTCCTTACTTCTTTTGCTTCTTCTGGCGTATATGTTCCTCTGTAATAATATTCTCTAAATACACATGTATATTCATCTATGTAACACATATTACATATTGCTAATTTTAACATTAAATTTCTGTTTAATTGTTTATCTTTATTTTGTTCTTCTGTTTCTGTGGTTGTGCTACTAAATTCATTTCGTATTGCCATTTCATATTTATTTAAAATATCCATAGCTGTAGTTGCTGTTTTACCGTCTATAGTTTTACTACTTCTTAATGTGTTTATACTTTCTTCTGATAAATTGTGTAACCATAATTTTACTGTTCCCATAATTTTATTGTCTATTAACTGTTTTGCTATATATCCTATCCATAGTTGAATTGCTTTATTTATGTCCGTTACACAATCTAAATCTAAGAAATTATTATTCTGGTTGGTTGGTTTTGGAGTCCATTTTCTATTTAATCTTTTATCCCATATACTGTTTTGCCTATCAGATTGCTCATAATTAACTGTATAGTATGTCAGATTTAATATTTTTGGGTTTTTAACTCCTGATGTACTAGCTTCTTGTTCTTTTTCTTTTTCAACATCTCCTGCATTTATTTCAATATTTCGTCTATGCTTGCTACATTTGCTATCATTTCTGTATAGGTTTCACTTATTTCCGAACTCTGTTCTGTCTGATTATCGTTTACCTCATTTATACCTAATTCTTCTTCTTCGATTGGTTCTTCTATTTGTAGTTTTTCTTTGAATTTTTCTATTTCAGTTTTTAATTTTGCTTCAATCTCCTTTTCTTTTTGTTTTACCGCATATAATTCTTTTAACTTAGCTAATTCCTTTTCTAGGGCTATTATCCTGTCATTTTTTACTTCTTCAATTTGTTGTATTTCTTGTTTTGCCTGTTGTTTAATGATAGTTATTTCATTTTTTCGGTCTATTTCTTCATTTTCTCTAGCAAGTCTTACCATTGCCGTTAAGCTATCTTCTAGTCTTAAGGATTCTTTTTCTAAAATTAGACTTAAATTATCTCCTATTTTCTAGAAAAATTTATACATATTATTATGTATTCAGGAATTAGTTTGAGTAAGAAAAAAGCTGAAATAATGAAAAATCAAATAGAATTCTTAGGAATAGAAAAGATAAAAATGGTATAAAAATGCAGCCACACATAGTACAAAAAATAATAAATTCTGATGAACAGATAGATACAAAAAAGAAACTACAGTCGTTTTTAGGGTTAGTAAATCAAGTAAGAGAATATATACCAAAATTAGCAGAAAGTCTAAAACCATTACATAAGAAATTAAAGAAAGATGTAGAATATCATTTTGATGATAAAGACCAAGAACAAATAAGAAAAATAAAATCACTATGTAAGAATTTACCAAAATTATGCTTCCCAGACGAAAATAACAAATTCACCTATATAGTAGAATCCGATGCTAGTGAAATAAGCTATGGAGGAGTACTAAAATACAGGTATGATAAAGAAAAAATAGAACATCATTGCAGGTATTATTCAGGCACATTTACAAATCCCGAAATAAAATGGAAAATAAATAGAAAAGAATTATACTCAATATATAAATGTTTATTAGCTTTTGAACCATATATTGTATATAATAAGTTTATTATTAGAACAGATAATACGCAGTTGAAATGGTGGCTAACAAGGAGAGTACAAGACTCAGTTACAACAAAAGAAATACGGAGACTCGTATTAAATATATTAAATTTCACATTTACAACCGAGGTGATATGTACTGACAAAAATACAATTGCAGATTACATATCAAGACAAAGCTACTCAAACTGAGGAAACTACTATGGAAGATCTACTCAAAGTTATGACTACTCTTTGTAGAGAAGTCGATAACATAAATAAAGAGATACAACTAATCAAAACTAGTCAGCAGCATGACTGTAAAAATGCGGAGCTATGTCAATCGGAAGACATAAAACTTCCAGAGATACAAGGTGACGTTGGGAAACACCGAAAAACCCATAACAATTATCTACTTCATGCAGCTGCAGGCAATACCTCATCTACAAGCGAAGAGAAAAGATATGTCAATACAAATCTGAATAAGATATTTGAAGCACCATATACACCAAAACCTCACAATACTCCATTCATACCACCACAAGTGAGTACTTATAAAGATAGCCTGAACCAAGACAAAAAGACATATAATCACATAACCAGAGCATACATAGAAAACATTCATAAACTACAGACCTTCCTCAATAAAAATCCAAGATCCAAAGCTACCACCAATCCAAATGAGAACTATATTACCCAAAATCTACAAGGATACAATAAGTTAATTGCGCTACCAAAAACAAATGCAAATCTAGTAGCAAGTTGCTACAATTATGGTCTATTAAAAACCATATATACCCAAACAGGCGACGAAATAGCTACATTACCAGAGTTACACAAAGCTTTTGTGCATTACAAGAGGATAACTAAAGGGACATTATTCTATATAAGAATTTATTTAGCACCAGCAGAGATATTGTATACAGAAATCAAGCCAGTTATACAAGTTATCAAGATAGGACTAACTAGGGAAATGATTATCCCAGAAAAAATAGAAGCACAAGAAGAGATACCAAAAGTATCAATACCGGAGTTTTATGCGGGAAAGAGAGTTATTGGACTAGCTACAATTTTAAACGAATTAACGTCAAATTATCTAAACAAAAATCCAGTTTGGAGTTACTATGCACGCGAACAAACTATGATCTACTCCAACTGCAGAGAAGAAAGGATAGCAGATATGGAAGAGATAAGGCAATGGGCACTAAGCCTGTTAAAGCCGGAACAACAACCTATAACAAGAGCTATTAGAAAAGATTTTATATCAGCAGAAATGATGACTAGATACTGCAAAACAGTTAGTCTCAAATATCCAGATCATCAATGCTCCAGATGTCAAGGTGAAGATAATATAATCCCAGACGTACAGCTGGAATAAGAAGATAGCATGCAGATTCCGAAAAGATAAAAAGCGAAGATAAAGCCGACAGATATGTAAAGCATTTTTGGACATTTGTAATTATGTAAAGAAAAATAGTTTGGAATTTTGTAAAGCTGTAAAAATAGGAATAGTTGAGTGGGACGTCCACTAATAAAGTGAGCGGTCACTAACAAAAGTAGGAATAGTATAGGGACAACTGTAAAGATTAACATAGTGGAGAAAAGAAAAGGAGGAATAGGACGTGTAAGCATCCTCCTATAAATAGCTAACCATTATGGCAGATGAAGGTAAGACTTTCTACACGGAAAGCAAGCCTTCTTTGTAAACAAAAAAAAATATTCTCTCAATAAGATAAAAAAATTTCTAGCAATATGGAGCAAGAAGATACTAGCAAGGTATATCCATTTATAATTATGCATAGCTAAATTTACTAATTCCTAAGTATCATAGCATGATTAAATAAGTTTATATTCGTTATTATCTACTAGAATTATTTGAATCATATTTTCTAGTTTGTTAACATGAGGAAAAAAGGGAAATCTTCTGAAAATAATGTCCAGAGGTCGAAACCAAGGCGAGGAAGCCATGAAGGTAGTAGACAGAGTGGCACTGTTTAGGAAGAAATTACCTTTGAAAGTACGGTGTTAACAGTGACAGGAGGATATGGTTTAAAATAATCTAGTCTATAATGATCGAATATGATGTTATTGTTATGCTATGGTATGAGGGAATTAATTAAATCAAAGCAAAGCATAAACATGAATATGGACAATATTATCATGACCACCTATTTGCATGATAAAATGATTTATGATTATAAGGTATTAATCTTATATGTGCTCAAAGATATAGAAATTATAGAACTAAGAAAATTGATATGGGAAAAAATATTCAATGATGAAGATTTAGAACTAATGAATCAAGAATGGTACGAAATAGAATTGCATGAACTAGACTCAGAATTAGAAAAATTTAATATTAAAGAATTAGAACTAGATTCAGATTAATGATAAATTACGAATACTTACAATACTGGTACGAAACTAATGTAGACATAACCTTGCTGGGAAACTTGATAAAAGAAAATATAGAAATTATCAAAGAACTCGAGATATAAAATATCTAGAATATATTCTGGAAAATGTAACAGAAATAATCAGATTGATTCCACTATTGGAAAATTATTATAAGAAAATAAATTAATAAAAGAAAAATAGTAGGACCACCCCCCCACATTGGTATCAGAGCTAGATTAATATTAAAGAATTAGAAAAATTTAATATTAAAGAATTAGAACTAGATTCAGATAAATGATAAATTACGAATATTTACAATACTGGTACGAAACTAATGTAGACATAACCTTGCTAGGAAACTTGATAAAAGAAAAAATATAGAAATGTATTAAAGAACTCGAGATATAGAATATCTAGAATATATTCTGGAAAATGTAACAGAAATAATCAGATTGATTCCACTATTGGAAAATTATTATAAGAAAATAAATGAATAAAAGAAAAATTAGTAAGACCGATAGTAGGGACCCCCCCCCCCCCCCCACATTGTTCCTCGCCTTGGTTTCGACCTCTGGACATTATTTTCAGAAGATTTCCCTTTTTTTCCTCATGTTAACAAACTAGAAAATATGATTCAAATAATTCTAGTAGATAATAACGAATATAAACTTATTTAATCATGCTATGATATTTAGGAATTAGTAAATTTAGCTATGCATAATTATAAATTGATATACCTTGCTAGTATCTTCTTGCTCCATATTGCTAGAAATTTTCTAACTTATTGAGAGAATTTTTTTTTTGTTTACAAAGAAGGCTTGCTTTCCGTGTAGAAAGTCTTACCTTCATCTGCCATAATGGTTAGCTATTTATAGGAGGATGCTTACACGTCCTATTCCTCCTTTTCTTTTCTCCACTATGTTAATCTTTACAGTTGTCCCTATACTATTCCTACTTTTGTTAGTGACCGCTCACTTTATTAGTGGACGTCCCACTCAACTATTCCTATTTTTACAGCTTTACAAAATTCCAAACTACTTTTCTTTACATAATTACAAATGTCCAAAAATGCTTTACATATCTGTCGGCTTTATCTTCGCTTTTTATCTTCTCGGAATCTGCATGCTATCTTCTTATTCCAGCTGTACGTCTGAGATTATATTATCTTCACCTTGACATCTGGAGCATTGATGATCTGGATATTTGAGACTAACTGTTTTGCAGTATCTAGTCATCATTTCTGCTGATATAAAATCTTTTCTAATAGCTCTTGTTATAGGTTGCTGTTCCGGCTTATAATAGATAAAGAAGAACATATAAATGAAGAATCAGCAGAACAGAAAGTTATATTTGATGTAAATATATTTGAACAGATAAAAGGAAAAGAATTAGATTTAAGTATAGAAAAAATATTCAAAATACCAATGCTAAAAAATATATTCAAACGACAGAAAGAAGAATATTATGTGGTAAGTCAGAAAGAACATATAATAGATTTTTTCAGACATTATCGTCTAATTCTTCTTTTTCTAATTCTTCATTCAATTCATTTTCAGATAATTCATATATGCTATCGTCACTGTCTAGTTCATAATCTAGATATTCTAATTGCATATATTTTTCATTATTTATTATTATTTCTGCTATTTGCTTTTTCTTAGGATTTTTAGGTAATTTACAATCTCTAGCTAAATGTCCTAATTTCCCACAATTATAGCATGTACATTCAGTTATTTTCTTTTTTGGTTTAAATGGTCTTTTATTGTTAAATTTTTTTACATAATACCTTCGTCTAGGCTTTTTGTATTTATATTGGGATTTATATGTTTTGAATTTTCCTCGTTTTCTATTTTTTTAATAGTAATTATCTTTACGGGTGCTACTTTATCCTTACAGCATGATAGATTTTTTATTAT
This sequence comes from Jaltomata sinuosa, assembly GCA_003996215.1. Classification (NCBI taxonomy): domain Eukaryota; kingdom Viridiplantae; phylum Streptophyta; class Magnoliopsida; order Solanales; family Solanaceae; genus Jaltomata; species Jaltomata sinuosa. Next base: position 129,309 of record QJPP01001496.1, on the reverse strand, counting down.
GGATTTTTCCATTTTCATTTCTTCCCTATATTTCTCACATATATCTGAATATCATTTTTGTAAAAATCTTATTCTTGCTCCTAGAGTATCTTGTAAGCCTGCTTCATTCCAATCTTTTATTATTTTTGAACTAAATGGTTCTGGTAATTTTGTAAAATATAATCTCCTTACTTCTTTTGCTTCTTCTGGCGTATATGTTCCTCTGTGTTGACACCCAATTTTGGCCCTCCTTTTTCCCATAATTAATTTTTATATGCTTCTTAATCCCGAGGACTTTTCCAAAATAATTTTCTTATTTTTTATATTAATGTTTTATAAATTTTGGCACCAATAATCATTTTTAAAATGATTTACTTTACTTTTATAATAATAATTACTAAAAATATTGTATCTTATAAAATCACCACAAAAATATTTTATAATTCATTCTTCTTAACAAGATATTGGTATAGTAACTTTTATTTCAAACTCTAAATGAAATTTTGTCGTATCGCTGTAGTATTTCCTAAATACAGTTCTATCAATTGAGGATCGCGATTACGTGTATCAAAATCATTTTTTTAGTCAACTATATACATATTTGAAATTAATCGGGATGAAAGAAAGCATCGTTAAATTAATTAAGTGGAAAAACGATTGGGGAAAATTACATTTTTTCTACAAAACTAATTTATTTACCTATACATTGTTTGGGCCAATTTTATACCTATCTCATCCCAATTCTCCCTAGCCCATTACCTAATTACCCAACCCAGCCCAATTTCTCCTAAGCCCACTACCCAATCCGCCCCACCAGCCCAAATCCTCAACTAAACCCACCCCTAATCCCTTTACCTTTTTTTCTCTCCACTCTCAGACCCCTCACCCCACTTTCTCCAAAACCGACCGACAAACACCCCCCAAAACCTTTGCCCATCACCTCACCACCAAAGACCCGCCGGATATCACTTCGTACCGGCGGGCAAGCGGCGACGGCGCCTCTCCCGTCCCGTCACGTCGTCTTTTCCCTTTTTTCGGATGTTTTACAACCTCGAAAAAGACCACCGCCGCTAGACCACCGGATAATGGCAAAATCCGGTGGTCTTCACCCTTCTCTCCTCTACTCCTCCACTTTACAGCCATCCCCTCACCCTTTTTGTCATTTCAAAACAGAGCTAAAGCTCCCCCACCGCCGGCTGCCCGACGGATGCAACCGTTGCCCGACGGTCCGAGCTCCGCACCTCCGACCCATCACTTTCTCTTTCAAATCAGCCTGAAAAAGGGGTAAGCTTCTTCCTTTTTCTCTGATTTTTCATCATTTTCCATTGCAACTTGGCTTTCCAAGAATTCAAATTTTGAATTCTTGGAAAGAGCCGTTTGAGCCTTCAAGTTTCGGCTATAAAAGGAACCCTTGGTTTTCCATTAAAAAGGGAATTTTGATCAGAAAAATCACCAAGAGGAAGAAAAAAAGATTTACGGGAAAATCGAAAAGAGAAAAAAGAGGAGGAGGAATTAATGACCCAAAAGAGGAATTAATATCAGTTAGATCCGAAAAAATCACAAACAGCTCACACCAAATTGTTTTTCTGATTATTGGCTTATACTCACTCGTGGTCTTCCCCTTTTTCGCTTCGCTTGTTTCATTCGGATAACCGGAGTCGGAGTCGGAAGAGCTAGTTTGGAACTCGACACTCAACGGCCTCAATCGCTGCCCAACAAAAGGTAAATTCTATCCCATCTTAATCAAATTGCTCTTAGTTCTGTAAATTTTTAATTGTGTGTTTTGTCGGGATAATAGTTCGCTTAGCTGACTGATTTTTGGCGTAAAAGATGTGAAATAACGAGTAGTTGTTCTGGCCGTTTTGGTTATCTTCATCATATAAGTATCTATGAAGTCTGATGTTTTCCTTTAAGTGGTGGTTAGCTATCTATCTAATGTCACTATGATACCGATTTGAATATGGGAATGTGGCAGTAATTGCTTAGCTATATAGTTGTGTGGTAGTGTTCATACAAGGTGTTTGCAGCCTCTAATTCCGTATAAAAGGGCTCGAAAAAACTTGAGCATGAAAGTATGAATATGTCTTTTTTTTTTAAAGGGTGATAAGAGTGTTCTTCTGAGAATACAAGTATGGCTGTAACCATTTATTTTGGCCCTTGAAGAGTTTGAAGTTTGTACAAGTTGTTATTTCTTGATTAGCCAAGTGTTTGGTATGCATAAACCACCTTCGAATTGACTCGGACTCGAGTAAATAGGGAATGTAAATTGAGTTCAATATATGACTTTTTTTTGTGTCTTGCTTGAGATCTATATTTTGTTAGAAATTCTTTTCAACCTTTCAAGTATGTCTATTTGGGTTCATGATTAAAGTGTTTGCTAATGCAATTGTGATTTATCTTTAGAGAAATTATCTTGCTTTTTCTTAAAAACTAATGATGTTGAGGTTTAAAACCTTAAGTATGATTGGCTGCCCGGGCATGAAAATATAGGACATATATGGGACTTTATTTTATTTTAGGAAGATTGACTTAATAGTGAAGCTGGCGGATTAATTCGTTAATTTGTTTGTCATCATTTTGGTTGGTTGGCTGATTTCGTGTAAACCCGAAAAGTATAGGTTGTTATGCTTGCATTTCTTGTAGTTCAATTTCTTAGGATAGAAAAGTTTTTTTTTTCAATAAGTTTAGTCATTTCGTTAGTCCCGGAAATGTTGTTTAGGATAGGAATGTACATATCATGATTATATTTCCGGCGTTCGTTAAATATTGTGGTCTCTAACTCTTTTTTTAAACACCTTAATCCTAGTAAAAAATGGTTAAATTAGTGTGCATTGTTAGAAAAAGAGGGCTGCCCGTATTTTCATTATTTTGGTTTTAACTCGGGATCAATTCCGGGAATACTAGCTTAAAGATTTTGTCATGAGCTAATGTAGTAGTTCGGTTCCTTTTTGATCCTCCCGTTATTAGTGTTGCCTTTTTGAGGTGATTTGTTCATAGCTACTTATTTAATTAAAATGAATGAAAAAATAATAATAAAGTTTTATATTACTATTTGTTGGGTACTTTGTTTTCCCATAATCGACTAGTGTTGAAGATGTTCGTTTTGCCTAAGTTCTTTTCGGATATCATCTCATGTTAGTTCGTTTGTGCTCTAGTCAAATAAATTTGATCATTCGCTTTAAAAAAATGAAGCAAAATATGGCTACATGTCGTCTTTCATATATGCTTGTGTATTTACCGAGTAGCATGTTTGTTTTCCTTATCACTTTATTGTTAAGCTTGGCATATTTCTACATTTTGTAAGCTTTGTTATACAAGTTACTAATCCTTATCATTTTTTTTTGTGTTACATGAAACAACCGGAGAGCTGGAGTTCTCACTTGAAACTCAACCTCGGCCCAATATGTTTTTTCGGGTCGAACAGCTATTAGGAATCATCGCAATGCTCGGAGTCACCCATTAGGAGACTAGTTCCTCCAAAGGAACTTAACATAATTAGTTCCTTTATTTATTGCTTTCTTTTATGCTTACTTTAAATGTTTTAACTAACTTTGTATATTTGGATATGTGTTTTTCTTTGTGTTTTGATTAACGTTTATTCTTTGGCTTATAGTTTTGTGGGTTATCTTTATTTAGTTTAAAAATTTCGAAAGTAAGTTTCCTTCACTCTTTCAGTTTAGGCAAAAGTTTCGGATTTCCCTTTTTAAATACTTTAAAATTAGTGGTTAAACACTTTCAAAAATAGTAATAATAAATAGTAAAAGTGCAGATTTTTTTTTTTGCCAAACTGTAGTTGTTTTTGGCATAAAAATGCAGCTTCTAATAGCCTTAAGATGCAGATTTTCTAACGCAATCTTAAGGGTAAAAATGCAACCTTTTAAAGAGTTTAATAGTGCAGATTTTAGTATAAAAATGCAGATTTTTTTTAAGTAAAAACACAGCTTTTTTTTAGAACTTTGATATGCTGATTTTTCGAGGATAAATCACAACTTTCGAAAGATAAAAGTATGACTTTTCTGAAGTGCTAAACTACTTATTATATTTTTTAGTTAAACTTCTCCCATACGCTTTCCTAAAGCTTATGTATTCTCTTATTCTAACCCCAATATTTTACAACTATTTTGCTATATTCTATATATATATATATATATTTTGAGATTTTCAGATTTTTTAAGGCCTCAAAACGCAAGGTATATATATGTCATATGCTATCTACTACAAGGTATATATATTTATATTTTTACTTACTCATTCTTCCTACTTAAATTAAACATATATTATCTTATCACAATTGCATTTACGTACATAATATTTTCTCTCATATTCAATGCATGTTCATTTTTTACCTTATGAATAAAAGTCTCCTTTACATGAAAATAAATAATTTTCGTTCTCTACTCCAGTCTTCAAATTATTCTTTTACATGAAATATATTTACAAAACAAATATGATTTTCCCTTATATCTTTTTCTCTATTACCAATATATTTTTTATACACTTTTACTTATCCAAATCTTTTAAATAATAAACTTTTCACATGATTTCCTATATTTTAAATATACATACGTCATTTTATTTTCTTTCTATAAATATGTCATAAACTTCCTCAAACTTTAAGAACTACATATATTTTACTTTACAAAGGTATATTTATTATAAATAATATCTTTTCATTCTTTTTTACATAGTTTTTAAGTATATATTCTTATAAATCATAAAGTTCTGCATACTTTAATTATAATTACGATAAAAGTATTGCTATTAAAACCTTCATATATTTTGACATGTACGTACATATGTTTCATCTTTTTACCACAAGTATATTTTATATTTTTTGCCTATTGTAGTGGCATGTGTCATATACTTTGAGTTTTTTCTTTAAATTAAGAAAACATGTTTTTATCACCTTTTTAGCAAATAATGAGCAAATAAACTTTTCCAAATATTTTTTCTAAACTGAGTTTAAGGACTATCTTCGGATAGGCTCTGAAGGGTGCCTAACACCTTCCCTTCGAGTAACCAAAACACTTACTCAGAATCTCAAATATTTTCGCAGACTAAAAACAGAGTTTTACATACAAAATGGTTTTCTAAGTTTCCTAAAATTTAGGTGGCGACTCTAAACCCTTTTCCAAAACAAAGGCAGAAAGAGCCGGATGTTGCAAGCATATTTTGGCCAGTCCGAAATTGGGCGCGACAGAATGGCGACTCTGCTGGGGATGTTTAACTTATGTTTTTACCTTAGCATGCTTAGTTTATTAATATTATTTGGAATATTTGTTTATTTGCAGTACATTATTTGCTTTATTTATATCATTCTTTGTTTGAAAGGACGCAAGCCAAATCCAAACTTGCGCTCTTTGTTTGATTGATAAACACTACTTGTTACTGCTTTCTCACTTGCATTTCTCTATCGAGTCTTTGGCCGTACACATTTCACACACTGTGGTACACGCGGAGGGTTTTATGCCCTCCCAAACCTTCTTTTGGATTCCTTAGTTTCAGGGTCGGTGCATTTAGGTTAGTGTGCCGTCTCGCAGTTATTCAGTCCACTCTCAAATCTAGGAAAAAACTCTTATTCTAGAAATAAGTCATGTTGCATAGCCTTAGGCAGGACGATCCTGGGGATTGACACTGCGTTTAGGGAACCACCCTTATTGTCAACGGGTTTTTCATAAAACCCAACGACATATACTTTGTGTGTGATTGATGTAAATGATCCAAACTAAAACACATGATGGATTTGGGATAAACAAACTTATCATACCCTTTACCTTTTTCTTTCAGATGAATATCAACCAAAACTTACCAAACATCCAGATGGTTATCTCAGCACCTGACAACCTAAAAAAGTGGTGGCGAAACATCCGCGTAGCGCATGGAGGTGTGGTACGGGAGCAGCTGGGGGCTTTGCTGTCACTTATGGGGATCCAAGCTGACAAAACCCTCACCACTTTATTAATGGAATTCTGGGACCCAACCACTGTGACCTTCAAATTTCTGGATTTCGAGATCACTCCTACCTTGGAGGAGATTAGTAATTTTGCTGAACTACCACTAAGGGAACGAGTGCCGGTACTCCCATCACCCATAAAGAAGGCAGACTTTCTGAGGCTGTTAGGATTACACATTTTTCCATCACTGAGAAATGTGGAAGGAGGAAAGGTGAAGTTGGATTACCTCTTCGAAAGATACGGTCGTCTCGAGAGTTTTGACGAACACCAAGGTGAATTTGCCTGTACCCGCAGACAGTGGGTATACATGTGACCGAGGGTCTTTGTGTTAGCTTTTTTGGGAACTATGATCTTCCCGATGAGGTTTCATTGCATCGACCTCAATATCCTGCCAATAGTGATGAACGTCTTTGCAGAGCCGCAAAGACTTACCTTGGTACACATGATCCTTGCTGAGATGTTTCGGTCGCTGTCCGCATGCACACGAGGGCACAACTTCTTTGGAGGCTGCAATTTGCTATTGCAAATTTGGGCTGTAGAACACTTCTACCGCCGCCACCCACAAATGGACTACTGTATCGATGCCCGTAACAGGATTCAGACTCACAAGGAGCGCATGAGATATTGGACATATGCACCCACCGGAGAAGAAGAATGGCGCACCTTCTTGACTAACCTTACCGGAGATTTCATCCAGTGGAGATATCCCTGGATGACAGGATTGGCCTTCATCAGAGCTCGATACTTGTATTTCATCGAGTTGATAGGACTAGGAGGCATCCAGCCATATGCGCCTCTCCGTGTTTTAAGACAGTTCGGCTTGGTCCAGGACATACCTTTGTGGTCAAACATGGCGTTATATGAGGACAGTTATGGTGCCGCGATATCGGCGGTACAAATGATGAACTTGCAGGCTGAATGGGATTATATGATCACATTGTACATGGGAGGAGACAAATGGTGTACGCCGGAATACTACGCTTGGAGAACGACCGTGAGCCACTTGGCTCAACCGAGTGCAGAAGGATTCAGGGATTTGGCAGATGTCCGGTGGGTCAGATGGGTTAGGGAAGAGGTGCTTCCCCGCATGGAGATCACAACACCAATGTACAACCAGATTGTCCCAGACTCCGTCAACTACTTGATAACAAAGGTAGAGGAAGATCCCGAGGATCCAGAAGAAGATCCGGAGGAGGAGCCAGAAGAAGATCCGGAGGAGGAGCCAGAAGAAGATCCCGAGGATCCAGAAGAAGATCCGGAGGAAGAAATGGAGGAAGACTTGGAAGAGGATCCGGAAGAAGACCCTGAGGAGGAGGATCCGGAAGAAGATCCTGAGGAGGCTTCTGAGACCGGCTCCAATGTTTATGATCCTAACGACGGAGGGATGATGGAGACAGACTCAGAGCCCAGGTATCATCATTCTGCTGGATCTCCAGAGTATCATCCAGCACCACAGGACGATAGTGATGACGGTCCTACATGGCCCTAGGTTATCCTTTCCCATTGTACCCCTTTCATATTCCCTAAAGGTGCCTCATGGCCCATCCCTTTGTACGCCCTAGTGGCCATCCCATGTCTTTCATTTTTCAGGCTCCCATCAGCCTATCTATTGTAAACTTTCAAGACCACATTTTGCTTAATGAAAGTCATGTTTATCTCAAATCCTAAATGTGTTCAAAATGGATCATTTATATCAAATTGTATGCAGCGTAGGCCTACCTCTGGCAAAACGAGGCTCCATATTAGGACGCATTTTTGTGTGAATATCGCCAACTTGGTGTATATATATTTGTTATATATTCCAACATTTCCCAAACTGACATAGTTTCCTTTTTCTTTCCTTTCTTTTCTTTATGTTTATTATCAACCCCCCAAAGAAAGTTGATTTGTGTCGATTTGCAAACTGGCGGAATCACAATACAACCTCCGATCTAAAGGAAAAATGAGTGAAGAATCTAACAACGCCTCGATGGTACCAGTAGATGGCGCCGAAAGTTCTCGAAAACCGATGGACACTCAAAATGACGAACAAATGGCCAACATGGCACAAGAAATCGAAATCTTGAAAGAAGAACTACGCCAAGTGCGGGATTTGACTAAGCTTACAGCTGCTACCTTCCCCGCTCAATTCCAATTTCCAAATGCTGAGTTGCGGCCGGTCACTCCCGCCGACTTAACAAACGCGCCTAAGCAAACACCGCTTGTTCCCACTTATGCTCAAGATCTACTTGCTCATTCGCCCGCCATTAGGGCTGCACCTAATCTTTCCTTGCCTACGCAGAACTTCACTGTTCCAATTCACCCAACAATGCAGCACATACCGGAGGCACATGTCACTTGTGAAATGCCTGTTCCACCGGTATATGCTACTGAAGCCCCTACTTTTGCAACATCCACGGCTGTCAAAGTACCATATGAGGTCGATCAGTACGTAGGATTGGAGAGGGATGTCCGGTCAAATGAAGATAGGTCGATAGCAGCTCAACTTGAAAGCTTGAAAAGGGCTTTTAAAAGCATGCAAGTTACCAGGGGAACCGAGAGTCTGGACTATGAGGACCTATGCATCCACCCAGACATCGATATGCCGGTCGGGTACAAACCACCAAAATTTGATGTATTTGATGGGAAGGGCGATCCCCACGCACACCTAAGAGCCTATTGCGACAAGCTGGTCGGCGTAGGAAGGAACGAAAAATTGAGGATGAAACTGTTCATTCGAAGTCTGTCAGGAGAAGCTCTAACTTGGTACACTCGCCAAGACCCTCGCAAATGGCGTGATTGGCAAGAAATGGCCGAAGATTTCATGAGTCGCTTCAGGTTTAATACCGAAATCACTCCGGACAGATTCTCACTTGCTAACATACAAAAGAAGCCGTCTGAATCATTTCAAGAATATTCATGGAGATGGAGGACTGAGGCTGCTCGGATCCAACCCCCACTTGATGAAAATGAACTCTCTAAGTATTTTATCCGAGCTCAGGAAGGCGTCTACTTCGACAAAATGATGTCAATGATGGGCCAAAAGTTCGCTGACTTGGTCAAGATGGGAGACTTCATTGAGGAAGGTATTAAGTCCGGGAAAATTCAGTCTATGGTCGCACTGCAAGCCGCAAGCAAGGCCATACAGTCAGGTTCCATTGGTGGTATCAAGAAGAAGAAGGAAGACATCTCAGCCGTCACACCTTACTACCAGCACGGAGGATCATCCTACCGATACCCTAACAACTCCCAAATTATCGCACATGTTCCAGTATATAGTACCCAGCCACACTATAATCCACCTCGAGCTCCAGCACACCAAAATCCACCGAAGCCGTATGCCCCTGTCCAAGCTCCAGTTCACCAAAATAGGCCAGCATATGCACCAAGACCACGTCCTAATTTTGAAGCCAGAAATACCCGCACCTACACTCCTATTGCCGAGCCTTTGGCTCAATTGTTTGAAAGGTTGAGGGTAGCAGGTTTGTTGCAGCTGATTGAGGGAAGAATCCCTGATCCGATACCACAAAGCTTCAATGGAAATAAGCGATGTGCATACCACTCGGGAATCCAAGGACATGACACGGAGGAGTGTTTTAGCTTGAAGAACCAGATCGAGTCTCTTATCAGAAAAGGAGTAATTAAATGCACCGATACTCCTCCAAATGTGAACAACAATCCTCTACCAAATCATGAGAATCGAGGAGTCAACATGATTACCCTGGAGGAAGAGTATGACCCGGAAGGGAATATCATGCCTATCTGGGACACAGAAGAAGTCGCCGCCATATCGCCAGCACAACCCTTTATTACAGTTCAGTTGAGAGAACCTTTGACTATTCAAACCTACCTGCCGAGAGTTGTGGTAACCACCATAGCCGCTGGAAAACCTGACTATGACACTAAAGCAGTCCCATGGGACTATCGGACGGAAGCCAAAGGCAAGATGATAGACGCTGCTGTGGCTCACGGAATGACCAGGTCGGGAAGGTGTTATACCCCGGAGGATCTAAATCGAGGGGTTCCCGGGAAAGAACAAAATCCAAAGAAGAATGTTACTGATGCAGAAGCCACAGAATTTTGGAAGAAGATGCAGTCTAAAGATTACTCAATCGAGGAACAACTAATGAAGACACCAGCCCACATTTCCATTATGTCCTTGCTAATGAGTTCTGAAGCCCATAGGAACGCTTTGGTACAAGTTCTGAGCGGAGTTAGCGTACCAAAAGAAACTACAAGTGACACATTGGCTGCAACAATTGGAAAAATGGTGGAAGTGAACAAAATCTCTTTCCATGATGATGAATTACCAGCAGAAGGTGTTGGCCACAACAAAGCACTTCACATCGCGGTCAAGTGCTGTGATAAGATCGTAACTAGAGTTTTGATCGACGGCGGTTCTGGATGCAACATCTGTCCTTTCACCACATTGAGAGATTTAGGTGTGAATATGGGAGAGATAAGGGAAAGTCGTGTGAAGGTGAGAGCTTTTGACGGCGCGCAGAGAAGCGTCATTGGAGAAATCTATCTCACATTGCAAGTAGGTCCAGCTGAATTCCCCATCTTATTTCAAGTAATGGATGTTACGTCCAACTACAACTTGTTACTAGGAAGGCCATGGGTCCATATGGCAAGAGCAGTTCCCTCCACGCTTCATCAGTGTGTGAAGTTCGAGTGGGGTCGCACCGAAGTTACCATCCACGGGGAGCTCAGTCACCCCATCTATTCCGTGAATTCTGTTCCAATCACCGAAGAATTGGATGGAGCCGCTTTCCATGCTCTGGAGATCATGCAAGCCGTAAGAATTGATGAGAAGGTAGAGCCTGTAAAGATGGAGATGTCGAGAGCAGCAAAGATGGTTGCGTCAGAGATGTTGAAATATGGGTATAAACCAAAGACAGGGCTCGGACCTAAGGCTGACGGTATAATTGAACCAATCCAGCTAAAACATCAGAAAGGTACCGCCGGGCTAGGGTATAAGCCTGCTTCGGGAGGAGTCCACAGTGCAAAGTTTGGGGCAGTAGTGTTCGTGCCAGGACAAGTCCTAATCCCAGATGAAGCAGTTGATGAAGACGTCATTGAGGGAATAGGAAACCTATTCGTGGCCATGACCGACGATGGACTGGAAAAAGATATCAAGAAACTGACCATCCGTGATGCCAAGCCTGGAGAAGTCTTGCAGAACTGGACCATCAGCCCATACCTATTTCGACAGGAGTCCTGGTAGTGTGGAAACGTAGTTTTATTTCAAAATGTTTTTGCATGATCAATTGAGGCTTGAATCATGCCTAAGCCCTTTTTGCTACTTGCCTCTTCTGAAAAGCTAGATTGCTTTTTTAATAAAAAATCTTCATTTTTCTTAAAATTTATCTTTTGATTGTTTAAAATAACTATTTATTTTCACTCACCTTTCATACTTTTCAGCGCTAATATTAGTAAAAATCATCGTACAACGGTTATGACATGTAACGAATCCATTGAGCAAAGTGCGAGTCATGAGCAGGACTATGAAGAATACGATGAAAGCATGATGCCTGAAAATCTACCTCAGGAGATCGAACAACTTGAAAGTCAGAAAAAGCCCAACATGGAGGAAACCGAGGTTGTCAACTTGGGAAATGAAGAAATGGTGAAAGAAGTACGAGTCAGCATACACTTGGAAGACGAAAGAAAGCAAGAATTGATTGAATTGATCAAACAATATGTTGATGTGTTTGCTTGGTCCTACGATGACATGCCAGGATTAAGCACCGATATCGTCTCACACAAGCTGCCGACTGATCCTTCTTGCCCGCCTGTGAAGCAAAAGACTAGGAAGTTCAAGCCTGATTTGAGTTTAAGAATCAAGGAGGAGGTAACTAAGCAGATCCAGGCAAATGTTGTGAGGGTTACTAATTACCCCACATGGTTGGCCAACATCGTGCCAGTGCCAAAAAAGGACGGGAAAATCAGGATATGTGTAGACTATCGGGATCTTAATAAAGCTAGCCCCAAGGATAACTTTCCTCTCCCAAACATTCACATACTCATCGACAATTGTGCAAAGCATGAGTTGCAATCGTTTGTCGATTGCTTTGCGGGATATCACCAAGTCCTGATGAATGAAGATGATGCAGAGAAAACAGCATTTATCACTCCATGGGGAGTATATTGCTATAGAGTGATGCCATTTGGACTCAAAAATGCTGGCGCAACCTATATGAGGGCCATGACTACCCTCTTTCATGATATGATTCACAAGGAGATTGAAGTGTACGTGGATGATGTCGTTATCAAGTCCAAGAAGAGTTCAGACCACCTGCAGGATTTACAGAAGTTCTTTGAGAGGTTGCGAAGATACAATTTGAAATTGAATCCAGCAAAGTGTGCATTTGGAGTTCCTGCCGGAAAGCTACTAGGGTTTATCGTCAGCAGGAAAGGCATAGAGTTGGATCCATCAAAGATCAAAGCGATTCAAGAGTTACCTCCCCCAAGGACCAAGAAGGATGTGATGAGCTTCTTGGGAAGACTCAATTACATCGGTCGTTTCATAGCTCAGTCTACAGTAATCTGTGAACCCATATTCAAGTTACTAAAGAAGGATGCCGCGAATCAATCAAACAAAGAGCGCAAGTTTGGATTTGGCTTGCGTCCTTTCAAACAAAGAATGATATAAATAACGCAAATAATGTACTGCAAATAAACAAATATTCCAAATAATATTCATAAACTAAGCATGCTAAGATAAAAACATAAGTTAAAAGTTTGATAGAATCAAGGAGTACTTGTCCAACCCGCCAGTATTGGTTCCACCAGAGCCCGGAAAGCCATTGCTACTGTATCTATCCGTCATGGATGGAGCATTTGGATGTGTTTTAGGACAACACGACGACACGGGAAAGAAAGAGCAAGCTATTTACTACTTGAGCAAGAAGTTTACACCATACGAAGCAAGATATACCTTGTTAGAACGAACGTGTTGCGCCTTGACTTGGATTGCGCAAAAGTTGAGGCATTACCTGTCGGTATACACCACGTACTTGATCTCAAGAATGGATCCACTCAAGTACATCTTTCAGAAACCGATGCCTACAGGGAAATTAGCAAAGTGGCAAATTTTGCTGAGTGAGTTTGATATTGTGTACGTGACACAGAAGGCCGTCAAAGGACAAGCTTTGGCCGATCACCTCGCAGAAAATCCGGTGGATAAAGATTATGAACCGCTCATGACCTACTTCCCCGATGAAGAAGTGTTTTTTGCAGGGGAGGACATCTCAGAGTCATATGATGGATGGAGATTGTTCTTCGATGGGGCATCAAATTTCAAAGGAGTCGGAATCGGAGCAGTCTTGGTTTCAAGAACGGGTCAGCACTACCCAATCTCAGCCAAGATTAGATTCCCTTGCACAAACAACATGGCAGAATATGAAGCATGCATTCTCGGACTTAGGATGGCTGTGGACATGAACATCAAAGAGCTTTTGGTAATAGGTGATTCTGACCTATTGGTTCATCAGGTACAAGGAGAATGGGCCACCAAGAATGTCAAGATCCTTCCTTATCTAGAATGTGTGAAGGAGCTGAGCAAAAGGTTTACAAAGATTGAGTTTAAACATGTCCCCCGGGCTCAAAACGAGTTCGCGGACGCTTTGGCTACTCTTTCCTCAATGATCCAACACCCGGATAAGAATTACATCGACCCTATCGAAGTGGAGATACGTGACCAGCACGCATATTGTTTTCACGTAGATGAAGAGTTTGATAGAAAGCCATGGTACCATGATATTAGAAGGTTGCTCGAAGCAGGAGAATATCCAAAAAATGTCGATAGCAAACAGAAGCGGACTTTAAGGAGAATGGCCAATCATTTCTTCCTTAACAGCGAAATCCTGTATAGGAGAACCCCGGATTTGGGATTACTAAGGTGTGTCGATGCAACAGAAGCGACAAGACTGTTAGAGGAAGTTCACGCAGGGACATGTGGACCCCACATGAACGGATTCACTTTAGCAAAGAAGATTTTGAGAGCTGGATACTTTTGGATGACTATGGAGAGGGATAGCATCCGGTATGTACAAAAGTGTTATCAGTGTCAAGTTCATGGCGACTTCATTCGAGTCCCGCCAAACGAGCTCAATGTGATGGGGTCACCATGGCCATTTGCTGCTTGGGGCATGGATGTAATTGGACCCATAGAGCCTCCCGCATCAAATGGACACCGTTTTATCCTGGTAGCTATCGACTATTTCACAAAATGGGTTGAGGCTTCAACGCACAAGGCAGTAACTAAGAAGGTGGTAGCAGATTTCGTCCGAAATAACATAGTTTGTCGTTTTGGAATTCCGGAATCAATCATAACAGACAACGGAACCAATCTGAATAGTGATCTCATGAGAGAGACTTGTGAAAGGTTTAAGATCTCCCACCAGAACTCCACAGCATATCGACCACAAATGAATGGAGCAGTCGAGGCCGCAAACAAGAATATCAAGAGGATCCTGAGAAAAATAATAGATAGTAACAGAGAATGGCATGAGAAGCTGCCATATGCTTTGCTCGGCTATCGCACCACAATCAGAACATCCACTGGTGCAACCCCCTACATGTTGGTCTACGGTTCGGAAGCAGTAATACCTGCTGAAGTGGAAATACCTTCTCTAAAAATCATCCAAGAGGTTGGTCTGGAAGACGCGGAATGGGTTCGTAGCAGGATTGAACAGTTGATGCTCATTGATGAGAAGAGACTGGATGCAGTATGTCACGGCCAACTCTATCAAAACAGAATGATCAGAGCGTTCAACAAAAAAGTCAAGCCTCGACGATTCACACCAGGGCAATTAGTATTGAAGAAAATATTCCCTCACCAAATTGAAGCTAAGGGGAAATTTGCGCCAAACTGGCAAGGTCCTTACATGGTTCACCGAGTGCTCTCAGGTGGAGCAGTAATCCTCGCAGAAATGGATGGCGTCGTGAGCACAAAGCCGATCAATTCAGACGCTATCAAGAAGTACTACATTTGAAGACAGAAGGACTAGTCGTTGTTTCCTTGTACTTTTTGCATTTTTCTCTAATGTAACAGAACTACGTATTAGCCTGACTTCCCACGGCGGGATACGTAGGCAACCCATATCGGGTCCGGTTTCCCTTAGAAAAACCAAAAACATCATCTTTCATGTATCCAGAACTACGATTGACCTGACTTCCCTCGGTGGGATACGTAGGCAATCCTCGTCGGATTCGGTCCCTTCATATTTTCCATTTCCTAATGTATTTGAACTACGTTCTGACCTGATTCCGTTTTGGATACGTAGGCAGCCTGAGTCAGGCTCGGTCATTGCACTACATGTCTTTATTCTTCCCAATGTATTTGAACTACGTTCTGACCTGATTCCGCTTGGATACGTAGGCAGCCTGAGTCAGGCTCGGTCAATGCATTACATATTTCGAATTCTTCCTTGATATCCCCCGAACTACGTACAGGCCTGATTCCCATTCGGGAATACGTAGGCAACCCTAAAGGTTCGGTCATACCCTTAGGATAAACCTCCCCCCCTCTTATTTATACCTTCAGAGTGATCACAACATTCTACAGAGAGATAGAAAAGCGTCACCAAAAGCCGGAGCCACGAGAAGAGTACATTTGGACGTCCTCAACAAATGGGAAAACTCGATTGGAGTTCGGAACATGTCATAATCTAAGGAACGATGAATAATCACTATATATATGCGCCTAGTATACACAAAATATACTTATTTTCTAAAAATATATATACATATTTTCAAAATATTTCATTGCCTTTCCACCTACCGAGCCTTCGGAATAGGAAGTCGCGAGCAACCGAGGAGGTTTTGAAGGAATCCACCATACCGAGTCTCTGGGATAGGAAATCACGAGCGGCTGATAAGATTTTGCAGAAATCTAGCGGCAAAGCCAGGGTCCGCAAGCTGACACAAATCAACACCCCTCCCAAAACTAAGAATTTTCCTTTGAGCGCAGGGAAACAGGAGTCAAGACGAGATGATGTCAAGTCAAGCTCATGGACATGATCGGAGAAATCTTTCGGCTATCCCGACACCATAAGCCGAATATCCTTCCCTAATTCTATATTTAAAATACTGTATCCCGATTCTTACAATTCTCAAAGAGCTTTCATCTATGTTTTTGCAGGTGCGTACGAGATCCGGATCAAGTATCGAAGACAGAGAGCTCTCATAGGAAAATAGGATAGTTTATCTCTTTCCAAATAACTCCGCCAATCGGAGATTGCCATCTAATTGCGTCAAATAACTCCGCCGATCGGAGAATGCGGACTGACTTCATCAAACTCCGCCGATTAGAGTTTGTACATAGGCAAACAAAACGATGCTCTGGCGATTGGAGCTTGTATATAAGCAAACAAAACGACGCTCTGACGATTGGAGTTTGTACATAGGCAAACAAAACGACGCTCTGCCGATTGGAGTTTGTACATAAGCAAACAAAATGACGCTCTGCCGATTGGAGTTTGTACATAAGCAAACAAAACGACGCTCTGCCGATTGGAGTTTGTACATAAGCAAACAAAACGACGCTCTGCCGATTGGAGTTTGTACATAAGCAAACGAAACGACGCTCCGACGATTGGAGCCTGTACATAAACAAGCAAGCGATGCTCTGCCGAATCAGAGAAATGCATATTAGCAAGCAAAACATACTCCGCCAATCGGAGGCTGCATCATAGCAAGCATCATCATAACTCCATCAATCATAAGCATGCATGCCATCAACATCCTCATTTTGCATTAAAAATCGCGCCCCCCTTCTAATGCGGGTATTTACATTCAAGTACCTTTTACAGGCGCCCACCTTCTAATGCGGGTATTTACATTCAAGTACATTTTACAGGCGCCCACCTTCTAATACGGGTACATTTTACAGGCGCCCACCTTCTAATGCGGGTATTTACATTCAAGTACATTTTACAGGCGCCCACCTTCTAATGCGGGTACATTTTACAGGCGCCCACCTTCTAATGCGGGTACATTTTACAGGCGCCCACCTTCTAATGCGGGTATTTACATTCAGTACATTTTACAGGCGCCCACCTTCTAATGCGGGTATTCATTCAAAGCTCCGGCACACAAACCGGAGCATACATTGAGATCTTGGTACACAACCCAAGACTCCATTTCATTCAAAGCTCTGGCACATAAACCGGAGCATACATTGAGATCTTGGTACACAACCCAAGACTCCATTTCATTCAAAGCTCCGGCACACAAACCGGAGCATACATTGAGATCTTGGTACACAACCCAAGACTCCATTTCATTCAAAGCTCCGGCACACAAACCGGAGCATACATTGAGATCTTGGTACACAACCCAAGACTCCATTTCGTTAACGCTTTGGCACACAAACCGGAGCATGCATCATAATCTTTCTTTTCCAGCAAGTACACGATTTTGCATCCCCAGCATCTTACAGCATTGCCCCGCCAGTCGAGAGGCTTTATTTTACAGCGTTGCCCCGCCAGCCGGAGGCTTTACTTCCCAAGATTATTTCACCTACAGTACATCCACTCCAAAAAATGGAGACGTCAACAATCGTTTGGATATCTACACACTACTCTTTACATTACAATTTTAATTTACAGTTTTGAGCCTCAACAGGTACTTTGTAACCCCTTTTACCTGTTTTGCAGGATGACACACCACAACGTGGAACTACCTCTAAGCAGCGATTGAGGCAATGCTTGATGAGGAATACCAAACTCACAAGCCAGAGTTTCAAGACTAGCACTCCGACTCCAATTCCTACAATCAGTTGTCCATATTTCTAAATCATAGTACACTTGCTCTCGCAAGCATCGACACCCTTTTTCTTTATCTCCTAGAGTTCTCACCAGAGGGTATTAAAGGGACTACCTCCATCCGGCAATTCGACGTGATCTTATAGGGATGCGAGATGCGCCTAGTAGAGTCTCGTTTATGGGTGTGTTGTGCACCACATTTGTAATCGGGAGACTGTGAAAGTGCACCCATTTTGAAAAGATTATTGTCATCTAGGAAATAACCTACCGTCAATTCCATAAAAACTCTTTCCAAGCTCAACTAAGAGACCAGTGTCAACCATAAATCGTACACTGGGGCAAATTTTGAGGACTGCCTCAAAATTTACCATAATCCTCTATTCAGAAATATGACCGGCCTAATTCCCATTCCTTAGGGATACATAGGCAGCTCGACTTCGAGCATGGCCGTACCCACTCCATCCATGCCAAATCATCTTCCCCTTTTACCGCAAAAAATACCAGTGTCGACATAAAACCAACACTGGGGCAAATTTTGAGGACCTCTCAAAAATTTTTGAACTACATTGGCCTGATTCTCGTGAAACCCGAGATATGTAGGCAACTCGGAGACCAGAGTCCGGTCGAATTCATAATGACAATAACCTTTCTCTTTCTGGGTACAACCTTTCCAAAAATTTGATTTTTTTTTCCAGTCGAGACAAAATTGGCTTTACGTCAACATCTTCGCCCAAAGACTTTTTCATCACCTTTGTTCGAAGAGGGGCAAGTTGTTGACACCCAATTTTGGCCCTCCTTTTCCCATAATTAATTTTTATATGCTTCTTAATCCCGAGGACTTTTCCAAAATAATTTTCTTATTTTTTATATTAATGTTTTATAA
Organism: Jaltomata sinuosa; assembly: GCA_003996215.1. Taxonomy (NCBI): domain Eukaryota; kingdom Viridiplantae; phylum Streptophyta; class Magnoliopsida; order Solanales; family Solanaceae; genus Jaltomata; species Jaltomata sinuosa. The sequence continues at coordinate 110,743 of QJPP01001496.1, read as the reverse complement.
ATTTTGGCACCAATAATCATTTTTAAAATGATTTACTTTACTTTTATAATAATAATTACTAAAAATATTGTATCTTATAAAATCACCACAAAAATATTTTATAATTCATTCTTCTTAACAAGATATTGGTATAGTAACTTTTATTTCAAACTCTAAATGAAATTTTGTCGTATCGCTGTAGTATTTCCTAAATACAGTTCTATCAATTGAGGATCGCGATTACGTGTATCAAAATCATTTTTTTAGTCAACTATATACATATTTGAAATTAATCGGGATGAAAGAAAGCATCGTTAAATTAATTAAGTGGAAAAACGATTGGGGAAAATTACATTTTTTCTACAAAACTAATTTATTTACCTATACATTGTTTGGGCCAATTTTATACCTATCTCATCCCAATTCTCCCTAGCCCATTACCTAATTACCCAACCCAGCCCAATTTCTCCTAAGCCCACTACCCAATCCGCCCCACCAGCCCAAATCCTCAACTAAACCCACCCCTAATCCCTTTACCTTTTTTTCTCTCCACTCTCAGACCCCTCACCCCACTTTCTCCAAAACCGACCGACAAACACCCCCCAAAACCTTTGCCCATCACCTCACCACCAAAGACCCGCCGGATATCACTTCGTACCGGCGGGCAAGCGGCGACGGCGCCTCTCCCGTCCCGTCACGTCGTCTTTTCCCTTTTTTCGGAGGTTTTACAACCTCGAAAAAGACCACCGCCGCTAGACCACCGGATAATGGCAAAATCCGGTGGTCTTCACCCTTCTCTCCTCTACTCCTCCACTTTACAGCCATCCCCTCACCCTTTTTGTCATTTCAAAACAGAGCTAAAGCTCCCCCACCGCCGGCTGCCCGACGGATGCAACCGTTGCCCGACGGTCCGAGCTCCGCACCTCCGACCCATCACTTTCTCTTTCAAATCAGCCTGAAAAAGGGGTAAGCTTCTTCCTTTTTCTCTGATTTTTCATCATTTTCCATTGCAACTTGGCTTTCCAAGAATTCAAATTTTGAATTCTTGGAAAGAGCCGTTTGAGCCTTCAAGTTTCGGCTATAAAAGGAACCCTTGGTTTTCCATTAAAAAGGGAATTTTGATCAGAAAAATCACCAAGAGGAAGAAAAAAAGATTTACGGGAAAATCGAAAAGAGAAAAAAGAGGAGGAGGAATTAATGACCCAAAAGAGGAATTAATATCAGTTAGATCCGAAAAAATCACAAACAGCTCACACCAAATTGTTTTTCTGATTATTGGCTTATACTCACTCGTGGTCTTCCCCTTTTTCGCTTCGCTTGTTTCATTCGGATAACCGGAGTCGGAGTCGGAAGAGCTAGTTTGGAACTCGACACTCAACGGCCTCAATCGCTGCCCAACAAAAGGTAAATTCTATCCCATCTTAATCAAATTGCTCTTAGTTCTGTAAATTTTTAATTGTGTGTTTTGTCTGGATAATAGTTCGCTTAGCTGACTGATTTTTGGCGTAAAAGATGTGAAATAACGAGTAGTTGTTCTGGCCGTTTTGGTTATCTTCATCATATAAGTATCTATGAAGTCTGATGTTTTCCTTTAAGTGGTGGTTAGCTATCTATCTAATGTCACTATGATACCGATTTGAATATGGGAATGTGGCAGTAATTGCTTAGCTATATAGTTGTGTGGTAGTGTTCATACAAGGTGTTTGCAGCCTCTAATTCCGTATAAAAGGGCTCGAAAAAACTTGAGCATGAAAGTATGAATATGTCTTTTTTTTTTAAAGGGTGATAAGAGTGTTCTTCTGAGAATACAAGTATGGCTGTAACCATTTATTTTGGCCCTTGAAGAGTTTGAAGTTTGTACAAGTTGTTATTTCTTGATTAGCCAAGTGTTTGGTATGCATAAACCACCTTCGAATTGACTCGGACTCGAGTAAATAGGGAATGTAAATTGAGTTCAATATATGACTTTTTTTTGTGTCTTGCTTGAGATCTATATTTTGTTAGAAATTCTTTTCAACCTTTCAAGTATGTCTATTTGGGTTCATGATTAAAGTGTTTGCTAATGCAATTGTGATTTATCTTTAGAGAAATTATCTTGCTTTTTCTTAAAAACTAATGATGTTGAGGTTTAAAACCTTAAGTATGATTGGCTGCCCGGGCATGAAAATATAGGACATATATGGGACTTTATTTTATTTTAGGAAGATTGACTTAATAGTGAAGCTGGCGGATTAATTCGTTAATTTGTTTGTCATCATTTTGGTTGGTTGGCTGATTTCGTGTAAACCCGAAAAGTATAGGTTGTTATGCTTGCATTTCTTGTAGTTCAATTTCTTAGGATAGAAAAGTTTTTTTTTTCAATAAGTTTAGTCATTTCGTTAGTCCCGGAAATGTTGTTTAGGATAGGAATGTACATATCATGATTATATTTCCGGCGTTCGTTAAATATTGTGGTCTCTAACTCTTTTTTTAAACACCTTAATCCTAGTAAAAAATGGTTAAATTAGTGTGCATTGTTAGAAAAAGAGGGCTGCCCGTATTTTCATTATTTTGGTTTTAACTCGGGATCAATTCCGGGAATACTAGCTTAAAGATTTTGTCATGAGCTAATGTAGTAGTTCGGTTCCTTTTTGATCCTCCCGTTATTAGTGTTGCCTTTTTGAGGTGATTTGTTCATAGCTACTTATTTAATTAAAATGAATGAAAAAATAATAATAAAGTTTTATATTACTATTTGTTGGGTACTTTGTTTTCCCATAATCGACTAGTGTTGAAGATGTTCGTTTTGCCTAAGTTCTTTTCGGATATCATCTCATGTTAGTTCGTTTGTGCTCTAGTCAAATAAATTTGATCATTCGCTTTAAAAAAATGAAGCAAAATATGGTTACATGTCGTCTTTCATATATGCTTGTGTATTTACCGAGTAGCATGTTTGTTTTCCTTATCACTTTATTGTTAAGCTTGGCATATTTCTACATTTTGTAAGCTTTGTTATACAAGTTACTAATCCTTATCATTTTTTTTTGTGTTACATGAAACAACCGGAGAGCTGGAGTTCTCACTTGAAACTCAACCTCGGCCCAATATGTTTTTTCGGGTCGAACAGCTATTAGGAATCATCGCAATGCTCGGAGTCACCCATTAGGAGACTAGTTCCTCCAAAGGAACTTAACATAATTAGTTCCTTTATTTATTGCTTTCTTTTATGCTTACTTTAAATGTTTTAACTAACTTTGTATATTTGGATATGTGTTTTTCTTTGTGTTTTGATTAACGTTTATTCTTTGGCTTATAGTTTCGTGGGTTATCTTTATTTAGTTTAAAAATTTCGAAAGTAAGTTTCCTTCACTCTTTCAGTTTAGGCAAAAGTTTCGGATTTCCCTTTTTAAATACTTTAAAATTAGTGGTTAAACACTTTCAAAAATAGTAATAATAAATAGTAAAAGTGCAGATTTTTTTTTTTCCAAACTGTAGTTGTTTTTGGCATAAAAATGCAGCTTCTAATAGCCTTAAGATGCAGATTTTCTAACGCAATCTTAAGGGTAAAAATGCAACCTTTTAAAGAGTTTAATAGTGCAGATTTTAGTATAAAAATGCAGATTTTTTTTAAGTAAAAACACAGCTTTTTTTTTAGAACTTTGATATGCTGATTTTTCGAGGATAAATCACAACTTTCGAAAGATAAAAGTATGACTTTTCTGAAGTGCTAAACTACTTATTATATTTTTTAGTTAAACTTCTCCCATACGCTTTCCTAAAGCTTATGTATTCTCTTATTCTAACCCCAATATTTTACAACTATTTTGCTATATTCTATATATATATATATATTGAGATTTTCAGATTTTTTAAGGCCTCAAAACGCAAGGTATATATATGTCATATGCTATCTACTACAAGGTATATATATTTATATTTTTACTTACTCATTCTTCCTACTTAAATTAAACATATATTATCTTATCACAATTGCATTTACGTACATAATATTTTCTCTCATATTCAATGCATGTTCATTTTTTACCTTATGAATAAAAGTCTCCTTTACATGAAAACAAATAATTTTCGTTCTCTACTCCAGTCTTCAAATTATTCTTTTACATGAAATATATTTACAAAACAAATATGATTTTCCCTTATATCTTTTTCTCTATTACCAATATATTTCTTATACACTTTTACTTATCCAAATCTTTTAAATAATAAACTTTTCACATGATTTCCTATATTTTAAATATACATACGTCATTTTATTTTCTTTCTATAAATATGTCATAAACTTCCTCAAACTTTAAGAACTACATATATTTTACTTTACAAAGGTATATTTATTATAAATAATATCTTTTCATTCTTTTTTACATAGTTTTTAAGTATATATTCTTATAAATCATAAAGTTCTGCATACTTTAATTATAATTACGATAAAAGTATTGCTATTAAAACCTTCATATATTCTGACATGTACGTACATATGTTTCATCTTTTTACCACAAGTATATTTTATATTTTTTGCCTATTGTAGTGGCATGTGTCATATACTTTGAGTTTTTTTCTTTAAATTAAGAAAACATGTTTTTATCACCTTTTTAGCAAATAATGAGCAAATAAACTTTTCCAAATATTTTTTCTAAACTGAGTTTAAGGACTATCTTCGGATAGGCTCTGAAGGGTGCCTAACACCTTCCCTTCGAGTAACCAAAACACTTACTCAGAATCTCAAATGTTTTCGCAGACTAAAAACAGAGTTTTACATACAAAATGGTTTCCTAAGTTTCCTAAAATTTAGGTGGCGACTCTAAACCCTTTTCCAAAACAAAGGCAGAAAGAGCCGGATGTTGCAAGCATATTTTGGCCAGTCCGAAATTGGGCGCGACACTCTGTAATAATATTCTCTAAATACACATGTATATTCATCTATGTAACACATATTACATATTGCTAATTTTAACATTAAATTTCTGTTTAATTGTTTATCTTTATTTTGTTCTTCTGTTCTGTGGTTGTGCTACTAAATTCATTTCGTATTGCCATTTCATATTTATTTAAAATATCCATAGCTGTAGTTGCTGTTTTACCGTCTATAGTTTTACTACTTCTTAATGTGTTTATACTTTCTTCTGATAAATTGTGTAACCATAATTTTACTGTTCCTAAAAATGTTCGTTCTATATATCCTGGTACTTCTGTCAGACTTATTTTATTGTCTATTAACTGTTTTGCTATATATCCTATCCAGCTATATATTTCTTCTATGGTTAATATCTTATCCCATATTTGTAGTTTTATGTTTTTTGCTTTATGATTTATCATGCTCCCTTCATTATTAAATCCTGTTACTACTATCGGGGTGGTTAATTTTTTCCATTTTTCATCTGGTAGACAATTATGTTTACACATATTAGCTTCTGCTCCTGTATCTATCATCGGGGTATAGTATCTATTGTAGTAATTTTCTACTATTATTTTGGCAAGTATATAAATTTTCATTTTTATTTCATATTGTTCGTTTTATTATGACTTTTTTATTTTTATATGTAACAGTTAACTGGGTGTTTTCTAAATTATACGGTTTCATGCCTTCTAACCATTTTATTCCTAATATGATATTTTTATCTCCATGATATATTTTGAAATTTATTACCATTGGTATCCCGCCAATGATTAATTCTTTTTCTACTGTTTCTCTTAATGCTGTAAATTCTTTTGGTAATTCTGGCTGTTCTGTAGAATTTATTTCTTCTTCTGTTACCAATTCTCTTGTTATATAATTTTCTTCCTGACCTGTATTTATTGTTATAATAAATTTTCTTTGTTCTAATATTCCAGTTATATAATAGTGATATAGCTCTATTTCTTTTATTTTTACTGAATTTCCTGATGATTGAGGTGTTTCACTATGACTTTTTCTTTTAGATGTGCTTATCCTGTCGCTTACTATTTCTAGATCTTCTTCTATGTCAATTTTCTTATAGCTATAATCATTATTATCTATTACTGTGACAATTTGTTCAAATAGATTCTCTATCTTTATCCTATTAATTTTGTTTTTTGCTGTTATTTTATGTTTTGTTGTTAAGACATATAAATTTTTACATCTTGCTGTAAATATTTTACTACCTGGGGCCAGTTCGATTCCTGTCATTTTCCAATATAGTACTAATGATTTATCTATATTCCTGTCATTTATTGCTACTGAATAGTTGGCGCTTATTATGAATTTAAATTTTTGGTATATTAGATTTCCTTTTACTGCACTTATTATACTTTTTCCTATAGGTTCAATTATTCTGTCATCTGCTAAATATATTTCTATAGGTGTATCTATACCTTCTCTAAAACATGCTTTTATTAATATTTCTGTTCCTCCGAGATGTACATATTTTATTGGTTCTTTAGCCTGTATTGCTTGTATTTCTTTATTTATTGAGAGGTTTTTGGGTAATTATACTATTTTCATCAATTAATTCTATTTTTACTTTGGTTTTATGTTTTTCCCACCCTTTTAAGGGATTTTCACTATATAATGGTTCTAATCGATCTTGAATAATTTTTAGTTTATCTATAGCAAATATAATTAGTTTTATTTTATGCTCATTTGTTTTTATATTTTCTAATTTCTGGGTAATTTTCTCACTTCCTTTTATCCATGGGGTAGGTTTTCTATTTTTATTATATACTCTTTTAGCTTCTACTTTGTGTTTACATGGTGTAGTAAACCCATAACAATTATCTACTTCATGCAGCTGCAGGCAATACCTCATCTACAAGCGAAGAGAAAAAATATGTCAATACAAATCTGAATAAGATATTTGAAGCACCATATACACCAAAACCTCACAATACTCCATTCATACCACCACAAGTGAATAATAGATACCATATCTAAAATAGAATATAAATATATTAAATACTTAAAGAAACAATGACTGATAACGATAACGAACACAGACAAAAGCTTAATGAAATATTTATAGTAAAAAGACAAGAATTGAGACATAGGCAACACAGACTCAATAGTAATATATTTGCAGGAACTTGTAAAGAATCTATCATAGCACAAAGAAAAACTATATTTTACCTACAACTACAAATAGACAGCTTGGAATATAAATTACAACATAACTTATAAATGAACAAAGAAGAATTTGCCATAGACGAAAAAACATATGAAAATCACGAAGGATTAAAAATAAAGATCATATTTTCAAATCTAGGAAGACGATATAAGAAAATAGGAGATAATTTAAGTCTAATGTTAGAAAAAGAATCCTTAAGACTAGAAGATAGCTTAACGGCAATGGTAAGACTTGCTAGAGAAAATGAAGAAATAAACCAAAGAAATACGGAGACTCGTATTAAATATATTAAACTTCACATTTACAATCGAGGTGATATGTACTCTTCTTGTGCTTCTATTTTTTCTGGGATAATCATTTCCCTAGTTAGTCCTATCTTGATATCTTGTATAACTGGCTTGATTTCTGTATACAATATCTCTGCTGGTGCTGAATAAATTCTTATATAGAATAATGTCCCTTTAGTTATCCTCTTGTAATGCATAAAAGCTTTGTGTAACTCTGGTAATGTAGTTATTTCGTCGCCTGTTTGGGTATATATGGTATTTAATAGACCATAATTGTAGCAACTTGCTACTAGATTTGCATTTAGCTAGAGATTGTAAATTACCTAAAAATCCTAAGAAAAAGCAAATAGCAGAAATAATAATAAATAATGAAGAATATATGCAATTAGAATATCTAGATTATGAACTAGACAGTGACGATAGCATATATGAATTATCTGAAAATGAATTGAATGAAGAATAGAAAAAGAAATAGTATCTACCTTCTACCTAGTCAAGCTCTCAGTAGAGCCAATACCACATTGATAAAGTCATTGGCTCTCCAGAATGATCCTGCTACAACTTCTATACAATTATTGTTTTAGCACAAAAGACTTGGTTACACTTTTGCTATTATCATTATCATTCTTGGTTTTACAAATTGATGTTTGAGGCCCTTATACAATACCTACTCATAATGGGAATAAGTTTTTTTTGTAACTATTGTTGATGACTATTCAAGGTTGTGGATTTTCTTAATAAAATTCAAAAGTGATATGTTCTTGTTGTTTTTCAAAGACTTTCTTGCATTGGATAAAACTCAATTTGGTGCATATGTACAAACCATTATAACTTATAGTTTGTTAATCATGAATGTAGCACATTACTTAGAACATTGGGTATAGTTCATTAATAGAGAACTTGTGTTCACACCTCGCAGCAAAATGAAGTAGATGAGAGGAAGCAATACATAAAGATAAGTTTTATAAAGTGTTTGTTAGACTAGATATATTGTTTGGGGATGGAGTGTTGGTCGATTAAAAATTCTCATGTCCCGAAGATGAAAGTAACAAAAATGAGGACGTTGAGATGGATGTGTGGGTATACTAGGGAAATAGAATTTGGAGTGAATATATTCGATACAAGGTGAGAGTGACCTCCGTGGTAGACAAGATAAGAGACGAGACTGAAATGGTCCGGACATGTGAAAAAGAGATGCACAGATGTCCTAGTGAGGAGGTGTGAGAGGTTGACTATGGTGGGTTTGAGGAGAGGTAGAGATATGCTAAAGAAATATTGGGTAGAGATGATTAGACATGCCACAACGCATCTGCAGCTTTCCGAGGACATGACCCTAATTAATAGGAGGATATGGAGGTCCAAAATTAAGGTAGAAGGTTAGTAGGTAGTCGAGCGTTGCCTAATTTTCCTCATCACTATTACTCTCCAATTAACTTATTCTTTGATTTTATTATTATGTGTTATTTTCTTTGCTTTGGTTATCGTATTATTTGTTGTTACTGTTCTTTTCTCCACTATTGTCGACATGGTTTCTTCACTATTGTATTTTTTTCATACTAATTTTGATTTGCTTTACTTGAGCCAAGAGTCCATCAGAAGCAATCTTTCTACCTTCACAATGTAGGGGTAAGGTTGCGTACATACCACCCTCCACAAACTCGACTTGTGGGATTACACTGAATATGTTGTTGTTGTACCTTAAAATTATAGTATAACCACAACAACAACATATCCAATATGGCTTTACAAGTCGGGTGTACGCAAACCTTACTTTTAGCTTGTAGGATAGAGAGGAGGTTTCCATTAGACTTTTCGGCTGACGAAAAATATTTTTCAAAACGAGTTTGAGAAAAAACAAGAGTAAAAACGCGATGGTGAGAATATCAAAGGAAAAGAAAATATTCACAGCAAAAAAAGTATTAAACTTGAGGAATCAGATAATGATGATGGAAAGAAAAAAATAAAGAGGATAAATTGAACCCTTACATTTAATATGATGCAGCTTGCAATTCTATTTTTGAATTTCTGGTATCTATTAAATTCTAGGGAAAAGTAAATGCATGTCCTATAGGAGCAAACTATTTACAACTAAATATCTCTTTATAAAAAATACTCCCTAACTATTTACAAAAAATGTCCCTTTCCCTTATAGCTTTTGTAGTTACTTAGCTCCTTTTTTATTTCTCTACTTCCCTTTCCCTTATAGCTTTTGTAGTTACTTAGCTCCTTTTTTATTTCTCTACTTCTTTTCTTTTATTTTTTTCCACTATCTAATTTCATTCACACTCATCGAGATTTGCTTCAGTTCTTTAGTCTGACACTTTCCAATCCTCCATGATATCATCACAATATATTTATATGCTGGCATAGTATCATGCAGAATTACTTCAGTCCTTCATTGAGATACTCCTTAGTATACCATCAAAATATATTTAGATACTAGTATAGCATCATGGAGGACTGTTACATTTCTTCAACTAGACACTCCTCAGTATATCATCACATATATTTGTATACCAACATGGTATCATGAAGGACTATTTTATTCCTTCAATAAGACACTCTTCAATCCTCCATGATACCATCATAGTATATCTATATATTGTGATGGTATCATGGAGGACCATTTTAGTCCTTCAGCGAGACACTCTTCAGTATATCACCACAGTATATTCATATACTGGAATAGTATCATCCATTAATGAGGCACTACTCAATATACTATTATAGTATATCTATATACTGGCATGGTATCGTGGAGGACTACTTTCGTCCTTCAATAAGATACATTTCAATCCTTTATGATACCATCGCAATATATTTATATGGTATCATGGTATCATTGAAGTATGCTTCAGGTCTCAATGATACCAACATAGTATATCTATATACTGTTGTGGTATCATTGATGTCTGCTTCAGTCCTTAGTGAGACTTCCATGATACCATCACACTATATTTATATACTGACATAGTATCATGGAAGACTGTTTCAGTCTTTCAATGAGACACTCCTTAGTATACCACCACAGTATATCTATATACTGAAATGGTATCATTTATCAATGAGATAGTCCTCGGTCCTCTATGATATCATCACAATATATCTATATATTTGTTTTGGTATCATGGATAACTGTTTTGGTCCTTCAATGAGACACTACTCAGTATACCATCACATTATATTTATATACTGACATGGTATCGTGGAGGACTACTTCATACTTCTCAAATCTTCATGATACCATCACAGTATATTTATATACTATCATGATATCATTGAGGTTTGCTTTAGGCCTTAACGATACAATCATAGTATATCAATATATATTGTGGTACCATTGATGTCTGCTTCAATATTTTAGTATTTTTTTTCTTATTTATTTTTTATTGAAGTCTACTAATTTAATTATTTTATTTTTATTAATCTAAAAATTAGTTAATATTTTTATCTTTTTATTTTATTTTTATTTTAAAAAGGTAAAAATATAAAAAGAGACAAAAAAATTAAAGAGAAGATAAATTAACAAAAAAAGAGAAAAAAGAATTAAGAAATAAATGGACAAAAAAAAACAAAACAAAATGAAGGAAGCAAATAATAAAAATGTATCAAATGATATCTCTAATAAAGAATAAAATGAGACAAATGATAAAAATAATAAATAAAAAAGGGACAAAAGTAAAAATAAAAATAATAAATAACAAAAAAAATCAAAATAAATAATGACAGAACAAAAATAAAAATTAAAGTACATGAATAAATGAGAAAATGTCAAAAATAATAAATAAAAGTATAAAATAATTAAACAAGGGACAAAAGTAATTAAGAAAAAATAAACCAATAAATAAAAATACAAAAAATAAAAAGAAAGGAGCAATGCTCCACGTGCAAAGCAAAGTGGTAAAGTATTGTAATAAATGCTAGTCAAGGAAAAGACAAGACAAAAAAAGAAGGACAAGTAGTCATTGATTGTTGTGATTGATGTTGACTAAGCATTGAGTGTACTTGGGGTAATTTGTTTAGACCGCTTATGCATTTATTGAAATTAGTTTTGAAGGGGATATGATCGGGTAATTACTTTCATTTTGGGTCCATTATGTGTACTTTTTCCTAAATTCTATGGGCAATATAAAAGTGCAAATGGGTGTTTAGTTATTGCAATAATTAAAGTGCAAAAGAAGAAAATATAATATAGAAAAAAGAGAAAAATAACAAAGGTCCTACCGGGAGTCGAACCCAGGTCGTTGGATTCAAAGTCCAGAGTGCTAACCACTACACCATAGAACCTTTTTTGTGTTAGTGGTAGATTTCTTTTCTAATGTATTTAAAATACGACTAAAAATGTATTCCATAATACTAATGCTATTCTGAGATGAGTTCCTAATACTTGAAAAAAAAGAAGAAGAAGAAGATGAGTTCCTAATAAATAAGTAAAAGATACTACTTTCATCGTTTTAATTTGTTTGACCTATTTTGATTTGACACGAAATTTAAGAAAGTAAAGAAGACTTTTGAATCTTGTGGTCTTAAATTAAAGATATGTCAAATGTATCAAAATGCTCCTTAATCTTGTGGTCTTAAATATGTCATGTGGAAAGTTCGAATTAAAGAGTTGCTAAAAGGGAAAGAAACATTCTTTTTAAAACGAACTAAAATGAAAACTAGATCAAATAAATTAAAACAAAGAGAGTAACAGAAATGCGCAAGTGGTGAACAAGGGTGACTCAAGAGTGAAGCTAGTAAAGAATATGCTTTAGACCCCCAAAATATTGAGGCCCCGAAAAAACTTTAATGATAAATTTTATGATTTATTTTCACTTAAAACAATTTGAAGATTCTAAAAAAGAGGTTCAAATTTTATATAAAAAAAAGAAAGAAAAAATATCTATCTTTTACAAAAAATATTTTAAAATTTTGAATTAAATAACTCTTATATTAATAAATAAATTTTTTTACAACAACATCCAATATAATGTATTGCTAACAGTCTAACACATTACTAACATCTTATTAAGTAGAATTAATCTTTAGTTTTATATTGCTATATGCTTAATTAGAGGTTTTATGTCGTTTACATTAATAACAACAAGTATATGAAAATAAAAAAATAATTCTAAATTATTATTTTCTTATGTGTATTTGTATATATTTAAAGTTTCTTATTAAACGCTTATTTTATGCGACTAGTTTTATCAGACACCGTGAAGAGAATGTTGATTTTTTCTGGGAGGAATAGACGAGAGTTTGTATAGGGATTTCAATATCAATGGCGAAGAGACAAATATATCTTTTTAGATTCTTAATTGGAGTCTATTTGATCACTCAAATCCTCATTTTTCTTAGTTGGGTTTTTGGGATTGAAGTCCCCAATTTCCATGTCTAATTTATTTTTAAGCTTTGAAGCTCAAAATTCGAATTAAATCATGTAAATAATCCAAAGAAAGTTTCGTTACTTCATTGATTTGTGATGATTTTCCCTAAAAATGGTATAAACTCCATGACATAGAAGTCCCAAAACACAAGAACAAAAATTGGTTTATCACAAAAATTATTTTTTAAATGCGCAAGGTTCCATTGCGGTTGCGATCGCGGAGGCTAGTTTTGTTTTCTTGGATCTTGTCATCTGTTATTGAACTGGTGCTGTTGTGTAAAAGTTGTTGCTTTTGGCTGATGTGCTGTAGTTGAATTATTGTGCCCAAATGTGCTCAGCAAAATTAGTTTTTTTTTTTTTTTGACATTATTGTGCAGTAGTTGCATAATTGTGTTTCCATTGCGGTTGCGATTGCGAACATTGACATGACAACATCTCTCGGGACAGCGGCTCGGGTCGTCGGGATCACGGCCCCCGTCCTTACTATTGCGGTGCTGGACAGGCCTCTCATCTTCACGATTTCAGTCGTATCAGTAAAACTCATCAACACAGTTTTTCAACTTAAAACCTGCCCAACACTAGTCCAAACCCCTCAAGCCTCATCTCAAACTATAAAATTCTATATTGATGTGCTCATATTAAAGTGTGTCAATGTGCTGCATTACTAGCACATTACTCCATCCAGTTCGCGGCATCCTTTTGTGGGATTATGTGCCTAATTACTATGATAGAATGTGATCATTAGTTTTTTTGTAATTTTTATAATCTATAACTCATATTCTACCTCATTATGCTTTATAACTCATGTATTCTCTAAGTCGTTTATCTTTCCACATTACAACCCCACCTTATTCCTATTCATTAGAAGGAAGAATTCTTCACCTAAAAATTGTGGTGGTCTTAAATTATATTGGTTGGTAGAAAAAAAAAACAAGAGTAAGAAAAATTATGAGAAGTGGATGAAAAGAAATATATTGTGTTTATATTTTGAAGTTAGTGTAGTAAAAAAGAGAGTTGAAATAAAGAAAAATAATTCTAAGTCTCCAACTAATTCACTATACAAAATAGAGTAATTTTATATTGAAGGAAGGTGTTCATTGGTGACGTTGTTCGAGTGATACGACGTTGTTGGGATGTTGCATCCTAGAGGGGACAAATCAAGAGATCATACTGCAGTGAGCTTGAATCTCCTTAAAGAGAGCGAAATATCTGTGTCTCGCGCTCCTCAGCCTAGATATTTGTTTATTCAATTTTGTGCATTTTATTTTTGAATTGTAATTTACTGTAATTTTTAATATATATTCACCAACAATTCAAAACATAAGTTTTTTTGAAACATAAGGTCTGTTTATTAATTATTAGAACTCTCTAGCAATGCTATTTCATTCTCATTATTCGAACCTAAAATCTCTAATTAAAAATGAATGGATGCTTACCATCCCACTACCACGTGGACTATAGTAAGTAGTAATGCTGCTTTTTTAAAATGCAAAGAGTGGGCAACCATTACTAAGAAAATGCAATGCAATCATGCTAACACAAAACTAAGTCGTGAGAAGCACAATTACTCTGTCAAAGCTTGTTAACCGGGTCAACATTCAACTTGTACCAACCAATCTTCCGAAAATAAACCTATCTTCCCATAAACTCGTTCTATTGCAAACACCAAACATCATCATTCTTCATTCTCCAATCAATATTGTTTGTTACATTTTTCCAATCTATCTATCTATCTATCCCTTTCTTTTGTTTTTCTTATAGCAAAAATGGTGAAGAATCACCTAGATAAAAATGGTAGCTTTACAGGCAGCCCGAAACCACCTCATCCGACCGCGTCTACCGATCCACACTCTAGAAAGAGAAGCCAGGAAGAGTTGGACCACTCCTCGAACAATCACAATGAGGATGTCAAGAAGTTATCGGAAGATATTGATCGATTCGTGGATGTACTTTCCGCATGTCATGATAAATCAAATCCCCCTGAAGTACCTGAGACCGTTGAGACGTTCTCCAAAATCATTGAGTCGAAGATCACCAAGCATAATACTTGTGAAAGTTCGGGCACGAAATCTTGCAAGGTGATGGAGGAGGACAACTTTTTGATAGAAGCGGTGTCACGTTTATCCAAATTGACTAATTCCTTGAGTGAATTTCCTTCAGGTTCAACGACCACTAGGTCGTTCAACAGAACGAGCATGGTCCTGCAAAGGGCCATGACGTTCATGGAAGAAGATCTGAGAACCTTGTTAGAAGAGTCCTCTTCTTCCACTGTTAAGGTTCATAAAAATTCTTCCTTCAATTCAAACAGGCTATTAGTAGACGGAGAACAATGTGTTTTGACCCTTTCGGAATCCAGTGGAGAGGAGGAATATCCGTCTTTTCCTCCTGACGCGGTGACAAGAATGAACCGAATTGCCTCTGCCATGATCTTGGCTGGCTATGAAACAGAATGTTGTCAAGTCTACTCTATTTCGAGAAGAAATGCATTCGGTGAACAAATGAAAAAGCTCGAATTTGAGAAGATTAACATGGAGGATGTTCAAAGAATGCCATGGGATTCTTTAGAAGGAGAGATCACAAGGTGGATCAGAGTTGTAAAAAGTTGCTCAACAACTCTGTTCCCCGGTGAAAAGAGACTCGGAGACTCTGTTTTCTCCGAGTCTCCAATGAATTCTCAAAGCCTATTTAGCAACCTGGCGCGCGCTGTTGTCATTCAGCTTCTTGACTTTGCTGAGGCTGTAACCATGACAAAACGCTCCGCGGAGAAGCTGTTCAAATATCTAGACATGTATGAAGCTATACGCGATCTCATTCCATCGATCAACAAGTCGTGTTCAGACGAATGTGAGAACGAATTGAATTCCGAGATTCAAGCTACTGCAGACAGGTTAGGGGAATCGGCTGTGAGCATATTCTGTGATCTAGAAAATTCCATAAGAAACGATACTGCAAGGACACCGGTCCCTGGAGGGGCAGTGCACCCCCTAACGCGTTACGTCATGAATTATCTAAAATATACTTGTGAGTACAAAGTCACTCTAGAGCATATTTTCCAGCAACATGTTAAATTAGAGGAATCCAATGCTAATTCCAATTCCCCTGCCAAATTGAAACCAACATTGGAGGTAGAAACAGAGAACGAAAGCCCGCACAGTAATTCTGAAACAGTAGCCGGGACAACGCCATTCTCAATACAGCTCGTGACAATAATGGACCTTTTGGACACCAATCTTGAAGCCAAATCAAACCTCTACAGAGACCACGCGTTACGCGACATTTTCCTAATGAACAATGGCAGGTACATCTTACAGAAAGTGAAAGGGTCCGCGGAGATACACCAAGTGATGGGTGATACGTGGTGTAGGAGACGATCAACCATCGTGAGGCAGTACCACAAGAACTACCAGAGGGAAACATGGGGTAAAGTACTACAAATCCTAAGCCACGACGGAATGCAAGTGCACGGGAAAGTGGTGAAGACGACAGTGAAAGAGAGGTTCAAGAATTTCAATGCGATTTTCGATGAAATCCACAGGAGTCAGAGTACTTGGGTTGTGAGTGACGAGCAGCTTCAATCGGAGCTTCGAGTTTCGATATCAGCATTGGTGATTCCAGCTTATAGGTCATTTTTTGGGAGATTTAGACAGTGTTTGGACAGTGGAAAGCAAGCAGAGAAGTATATAAAGTACCAGCCAGAGGACATTGAAACATTGATTGATGATTTCTTTGATGGTAATTCTACATCAATGGCCAGGAGGAAGACATAGTTGTGATCAAGTAGTGAGCAGAGTTGAGAATTTTGTATGACATATAATTTTAATTGTTGTATGTCATTTCCCCCTTCATATATTTCGATCTTTTGAACTTTTTTCATGCATGCAACTTGGACTTGCCCGTTTGGCCATGCAATTTGGACTTCAAATTTAAAGTTTTGATTTGAAATTTGTGTTTGTTTATGACATTTGAACAACATTTTAGTTTGAAATTTCGATTTCAAATCTCAAAAGTAGCCAATTCATCTTAATTATGTGAGAGAGTTCAAACACATAACATGTTGCTCTACCCTTTATAAAATCATTACCAAGGTACTCACCTCCTGTATCTTCTTTACTACTCTATTTCGTTTTGATGACAAAAAAAGACTCAGGCAGGGAGATCCAATGTCTCCATACCTGTTTGTCCTAGTCATGAAGTACCTTAATATATCACAGAAACAATTACAATATAATCCTGACTGTAATTACCATTCTAAGTGCGCAAAATTGAAGATAGTAGATGTATATGTTTTGGTGATGATCTGATACTACGTTGCAGAGCTGACAATGTTTCTATACAGCTTATGATGAATTCATTTGAACACTTCTCAGCAGTTTCAGGGATCAAGGCTGATATGGAAAAGAGCAACCTCTACATTGCTGGTCCCAGGTCATTTTATGGAACAACTAATTGAAGAAATACACTTCTCAACAGGGGCACTACCATTCAAATACCTTGGTGTACCTTGTCATTAAAGAAGCTTGCAATCAGTTGCCAAGTCAGAAATTTCGGGTGCCAATATTTAATATATATGTATGAAAAATAATTTTTTACTTACATACTTCATATAATTTTCTGTATACATAGTATGATTTTTCGACGACCGCTGCTTACAATCACTCAGTACATGCCCCTAGTAGAGAAGATCATTGCCAAAGTAAGATGTTGGACATCCAAATTTCTATCATACTCAGGCATGCTGCAACTGCAACTGATCAAAGGTGTACAGTTTGAAATGCAACCAATATATGAAAGTGCACAAGTTAGTAACCAATATATGCAAGAACTATCTATGGAGTGGTACTAATTAATATGCTAAAATGTCTCCAATAGTATGGGATACACTGGAGGCCTAAACATCATTCAATTTGAACAATGGAATAAAGAAGCAATTAAGAAACTACTTTGGGTCATACTAAGAAGAAGGATAGACTTTGGATTCTCCGGATCCATACTCATTATTTAAAGGGAAGGAATATTAGAGATATCACCACAACAAAGAAGGACTAAGTTGCTCGGACTCTTCACTTTCGATGTCGCACCCGTGTCAACACGACATGAGTGTGAGATCCGTACCCGATTTGGTCAACCTATCTTGGGTACTTTGACCAAAGTTGACAGAGAAAGTCCGGATAGATTTAATGATTTCTGTAATCAAAACAAAAGCTAAGGTGAATTTGAAGAAATTGAAATACCTTGTATATAGAAATTTCTATGTCACTCCTTTTCATTTAATCTCCTTCTAGAATTCTCCTCAAGTTTTCCACGTAATATTTCATAGCTTAGGTTTTATAACTCTATTTTTAGATATTTGAATTATTTTTAGTCGAATTCCCGCACATGTGTCTATACCTGAATCCATATCCCCGAATCATAAAATTTCGATCATGAAGGATCCGACCTCTAGATTCGCACCCGTATCGAACACCCGCACCCTAGTCCGACCAACTTAGAAGAAGGCTACTTCACTGGTGAGGAAAATATTGGATGCTAGAAAATGGTGAACAAATTTGAATGACCTCAACAAATTCAGCAATCTAGGCAAATTCAATATAAAACAAGCTTATATTTTCTGTCACAACATCCTAAGAATTAAGATCATTTGGAAGTCTCTAGTTTTACTCAAAGGACTCATTTCAAGACATCAGTTCATACTAAATATAATACACATTTATCGATTTGGTTGTTATCGATTTATTCGTTATTCGGTTTATAATCATACATGAAAATAAAAGAAATAATTCATTCCAAAGTAACAAAAAAAGACAACAATTCATTCAAAAATAAAATAAAAAAATCCTAAAATTATCACATAAAGCAGTAACATGACGTACTTCCAATACAAGATATGACGCAGTTGCAGCTTACCGAGGACATAACCTTAGATAGAAAGGTATGGAGGGTACAAATTCGGATAGAAGGTTAGTAGGTATAGCACTGTACTAGTAGGTGGGAGTGTCGTGTCTTGTTGTCCTTATTAGTAGTCGTAGGAATATTCTTCAACGTCTGTTACTATCTAGTGTTTTGTATAGTTCGACTGTAGTATTATTTCATCATTCACATAAGAACATAAGATTTAAATTCACTTTTATAGAAAAAAATATATATACGGTGTTGAAACAAATAACAAATTTCTTGAAGGATTATTAACAAAACAACCTAGGGTTTTATGGTTATAAATAATTTACTTTAGGTTTAAAAATATTATTTAGTGTAAGAATAAATAAATAAATCCTCGAAGAAGTATCAAAGAAATCAATCTTAACCTCTAATATTCATTTTGTATACGTGACCTACATCTAATACACCATTAAGAAATAATGGACAAAATAGTAATGGTGGGGATCCTTTCCCATTTTTTTGTGTTAGGTGGGTTAGAATTGATTTCTTGTTGTTATATTTTTGATTGAGGAAATTTCGCAAATAGCAAACATGAGCCCATAATTAAGGATGAGATAATAACAATTTGACAACTACCCGTGATAGCCACAATTTTGGCAACATATTGTCATTTTAAATGTATTTCACGCGTTTTGTAATAATGAAATACAAATACAAATTGAATATAGAAGAGTAAATTTTGAATAACAATTTCAGTTAAAAAAGAAAAAATCTTTAATGAGTCCTAATCTCTACTAATATCACGCGTGTTTGATCTGAAAAATTATGAAGATTCAATTAAAAAAGAAAAAAATCTTTAATGAAGGTTCCATTTACAAACAGGAAACTTGAATGAAAAAAATTCAAAAAAGAGAAAAACGTTATTCAAAAATTCATATTTCTTCATCAAAATGCTGGTTTTTGATAATAAGTAAAATATTTTTAATTTGAAAATTATTTTTTAAGTTAAATTTCAGTATTGAAACAAAGGAGAGAGACGAGAGAGGTACCGATTTGTATATGACATACTTCAGTTATATTTGTATATGACATACTCATGCAGATACATTTGTATCAAGTTGTATTTGCATATTTTGTATATTGAAACTGAAACTTGTATATTACATATTTGAATTTGTAAGACACTGAAAAATTATTACAATTTGCAATTGTATATTACAATTGAAAATAAAAATACAAATACCTAAATACATATATATATATATATATATATATATATATATATATATATATATATATATATATATATATATATAACTTTTTCACCAAATACAATTTACATTTGCATTTGTATATTACAATTGAAAATCAAAATTCAAATATCTAAGTACATATTGATACATATACAACTCTTTCACTATACAAATGTAATTGAAGAATGAAGGAAAAATAATAAAATAAATACAAAAATACAAATGAAACTCTGAATGTATTTAGAACATAGATATGGGAAAACGAATTGAAAATCGTCATTGTAGATCTGAAAATAAAACTCTAAATGTATTTAGAACCCGGGACACTTGATCAGCCTCACTTTAGATAATTTCTGCTCTTTTAGTGTTCATATCAACAATGTCGTACCATTTTCAGTTGCAAAAATAATAAATCTTGGCGACTCCTTCGAATCTTGTCATCCCGTCATTGAAGAATTCCATTATAGATAAAGCATACCTCCACCTGTACTAACAACTGTAAATCGAATAAAACAATAGAAGATAAGAAAAAATATAATGAAATCGACACGATTTTGAGAGAGAAAGAGGTTGAAATCATAAAGAAAATGGTAATGAGGATAATAGCGAGATTTTGAGAAAGTAAAAAAAGAGGTTGAATTCAAAAGGAGGTGAAGAGAAATTAGGAGTGATATTATGAGTCTAATACTCCTCCAAATGTATTTGGAGTATAACTGATGGGCCTACTATAAATATTGCTCTTTTTTGTGAATAATAATTATTTTAAAGTGTTGTTATGATTCATAATTAAGGGCTTAGGTTTGTTATGTTATGTAATTTTTTTACTATTGATAAAATTTCATAAATAGCTATGGTTTAGATTTAATTGGAGGGTCTATAACTAAAGTTTGTTAATTACAATTCATAGCTACTTTTAAGTAGCCAAATCAGCGAATATACATACATATATATACATATATATATATGACATTAATGGCGAAATACATACACAAATTTAACTGAAAATTCTAAATATCTATTACAAAATCTTT
Organism: Jaltomata sinuosa; assembly: GCA_003996215.1. Lineage (NCBI taxonomy): Eukaryota > Viridiplantae > Streptophyta > Magnoliopsida > Solanales > Solanaceae > Jaltomata > Jaltomata sinuosa. The sequence goes on along the minus strand of QJPP01001496.1, from coordinate 89,866 downwards.
TTAAAAATGGAAAACAGTAAACCATATAATCTGAAAATCTTAAATATTTGTTACAAAATCTTTTTAAAAATGGAAAACAACATAAATCATGAGCATCTTCTTTTATCATATATATATTCACTCTTCAAACTTGCATGTAATAGCGCTAATCACCATTCACATAAACCTGTATATGACACACATATATACAAATACAAAGTAAAATAAGAAATTTCAAAATTTCTGTTACAAAATCAAATTTTTAAGGATCACGATTTGAGAAAAGAAATACAAATATACAAATGAATAATTAAGATTATATGGTTTGGAACGTATACAAATTCACTGGTACAACAATACATAGATATTTCAATCCATAAATACATTTTAATTGTACAAATGCACAGCTACAAATATACAAATGTATAATTCAGATTATATGATTTGGATTGTATACAAATTCACTGATATATAAATTAAAATTGTATTTACAGTTTGGTAAATATACAATTGATACATATACAACTCTTCCACTATACCTTTACCTAATACATATTACTATGATACAAATTCAGATTATATGCTCTGAATGCAAATACAAATTCAGATTAGTTCTGAATACAAAAACAAATCTATCTTCAAGATAATCATGAATTGATACAAATTTAAATGTATACATTGATACAAATTTAGATTATACGCACTGAATACAAATACAAATTAGATTTGAATACAAATACAAATTCAGATTATACACTTGAATATAATGATATAAATATATAAGAATGAATAGATACACATAAAACGTGTGATATTTTATAACGACCGGGTTCGTCGTTATGGGTAAACCATTCGTGCCAATTTTTAGAGTTAGAAAACTCCAAGTTCGGGAGTTTGAAATTCTAGGCTAGGCTATCCTCTGCCGGTTTTGGAGTGAGGTATGGTCTAGGACAATCCAGATAAGGATTGGGTAACGTATCTAGTTTTGAGCTAGTTTTCCATTTAGATAAGACATAAAGGAGTCCGGGGGACTTTTCAGAATCGAATTCGGGTAAGTAAAACTTCTTGTATCGAAGTTAATGTGAAGGGGTTATTTCAGAACATCAAAAAATTGAGTGTGTTATAAAATGGTGCAATTTGAGGGACTTTATGACTTTCTTTCCTATGTCAACCGCCGTAGCGGTTGACACACCGCCATAGCGACCTCTGTTGTAGCAGAAAAAATACCGCTACAACGAAAGTCAACATCGGTCAACCTCCGCCATAGCGGTTGACTCTGCTACAACGGTATCGCTATAGCAGAATGGACTGCTATAGCAGAGTGTGATGGAATTTAATGCAGAAACTTTCTCAAAACAGTCAGTTTTCAACAAAAGCGTTTTGGGAGAAGAAAAGAGTGATTTTGGGCGATTTCCATCAGTTTTTCATCCTAAAGATAAGGTTTCTACTCCCCAACCTTCGTACTATCTTTCCTACGCTTTAGAATTGTTAGGGGAGGACTTAGAGGAAGGTTTGGAATGACCTAGGAATGGTAGAATCCGGGGAAAAAATGGATTCTAGGCTGCTAGAGTTCTTGGGTCTTGGTTATTGATGATGAGTGATGATCACTTAGCCATAATTCTTTAAAGGTGTCCATTAAAATGATAAATTTAGGTGAATTAATGATAGGAAATCCCGGAAAAAGGGTTGAATGATCATGAACTAGCCTAAAGATTGGGATTTTGCATAATCCGGGTAATTTAGGCCAGTTAATTGACTATAGTTCTTGCATATTTGTTTCTAAACCAAGAACAAGCAAGGAATCCTGAAAATAGGAAAGCTCGGTTTAATAGAGCTTGGAATATTTCGAGGTAGGTGATGGTTATTGATTCCTATATGCATTATATGTTTGTGTACTTGCATTGTATGTTTGTGTACTTTTTTCTAAGTGTTGTATGAGCTACATGCTTAGGGATTGATTAAGGAATGTCTAAGGATCCTGTTATCAGTTTTGAGAAATGAACAAGGTGTTGTTGCTTGTTGGTTTACAAGTTTGATTGTTCATTGTTTGTAACTGTGAATTCTGTGTGACATTCTGTTGGCTCGGGTACCATGCCTGGTACAGAATACTAATGATTGGCTTGGGTACCACGCCTGGTATGGGATAACAAATAGTTAGCTCGGGTACCATGCCTGGTATAGGATATTAACTGGTTAGCTCGGGTACCATGCCTGGTATGAGTTTACTTATTGTATTGAGCATTGATTTTGGTTCATGAGTGGACCGGCTGTGTTTATAATTTATGATATTGCATATGGTCCTTGAGAGGTCGGGTTATTATTATTGGTCTGTGAGTTGGTCTTGGTGTAAACCGGGTTGCATGTCTAACACTTAGGTGTTGTTTAGGGGGAATGGTGGGTCCAGAACACGTAAAATGGTATAATTATTGATTAGTATTGATGGTTGATCATGGTTATAAGGGTGGGTTACATGTGGTAACAAGCTAGTAAGAGACTTGTAGTCTAGGGTTATATGTTGGCTTGATTACATGTTTCCTATACTTCTACTTGCCTATTGTACTGTTCATATATTCCTTATTTGGAACTGGCTGATGATCCTACCAGTACATGGTGGTTGTGTACTGATTCTACACTTGCGTTTCTTTTTTGTAAGTACAGAAAATCTTCCGACGGTTGACGCACGACCTCACTTGTAGGCCTAACGCATCAAGACATCACGGGTGAGCTGTATCGATTGAGCTGCCTTGGTTTTTTTTACACTAGTTGTAGCCCATATGTTTCGATCTTAAACTCTGCTTATTTACATTGGGATTGCATCCCCGTACTCTAGATTTTGGTGGTGTTTTGATACGCTGACTTTCAGGTTCTAGGGAGAGATTTCCGCAGGTTATTTATAATAGTGTTGTCTTTGGTTATTTATTGCTAATTTACTTATTTTCACTGGTTTTGAGCTGTTAGAATGATTACGTTCAGGGTCGTTGATGGTTCTCTCACCCGGGGGTTGGATGGGTGCCACTCACGGTGGTCTGGGTCATGACAAAGATGGTATCAGAGCCCTAGGTTCGTTGATCTCGTCGTACCAAAATAGGTCTAGTAGAGTCTTGCAGAACAGTGTTGAGACATCCGTACTTTTCTTCGAGAGGCTATAGGACTTTAGGAAACTATCTCTTCTTTCTTCCTTCGTGCTATAACTTGATTCCAATTTGTATCTGATGATACAAATTGGTACCCGACTTCGTTCACTCCTCTGACCACAGATGGTTAACACAAGGAGCACGTGAGGCGACCCCTCTCCCACCCCAGGATCAGGTTGAAAAGGAGGTCGAGGTTGTTGTGTAGGAGGGTGTGGAGCAGGTGAAGGCAGCACCGGCTGGAGGTGCAAGCCTTCCCCATATCACACCCGAAGCAGTTCATCCAGTGTGGTCCTTTCTGAGTGGGCTAGTTGGTGCTGGAGCCAACCCTACAAGGACAGCGGATCAGGTTCTGGGTACTCAGCCAGCGGCTACTACAACTCCTAGAATGGATACAGTGTCGGACACAGATGACTTTTTCAGACCAATACTGGGTTCAGTTATGATAGGGAATGAGCATGAGATGTTGACTAAATTTCTAAAGTTGAAACCTCCTACATTTCAGGGTATTGAAAATGAAGATGCTTATGAGTTCATATTGGACTGTTATGAGTGGCTGCACAAGCTGGACATTGTGCAACAATATGGGGTTGAGTTTGTCACATTTCAGCTGTAGGGTCATCTACTTTGCCCCCACTGACTTGGGAGAAGTTCCACACTCTCTTCTTAGAGAAGTATGTGCCTCGTACTTTGAGATATCGCAAAAAATGATGAGTTTTTGGCTCTGGAACAAGGTAAATGTCGATCTCTGCTTATGAGGCTAAGTTTCATGCCTTGTCACATTTTGCTATGCAGTTATTGGGTTCTGAGGAGGATCGGATTTGGTTATTTGTGAAGGGCTTGAATACAAATTTATAGGTGTTATCGGTGCACATGACTTCAGCAGGGAAGGGCTTTAATGAGGTAACAGATTATGTTAAGAAGTTAGAAGGGGTCAAGTAGGTTGGGCAGGCTAAAGTGTTAGCCAAAAAGCCCCGGAATGATGGAAACTTCAGTGGATCGTACTCCAGGGGCCATAATCAGCAGGTATACTCAGCCCGTCCTATTCAGTCAGCTCTGTCAGCTGCTACAGGTGGTTGTCTCGGAGCTAATCGGCAGCTTTCAGCTCCTAGAGGCCAGGGAGCTTTCTACACATCTGCTAGCAGGTCTACACTTGATCGTGGTTGTTTCTATTGTGGTGATCTGGGCCACTTTAAAAGGGAGTGCTCTCACAGGCAGACTGGTAATCAAGTTCAGCAATAATCTAAGGCCGTGGTCCCAGCAGGTAGAGGTGGTTATGCTAGAGGTCATCCATAGGGTGGGCGAGATAACTTTCAGGGAGGCCAAAGAGACAGGGGAACGGTGGCGCGGGCAGGTGTGTGGCACAGCCAGCCAAGGAAGTAGCTTGGATTGATGACCGGGCTCAGTGTTATGTTTTTCTAGGGAGGTTTGAGGCGGAGGCATAAGACGCAGTGATCACAAGTACAATTCTTATCTTTGATAGGATGACTTCGATACTTTTTGACCTAGGTTCTACCTACCCTTATGTGTTTGTGAATTTTGCTGTGGGTCTGGACTTGATTTGTGATATCCTTGACTCCCCTATCCATGTTTCCACCCTGATTGGAGAGTCCGTGATTGTGACTCATGTTTATCATGTTTGTCCTATAATTTTTATGGGGTTGCATACTTGGGTAGACTTGGTTATTCTGGATATGGTAGACTTCGATGTCATTTTAGGCATGACCTAGTTATCCTCTTATCATGTTGTACTGAATTGTAACACCAAGATTGTGGCTCTAGAGATTATGGGTAAGCATAGGCTAGAGTGAGCAGGTGTGTACAGGCCTAAGCCGACCAAGATAATATCCTTCATTTGGGCTAGTAAACTTGTGGGGAGAGGGTGTCTAGCCTTTTTGGCTCATCTCCGGGATGACAGTGTGGAGTCCCCATCTATTGAATCAGTTCCAGTTGTTTCAGAGTTCCGAGAGGTGTTCCAACAGATTTGCCTGGTATGCCTTCAGACAGGGATATCGACTTTTGTATTGACTTGGACCCTGACACTCGCCCAATTTCCATTCCGCCATATCATATGGCTCCGGAAGAGTTAAGGAAACTTAAGACTCAGCTTCAGGAACTTCTAGATAAGGGATTCATCCGTCCCAGTGCTTCACCGTGGGGTTATCCAATTTTGTTTGTGAAGAAAAAGGATGATAGTATGCGGATGTGCATAGATTACAAGCAGTTGAATAAGGTGACCATCCGGAATAAGTACCCTTTACCCCGTATAGATGATCTGTTTGACCAGTTACATGGTGCATCTGTGTTCTCAAAAATCAACTTGAGGTTAGGGTATCATCAGTTGAAGATTAGGCCCGAGTACATTCCTAAGAATGCTTTTCAAACCTGGTATGGGCATTACAAGTTCTTAGTGATGTCGTTTGGGTTTACTAATGTGCTGGCATCATTCATGAGTTTGATGAATGGGGTATTTAAAGCTTATTTGGATTCGTTCATCATCATTTTTATTGACGATATTTTGATCTACTCCAAGAGTATGGAGGAACATGTCAGACATCTCTTTATTGTGTTGGAATTGTTGAGGCGCCAGAAGCTTTATGCGAGGTTCTCCAAGTGTAAATTTTGGTTGACTTCGGTCGCATTCTTAGGGCATGTGTTGCCAGAAAAGGGGGTGATGGTGGATCCCCAGAAGATTAAGGCAGTCAAGAGTTGGGTCCGGCCCAGTTCTGTGACTGAAGTAAGGAGTTTTATTGGGCTTGCAGGCTATTATCGTAGGTTTGTCAAGGACTTTGCATGTATTGCCACTCACTTGACAAGGCCGACTCAGAAAGAGGTACCGTTTGTGTGGTCTGACAAGTGCGAGGAGCTTCCAAAAGCTCAAGACACTTCTGACCACGACTCCTATTTTGTCTTTACCGGTTGAAGGTAAGGACTTTATTGTTTATTGTGATGCTTCACATTTGGGTTTGGGTGCTGTATTAATGCAGGACAGGAATGTGATAGCCTATGCATCTAGGCAGCTAAAAGTTCATGAGAGGAATTACCCAACCCACGATTTAGAGTTGGTAGCGGTGGTGTTTGCACTCAAGATTTGGAGACATTATCTCTATGGTGTCAAGAGTGAAGTGTTCACTGATTATCGCAGTCTGTATCATATTTTCACTCAGAAGGACTTGAATCTAAGGCAGAGAAGGTGGATGGAGTTGTTAAAGGACTATGATGTGACCATTCAGTACCATCCGGGTAAGGCTAATATGGTGGCAGACGCATTGAGCCGAAAGGCAGTTAGCATGGTAGTTTGGCTTGTTTGGGGGTGTCTAAATGACCGTTGGCAAGGGAGATTCAGGCTTTGGAATCTAAGTTCATGCACATGGGTATCTCAGAATGGGGTGGAGTGTTGGCTAGTATTGAGGTCAAATCCACCTTCATAGAGGAGATAAAGGCCAAACAGTTTCAAGATTCACAGTTGAGCAGGCTTCGGAGAAAGGTTATATTCGAAGAGTCTAGGGATGCCATGTTGGACTTTGGCGGAGTGTTGAGGTTCAGAGGGAGGATTTGTGTCCCTCAGGTTGATGACATCATTCAAAAAGTGTTGGTAGAGGCTCATGGCTCGCGATATTTGATTCATCTGGGTGTAACCAAGATGTACAGGGATTTGAGACAGCTTTACTGGTGGCCCGAGGATAAAAAGGGACATAGCTGATTTTGTGTCCAAATGTCAAAATTGCCAGCAGGTAAAGTGTGAGAACCAAAGACCTGTATGAATACTTCAGAGAATGCCCATTCAGAGTGAAAGTAGGAAAGGATAGCCATGGGATTCGTGGTGGGTCTTCCCAAGACTTTGGGGAAGTATGACTCTATTTGGGTAAGTGTGGACAGGCTGACCAAGTCAGATTATTTTATTCTGGTCAGGGTGGACTACTATTCACATCAATTGATTAAGATCTATGTGAAAGAGATCATGAGATTGCACGGGGTACCTTTGTCCATCATTTCATACATGGGTATGCAATTTACCTCTAAGTTTAGGGGTAAGTTACATGAAGAGTTGGACACTCAACTCACCTTCAGCACTGCCTTCTATCCTCAGACTGATGGTCAATTGGAGAGGATGATCCAAGTATTGGAGGACATGCTGAGAGCATATGTGATTGACTTCGGGGGTCATTAGGACCAGTTTTTACCGTTGTGCAAGTTCTCGTACAATAACAGCTACCACTTTAGTATCGATATGACACCATTCGAGGCCCTATATGGGAGGGGTTGTAGATCACCTATAGGGTGGTTTGAGTAAGGCGATGTAAAACCTTTGGGCATGGACTTGGTAAGGGAAGCACAAGAGAAGGTAAGAAGCATTCAGACCAAGTTGCTAGCGGCCCAAATCAGCCAAAAATAATATGCAGATCGCAAGGTAAGGGACATGGATTTCCAGGTTGGTGAACATGTATTGTTGAAAGTGTCGCCAATGAAGAGGGTTATGCGTTTCAGCAAGAAGGGCAAGCTCAACCCTCTGTTCATCAGATCATTTGAAGTTCTTGAGATCGTGGGGCCAGTGGCTTACAGATTAGCACTGTCGCCCAGTTTGTCAGCTGTCCATCCGGTATTCTATGTATCCATGCTAAAGCGATACCATGGGGATAGAGATTACATCATTAAGTGGGATGAGGTGTTTTTTGATAAGGATTTTTGCTATAAAGAGGAATCAGTTTTGATTCTTGATCGGGATATCCGAAAATTGAGGATAAAGGTGATCAGTATGGTAAAGGTCCAATAGAAATATCATCTGGTTGAGGAAACCACTTGGGAAACCGAGAAGGACAAGCGGGACAAATACCCTCACCTATTTGAGGATACAAGTACTACTTTTTCCTTTCTTTATTTTTCATATTTTTCAGCTTGATCATTCGGGAACGAACAATAGGTAAGTTAGTATCTGTTGTAACGACTGGGTCCTTATTTATGGGTAAACCGTTCGTGCCAATTTTTTGAGTTAGAAAACTCTGGGTTCGGGAGTTTGAAATTCTGGGCTAGGCTAGCCTCGGTCAATTTTGGAGCGAGGTATGGTCTAGGGAAATTCGGGTAAGGATTGGGTAACATATCTAGTTTTAAGCTAGTTTTTCATTTCATTAAGACATAAAGAAGTCCGGGGAACTTTTCAGAATCTAATTCGGGTAAGTAGAACTCCCGGTATCGAAGTTGATATGAAGGAGTTGTTCTGGAAGGTCAGGAAATCAAGTGTGTTGTAAAACGGGAAAATTTGAGGGACTTTATGACTTTACATCCCGTATCAATCTCCATAGCGGTTGACACACCGCCATAGCGACCTCCACTGTAGCGAAAAAAATACCGCTATAGTAGAAGTCAACATCGGTTAGCTCCACCATAGCGTTCGACTCCGCTACGGCGGTACTGCTATAGCAGAATGGACCACTATAGTGAAGCGTGATGGGATTTAATGGATAAACTTCTCCAAAATAGTCAGTTTTAAACAAAAGCATTTTGGGAGAAGAAGAGGGCGATTTTGGGCGAGTTCCATCAGTTTTTCACTATTTTTTGTCCTAAAGGTAAGGTTTATACTCCCCAACCTTCGTACTATCTTTCCTACGCTTTAGAATTGCTAGGGGAAGACTTGGGGGAAGGTTTGGAATGACCTAGGAATGGTAGAATCTGGGGGAAAAGGGGATTCTATGGTGCTAGAGTTCTTGGGTCTTGGTTATTGATGATGAGTGATGATCACTTAGCCATAATTCTCTAAAGATATCTATTAAAATGATGAATTAAGGTGAATTAATGGTAGGAAATCCTGGGAAAAGGGTGGAATGATAATAAATTGACCTGGGGATTGGAATTTTACATAATCCGGGTAATTCGGGTAATTTAGGCCAGTTAATTGACTATAGTTCTTGTATATTTGTTTCTAGACCAATAGCAAGCAAGGGATCTTGAAAAGGGGAAGCTCCGGTTCAATAGAGCTTGGAATATTTCGAGGTAGGTGATGATTATTGATTCCTGTATGCATTGTATGTTTGTGTACTTTTGTCTAAGTGTTGTATGAGCTGCATGCTTAGGGATTGATTTAGGAATGTCTGAGGGTCCTGTTATCAGTCTTGTGAAATGAACTAGGTGTTGTTGCTTGTTGGTTTACAAGTTTGATTGTTCATTGTTTGTGACTGTGGATTCTGTGTGACATTCGATTAGCTCAGGTACCACGCCTGGTACGGAATACTAACGGTTGGCTCAGGTACCACGCCTGGTATGGGATAACAAATAGTTGACTCGGGTACCAAGCCTGGTACATGATATTAACTGGTTGATTCGGGTACCACGCCTGGTACGGGTTTACTTATTGCATTGTGCATTGATTTTGGTTCCATGAGTGGACCGACTGTGTTTATGATTTGTGATATTGCATATGGTCCTTGAGAGGCTGTGTTATTATTATTGGTCTGTGAGTTGGTCTTGTGTTAAACTGGATTGCATGTCTAATACTTAGGTGTTGTTTAAGGGGATTCTAGGGTGGGTCTGGGACATGTAAAATGGTATAATTATTGATTAGTATTGATGGTTGATCATGGTTATAAGGGTGAGTTACATGTGGGAACAAGCTAGAAAGAGACTTGTAGTCTAGGGATATTTGTTGTCTTGTTTACATGTTTTCTATACTTCTACTTGGCTATTGTACTATTCATATATTGCTTATTTGAAACTGGCTGATGATCCTACCAGTACACAATAGTGGTGTACTGATTCTGCACTTGCATTTCTTTTTGTGAGTACAGAAAATCTTTTGGCGGTTGACGCACGACCTCACTTGTAGGCCTAACGCATCAAGACATCAAGGGTGAGCTGTATCGATCGAGCTTTCTTGGTTTCTTTTGCACTAGTTGTAGCTCACTTCTTTCGGGATTAAACTCTGCTTATTTACATTGGGGTTTCATCCCCGTACTCTAGATTTTGGTAGTGTTTTGGTGCGCTGACTTTCAGGTTCTAGGGAGGGATTTCCACAGGTTATTTATAATAGTGTTGGCTTTGGTTATTTATTACTAGTTTACTTATTTGCACTAGTTTTGAGCTGTTAGAATGATTAAGTTCGGGGTCGTTGATGGTTCACTCACCCGGGGGTTGGGTGGGTACCACTCATGGCAGTCTGGGTTGTGACATATTTATATTGATGGAAGTCGCCAGAGAAGGTGACGAGGATGAGGTGATGAGGAAGAGGGGGATCTGTGGATTTAAGTAATGAATCACCATCAACAATACGAGAATGAAACTTATGAATATCATCCACATCGATTTTCTCGCACAAAGGTTCAAGTGGCATATTAAGACTAACAACTGCATTAGCTTCTTGTTCTCCATTTTCACTTAAATGCCATTAGATTTTTTCGGAGAAGGAGGCAGCGAGGAAGAGGGGATCTATCCCCATGGAGTTTCATTAGAGAAGGAGGCAGCGAGGAAGATGGGTGAGAGTGGCTAGGTTTTTCGTGAATGAAAGAGGGGAAGCGAGGAGAGAACGAGAGAATAGGTTAGTGGTATGAGGGGTAAATTAAATTAGATTAAGGGGTTGATACTGTTGAGGGTGATTAAAAAGAAAAGGAAAGAGGTTTTTAATCTGAGATATTCATTTGTATATGCTGGACCCATAAAAAACTAGCTATTTATTTTAAACTTAAACTACAAAATATAATTATGTTAAACTTAATCTACACTCTATAATTAAGCCATTAATGATTCTATGACACGTAATGTTTCCTTAAAATATCAAGGTTAAAATTTAAACTAAATTTTTTATTCAGTTTTTCCAACTTCAAACCAAACACATGTTTTGGATTATACATAGTATATCCCATCTTTAATTCAATGTACCAAATAAAAGACTAGTACTACATAATTCAGTGATTATTTAGTCTCAGGATTATAATCCTAGAACTAGAATCCTATGATAGTTTTGACCGCATACCGAACGACCCCTTAATAGTCCGTAAAGAGTGTAGTCATAAGTGGTAGAAACTGAACTGGTAGAACTAGGGTGTATAGTTATCGTAGCCCGTTTGCCACTTTTTAATAATATCTTAGAAAATAGTTATTATCTTTAAATTTAGATATTTACAATAAAAATTTCAGTATATTATCTTTGAATTTTTTTGGGGTTTCTCATCTGGTCTGATATTCATATGAAAGCCCGACTAATCTAAATTCGTATTGAGTAGGACCAATTCGAGGATAGTGCTACCTATCAAGATTTTTTTTCTGTATATAACTTAAAATCGCAAATTCTAATTAAGAAGAAAACAATCTCATCCACTGCATCATATTTGTCAGTGGTATCTTTGAATTTTACTTGTGCATTTACAACTTTTAAAATAACAGCTACTTTTTTTTAATGATAAAAATTAAAAAGTGGATACTTCATGAATATTTTGATTATGGAAACCTAACTCTAATAATCTTAATAGTCCAAAAAAAGTGTAGTCAGCGGTAGAAATAAGGTGTATACTTATCGTAGCACATTTGTAACTTTTAATAGGGATATATACATATATATAAAAAATGAAGTAATTAGTTTGCAACATATATAATCATGTTTTTTTTACATGAAAATAGCCTAAAAATTACTACAAAAATGTGGGTTTTAGTCATTGTAACGACCTGTTCCGTCGTTACGGAAAATATCTGTGGTCAAGACAGGTGTCTCTCATTCATAATAAGAGTTAGGATTAATTTTTTAGTATGAGAGTACATTTGTTATGTACTTAGGTCATACAATACTCCTAGCACAAAGTTAAGTTGAAAGTTGCCTTACCGATTTAGTTTCGGGCTAAGTTCAAACTAGGGTCAACTTCAAACGAGCATTCCTCCTAAAATATAAGGACTATTCGTGCTGAAAAGTTGAGGCTGCTGTAGCGGGAATTAGGGCGCTATAGCGGTATTGCGGTAGCGGTTGGCAAGCTGCTATAGCAGAATGATGGGACCAGAAAATGCGGTACTGCGGTAGCGGTTGGCAAGCCGCTATAGCAGAATGGCGGGACCAGAAAATCCAGAAATGGATTTTATAGTCCCATTCACTCTTTTTCAGTTAAAAACAGATAAGGGTTGCTCCAAAAATTCTCCTAGACTGCTCCAAAGCTTGGAAGCCATGAGGAGGAAAGATTTCGACTAAAGAAGGGCGAAACCATGGATTCTGGGTCCGTCCTCCATCAGGAATCGCATTCACAGAGCCAGATTTTTTGATTCAGACCTCTGCAGCGGATGCTTGGCATCCAAGTAAGTTAGATTTAATTGAGTAGTTGTAGACCTGTATTCTCTTGCATATAATTGTATAGAATGATGAGAGGATTCATGCTTAGGCCTTTGGGCACGAAGTCTGGAGGAATATTGTATTGTCTGGCTGGATTTTTAGAATGGGAATGAGGAGGTTAGGGTAATGTATTTCATTCCAGGTTATTTATATTTTTTAATTGATGTGTGATGTTAGAATCCAGGAAAACTAGATTGTTGGGTAAGTTCAGAGAACTGAAATATTGTGAATTAAATAAGTGGTTGGTTATAGTGGATTTTCGAGATGATCTCAAATAAGGGGAATGGAATAAACAAGAAGGGTGGGAGTTTCAATGTTAGGGGATGTTTTCTCTAAACTATATTTACTTTCAAAGAAGGGTTCTAGATGTGTTGTTGGGACTATATATGTCTAGAGGGTAACTCGGGAATTAGTCTTCGGACATGATTTCAAGGTTGGGGGTTATGAACCCGATTGTTGGGTAGGTGATGGTTACTATTTTTCTCGATATGCAATATGTGTTCAGGTACTATCACTTAGTATTGTATGAGTTTGAATGCTTAGAAAATGGAATCGTGATTGTATAATTATCTGGGTGTCAATTATGTGAAACGAACTGGATTTGTTGCTTGTTGGCTTACAAGTGTATTTTGTTCATTAAATATTTACTTGTTGGATTTTGTATGACATTCGGTTGACTCAGGTACCACGCCTGGTATGAAATACATAATTGGTTGACTCGGGTACCACGCCTGGTATGGGATACATAATGAATTGGCTCGAGTACCACGCCAGGTACGGGATACTATCGGTTGGTTTGGATACCATGCCTTATACAGAATAATAACAGTTGGCTCGGGGATCACGCCTGGTATGGGTTTATTTATGCATTATTAATTGTGTTTTGGCGATGGTTCCATGAGTGAACCGGGTTGATTGCTGAAATTGTGATTGTGCATATAGGTCCTTGAGTGGCCGGATTATTTCACTTAATTATAGGGTTGACCCTTGGGTGGTCCGAGCATTGCATGTTAACACTTAAGTGTTGGTCTAGGGACCCTTGACTGGTCCGAATTACTTAAAATAAAAAAGGTATATGCTATTGTTATTGTTCATTGTTTAAGTGGTTGTTGAACCTGTTCCAGGTGGCTGATAAGTTAGAAGAAAGACTAAGAGTCTGGAAATATATATGGCTATCTGTCATTACATGTTAGATATTGTCCCGGGGACTCTTGAGTGGTCCAGGCACTTGTAAGTTGTAACATAAAGGTATGCGGTCTAGTTATTGGGGAGTTAGCCATATTTCTGGCGGTGGGGTCATAGTGATTGACATTGAAAAATAAAACGGTAGTCCAAATTTGAGCTTAGTTTGCCGGGTTTGTGTTTTTAAGTGATAATGTGGTTTCATCTGTAAATCAGAGTTACATGTTAAATGACATAAATAATGTCCTAGGGATCCTTAAGAGGTCCAGGTAGCTTGCAAGCTGTAACACAATTATATGTGGCCTGGGCACTTGAGTAGTTGGCCATGACTTATATGGTTGTTGAGTTCGCGTGTCGACTGGGGGTCTTATTGATAGTCATATGAACTTGGTTATTTCATGTTGTCTGGTAGTATTCTGTTAGTGGCGTACACTTGATTTTCTCATTTTTGACAAGAGCGACAGGCTGGCTAGGGCTAGTTGGGTACAAGACTAGAGGCGTTGTGGTGTATTGCTTGACGGGTCCAAAATGGGTGAGCTTGAAGGGACTACAGTTTCTAGGGAGTCAGGTTTGACCGATTTAGTGAAACAATGCTAGTATTTTGTGAGTGCCTAATTGATGGGATGTCAAGGGTAAGGAACCTTGGGGGGTTGAATATGCAGAAACTCACAAGTTGTCTATTATTGTGGGCTAAAGGTTAAGGGTCAAGGTTGTTGACTTAGGATCTTAAGCCAGGGTGAAAGACCTACTAACAGGGTTAGTTAGTAATGTAAACTACGGGATTGGACTGGTAAGATAGTCCTAGTGTTAAGTGTGACTTCGGAAGTCCTAGTGTTAAGTGTGACCTGGGAAGTCCTAGTGTTATGTGTGACCCTTTGACTTGACCAGGATAGAAGGAGAAATGCCTGCTAATGATAGAGTTGGCAGCGAAACGGAATAGGAAGGTTTGGGACAGGGCGTATAAGTTCTTAGGGTTACTAACATGGAGGTGTAAAGCGGATGAAAAAGGAAATGGATTATTATATCTTGTTGTATATTTCTCTTGATTTCTTATATGATGCTATGTAGTGGATTCGGGTCGATCGATGATTCCTACCAGTATGTGTTGTTTGTACTGATACTACTCTTGCTATATCTTTTTGGGTATAGTTTGATTGCAGGATCAGTGATGTTTCACAGGTATATAACGATGGAGATCTCCAACAGCTTCTACTCTTCGATTTCATTGTGGAAGCTATGTCTTCTGTTATTTACTTGTGTTTATCCTGTAGTAGCTCTTGTACCTGTTTAGACTAGGTCCTAGGGAGGATTGTATTCGAGTTTTTGTAAAAGATTTTTTCTGAAATAAAAGTTGTAAATGTATTCCTGATTTAGAAAGGAGGTTTTCTTTATGATTTTGTTATTTTTTGCATTTACCTGTTGGATCGGGTGGTAAGGTTTCTCCTATCTAGGTGGATTAGAGTAGGTGTCCGCACGGCCCGGTAGCTGGATCGTAACAGTCATGCGCAAAACCATAACTAAATGATAGGAAAATCGTGGCTAATAGCCGCATTTTTGGTAATGAGTGTCGCTATTATATACATGCTTCTCAATGTATTTCTCGTATTAAAAAAAACTATTTTACATAAATTTACATGTAACAAAAAAATTTCAATAAAAATAGCCGCATGTTTTATGTATATGTAATGTATCGTGAATCACATGTATATATAATGTATACTTAATGCATATATAATTTATCGATATTGTATAAATAATTATATGATGTATTGATATTATATAAATGGTGTATAAATATGTATATATGATTATTATGTATCAATATTATACAATAAAAAATAGCCGCATGTATATATAATGTATCGATCATGTATAAATCATGTATATATGATGTATAACTATGTACCAACGACATGTATATATATATATATATATATATATATATATATATATATATCCTATATAGTATTTTCACTCATTAGTTAAATGCAAGATAAGGATGTACATCTTACATTTTGTGTACAGATCTTATGAGGAAGTATTTTCAAACAATCTTCGAATACCCCCAAAGACCATCTGAAATGAAGAAGAGGAAGTACATTTTGTGATTTTTACCCCACATGCGGCTAGAGAAATAAATTGATAGAATCTTCAGAGCACAAAAAGTAGCATGATCAACTATGCATTCATTTGTTTCAGAAAATTAAAGCTAGTGGAGTCTTTCAATTTCGACCAACTCAAAATCTTCTCTAAACAGTCCCAGATTTTAGATATGATCTCCTCTCGATGTTTCGAGTCTTTTGATATATAATTCGCTCGAAATGATTCACGTTTGTGGCACATCAAATTTTCAAATCGAGTTTTGAAGCTTTAATGGATGATCAATCATGGAAAAAGAAGGAAAACTGAAAGCAACAAAGAAAGAAGGAGGAAGAAGAAGAAAAAGGAAGAAGAAGCCATTAATGTCTGAACATGAAAAACGAAGAGCTAAGTAGAAGAAAGAAGAAGAAGCAATAATATGTATGGTGGAATGGGCAGTTTTTGGGTAATTAAAATTAGTCGAATGACCTATTTATGTAATAAATGGGTTGTTTTCAAAAATGCTATTTTTTGTATAAGAAATTTAATTCAATGGACATTTTGTCTAATTTTTCCCTTTTAATAATGTCTTTAAAATTAATTATTATCCAGAAACTTAAATATTTACAATTAAAACTCAGTACATTATCTTTAAGTTTTTTTTCTTATTCGGTGTTCGATAATCGTATTGAAACCCGATTAATTTAAATATGCACCAGGTAAAACTCATTGAAGGATAACGCTCCCTATCAAAAAATATTTCATACCCAAAGCTTGAGACCGGGACCTTTAATTAAAAGGAGAAACATCTTCATTCATTTCACGACATTTGTTGCATGTTGGTGGTATCTTTGAGTTTTACTTGTGCATTTACAAAATAGCTACTTTTTTTTAATGATGGAAACTGAAAAGTGGCTACTTGATGAATATTTTAATTATAGAAACCTAACTCTTACAAACTAAGACTGGTAGAGATCCAACATGATGACATGTATGCTTACGCAATTATGCCTTGTTTTGTTTCCTAGGAGGGTGAGCATTGAAGATGGTAGCCTTGGCACCAATTCTTCGGCGGCCGCGCGCGCGCATCCTTAAATTCTCCCGCCGCCTAAAGTACTCAAAATTAAGGCCTTCCACAAAACAACCTATTTGTCTCTTTGTTCCTTTTATTTATGTCTTCTCAATGGATAAATATGTCCTAACCTGTCTTTGCTTTAAGTGGACAAGCCTATTTCTCTTTGTATAATAATGGGTGTGCGTTCTACTAGGTTTAATGCTCGATTTTTTAGTTGGAAACTTGGAGTTGGACATGACATCATGATGATCTAAACCCCCTTGATCTCCTCTAAGCTTTATCATTCTCTTTTTCTTTACGTGGTAATTCGCATAAGAATGCCATGTAGCTGAGATGTAAATGCCACAGAGAACGCGTGTATTTGTTCAATTTTATACAAGATTAAATGTATATTTGCTACACCCAAAATTGAATGGCATAAATGTCAGCTGAGACCAAGTTAAAGGGCATGATTATGTATTACGCTAATAAATTATCTAGCACCAATTCTTTTTGGTACACACAATTTTTTCTCTCAATATCTTCTATAAATTATACCTATGATTTAAATCTATCAAAGAGTAAAAACTCCAATTCCTTGAATGCAATTTTCTAAATTAACGGATCTTCTTCATGTCTATGTCGAGTCAATTACTCAAATAGTCATTGAACTTGTAGAAATATTCCACATAAATTGCAAGTGAATATAAATGACCATTACACGGACGCCAACTTAAGCCCAAAATTTCTTTAGAATAAAAGGAAAAACAATTAAAAGAGTGGAGCCACAAGGGAACGTTCTTCAATATGGAGTAGTACGCAATTGATATACCAAAGCTTTGCTGTCGTCAATATTATGTCTATTCAATTTTGCGGGCCGCCTATCTACAAGTTCCATTGGTGCTCAATTAATTCACATAACCTACTACGAAATGAGCTTCCGTATGTAGGTAAAAACTTACGATCGGATTTAAAATTTATGAATTTTTAGTTAATATACAATTTAATAATTGAATTTATAATTATATATTGAGAAAAGGCTCAAATATGTCATTGAATTATTAGAAATGACTCATCTATGCCATTCATTAAAAATTTGGCTCATCGATGTCATCCATTAAAAATTTGGCTCATCTATGCCACTACCATTATAGACTAGGTTCATTCGTGTCATTATTTTTTAACGACGATTTTGCAAAATCATTTTTGCCATATAGCCTCTTATTACAGGTCCACATCACCAAATCCAAATTAACCAATATTACTTAAAATTAAAATTGAAAACCGGACCCATTAAAATAAAATCCAACCCACACCCTACCCAACTAATGATTTCGATTTTTATTTTAACGGTATGGGTCGGATTTTATTTTAATGGGTCTAATTGTTACTTTTGATTTTAAGTAATATTGGTTGATTTAGATTTGGTGATGTGGACTTCTAATAAAAGGTCATGTGAGAAAAATAGTTTTGCAAAATCACTATTAAAAAATAATAGCACGAATGAACTTTTTTTGTAACAACATTGACATAAATGAGCCAAACTTTTAACGGATGGCATATATGAGCCATTTCTAATAGTTTGATGGCATATTTGAGCCTTTTCCGTTATGTATTTACAAATATTTAATAATTTTATTAATACATATATATGGTATGATCAAAAGTTACTGAGTTTACATGAATTAGTAGTATTCATGTTACATTTGCCCCTGTACTCGTATTAATGCCTCATTTATTTTTGTTAAGATTAAAATGCTTGAATCTTAATATACATCTAATATTAAAATATACATTTAAATTTAGATGTCTGAATATAAGATATTGTATTAAGATCTGAATATTAAATAATTAAGACTGTTACTATTTTTTCAACATTTAAATTTATAAAAGCTTGTCATTATTTAATAATTAATGAAATGTAAAATTTAAATTAAAAATTAAAAATTAATCTATTATTATATCAATAAAAATAATTAAAAAATTATATGACAGTTGAAAGTGATGATATGGTGGATGTGGGTGTCAATTGGTTATTGTGTTGGGTGATAGTGGTAGTTAGTAACTAATGATGATGGTGACTAACAATAATTATTAACAATGATTGTTGACCGTGGTATAGTTGGTGGTGGACGATTGTGATAGCAAATATGACGGGTGAATAATGGCAATGAATTGGTGATATATATGTATAATGATGGCTGATTGTGGTGATTGCCGTTAGTGTTTAGTGGTAATGATTGTAAATGATCGTTAATGGTGGTGATAGTCAACTGTGGTGATTAGCATTGGCCATACTAGTTATGGTTGATGATGGTGGTTGTAGGTGGTGAATAGTGACAGTTGATAATGAAGGTTGTAGGTAGTGAGTAGGGGTAGTTGATAATGGTGGAAAACAACGACAGTTAGTAGTTAAAATAGATGGAGTAGTGATGAATAACATTCCATAGTTGTAGAAATCTTAAAATATACATCTTAACCATATTAAGACTTCGTTATAAATCTTAATCATTTAAATCTATTAAAATCTATGCATTATGTGATTGTAAAATTATTATAATATAAACACACTTAATAATTTAATTTAACCATAATAAATTAAATTGACTTGATGTACATAATTGATACAAATATTTCCCTATTCATATGTGTCTCGTCTATATTACTCCTTTCATTCCTAAATAAGTGATTATTTTGCCTTCTTATTTTATTCTTAAATAAGTGATCAGGTAGGTTTTCAAGAATAAATTGATCATATTCTTTCAAATTTGCCCTTGTTTACATAACTAAAAATCATTAATTAAAAAAGATCACATTAAATATACAATAAATTTAATTAGGAATAATGTAGTAAAAACACTTTTTATTTTTTTAGAAGTGAACAACTTTTTAAGAGATACGCCGATACGCTCCACCTAAAATGATAACTTATTTAGGAAGGAGTATATCCGACTTCAATTTCGTCCGGGGTGCGAAACAAAAAAAACAATTCAATATAGATAACTGTATTACTGTCTGATGTATATATTCCGTCTTCCAAGTATTAACTGTATTGCTTTTTGCAACTAATTGCAAGCGGCCACAAGCTATTTGTACACCTTTAGTATTTAATGACCCCATTTAACGCAAAAAAATTACTTCTACATTACCTACATTCCACATCTCCCATGCACAAAATTAAATTCACGAAAACACCCTCTTACACTATATATATCCTACTCCTTTTTTTCAATTCTCATCATTCAACGAACACAATATTCTACAAAAAAAAATAAAGTTGCTCCAGTTTATCATACCAATAGTGTTCAAAATGCAGTACCAAGAATCGAATTCATCCTGGGGGAATCACCAAAACACAAAGTCGAGGCGAAGGTCATCGTCGTCTTCAAACTCGTTGGAGAGGGTGGTGAGGCTTGCATCAAGAAGTGCGGTGGTGATATTCAGTTCGAGCAGTTGTTGCATGTGCCATGCAGTGAAGAGGCTCTTCTGTGAGCTCGGTGTTAGCCCGATGGTGTACGAGCTCGACCAAGACCCTAACGGAAAAGGGATGGAGCGCGCGCTCTCCAAGCTTCTCGGCAACTCACCCGCCGTTCCGGTTGTGTTCATAGGCGGTGAACTAATCGGATCAATGGATAGAGTTATGGCCTCTCATATTAGTGGCACACTTGTACCTCTTCTCAGAGAAGCCGGGGCTCTTTGGCTTTAAACGAAATGTCATGATTTCTTTCGATAGGTGGCTCTAGGGTAAGGCATGTGAAGCACTAGCCTTAGGTCCCCAAATATTAAAGACCCCCAAAAATTCAAAATATGAAGCACTATATTATTATTACATAAAAGACTAAGACTTCAAATTTTAACTTTTTCTTTTAATTTGGTAAATGTAGTTTGAGTTAGTAATATGAAAAATCTTTTTGTTATTACATTAAATAGTATATTTACATTCTCAGCAATTCTAAGTTTTCTTTCTCAATGTAATCTTTTTTTTTCAGATTTATATTGATTTCACTTTCCAATTCAACTTAATTTCTTTGAATTAGTCATTTTTTGTCATATTTGATTGATTCATACTTCATAAAGCAATTTCCACTACAAGAAAAAGGACTTTTAACGACCATTTTTTAACGAAGGGATATAAATTCGGTCGTTATAAGTATACTTATAGCGACAAAACATTTTTCCGGTTGTTAAAGTCAATTTTTAGTTCAATATTAACGAGGGAATAATATTTGGTTGTTGAAACCCATAACATACCGTCGTTAAAACTAAAGTAATTAAGAAAAAGAGCGCTAACCTTTCCTCTTATTTTTTTCCAACACACCATTAGTCCACCCAAACCCCCAAGCCCAAATAAAAGAAAAATCTCTCACGTTCTCTCCATTGGGATTTTTCCCAAGCCACTAAATTTACAGTTACAGAGCATGGCGCAACTCCATTGGGAATCACATACGATTTTGTACTCATTGTTGTTACTAATATTCCACTTCTTTTGAAGTGGTTTTATGGTTTCTTCTCCTTCTCATCAGGTTAGTTTCTGTCAAGTAAACTTTCAATTGTAACTATTTTAGAATTAAGAATTCTTGTGTTGTTCCTATTATCTCTCTTGGTGAGGGTATCTGTCAAATATATTGGTTTCTATTCTTAGAATTAAATGTCTGCTTATATAATTACGTTCAACTTTTAAGAGCTTTACAGATTATTGTTCAGGGTAGCTTATTTTTTCCCTTTGATTTGTTGTGCGTTTTTCATGAGATAACTATGAAAATAGTTAATGGCATTATTTGATATTTTTTTTTTTTTGTAATTTAGGGTATGTTTTGTATGGAGGAGAATATTTTTTTAGAAATTATTTTCTTGTAAAACAAGTTAGTTTCTTACTTATTTTCTAGTGTTTGGTAAGTTTGCAAAAAAAAATGTTATACCAAGAGCATTTATACGTAATCTAGTAAAAAACTATAAGGGTGGGCGGGGGTGGGGTGTGGGGTCTCGAGGGTGGTGGAGTCGAGGAGTAGAGGTTGGAGGCGTTTGGTGGGTAGGAGGATAATTGAACGTCACTTATAGAACTTGTTCTTTCTACTTCCATGAAGGAAGTCATTTTTTTCATTTTTAAGGAACTAGTATTTATTATCTCTTAAATACATAAGCAGGTTAATGTATTTATCATCTCTTAAATGGAAAATGTTATGAAGTTTGGGGATAATATTGATTATTTACCGGATGAGTAATTATTGGAATAATAGTATACTTAGTATAGTTAGCAAAAAACTAATAGGCTCATAGAAATGTTAAGGAAATCATACTTATATACTATATTGGTGACACTCTTATTAATTTTACTCTCACAAAATATTGAAAATGATGATGCTTAAAATGAGACAAGGGATGTACAAATTATGTTGCAAAATAATACTTGCATATTTTTTTTTGAGTTGGGTGTATAGTGAGTTCATTCTTATTTTTTTGATCAATGAAGCTAAATGTTCAGTCATAATGATATATTTCCAAAGTTACTGTTATGTGAGATAGCACTAATGCTATGTGAATACAGTTAATCCAACATCTTGTATGCCACAAATGGAAGAGGAGAATTTGATCTTAAACATATTGCTAAATATCAGCATGTTCTTTTTTAGGAATACAAGCGTTCAGAATTTTAAGTTTAAGCATTTGCAAATACTTTGAGGTCCGGTTCTGGTTAGGTTTGTCGAACTATTGGATATATTTTTCAGAAATTAAACAAAGGAGATTTACTATTTTAATATATTATATGACTGCCTCTTTTGAGGCGAGGGTCTATCGAAAATAATATCTCTACTTTCACAATGTAGAAATAAGCCTTCATACATACTACCCTCCCCAAATTTAACTTGTGAAATTACCCTGACCACCGAGTATGTTGTTGTTGTTGTAATACTGAAAAGCGCTCAATGTGCTTGAATTCTCCTCTAGCTTGAGGATGTGTGTAGGTATTACTGGATTACCTTTAGGAACAAGTTATTTTAACTTGGAGATATTTAAAATTGTTGTTTTAGTTTAAAGATTGTTAAAGTAGAGTGATTATATGGCCTAGTATATTTTAAATCTTGAGAAGTCTTGATCATAAAAAGAATTATAAATTATTTGCTTTTCTTTTTGGGAAAAATTCATTCAATTTAGTTCTTTTATTGAACAATTGTGTTTGTTTTCTTTGATCAGTCCCATTAAATTTAGTTCACTTGTCAAATAATTTAATTTGGGCAGTTCTTAAAAATTGTGTATACTTTCTTCGTGATTTTTCTTGATTTGTGTTTTTTTTTAGAAAAACTAGTACTCCTCTATTAGGAGTTTTATTACTAAAGTTACATGAACTTATTCTTTTAACAGGTCAAGAGGTTGAAGTCCGACGAATATGAGAGAGAGATTCTCTTATCTTCTTAGAATTGTTCATAAATGATAAATTTGTACAGGCTACAATTTAATTTTTTCTTTTTAGGAGTTAACAGATTTAATGTCACACAAGTTCTATGGGTATAATTTTGGTATTTTGATTTGTTACACATCTGTAATTAACTATTAAATGTATTACAAATATTGATTATTCTTAATGTTTTTTCATATGTTTATATTTGTATATGTGAAAGCCTAGGGAAGAATAATTAACATTTAGTAATCGTTCAGAACTTACCAGACAAGTAGCATAGGTAAAAGTTGGTAGCTAAAAGCATTTTTAGCGATTAACCTTATTGACGTAATTAAAGGTTTTAACGACCGGAATATTTATTAACAAAGGGATAATTTGTTCGCTAAAAGAAGGTATAACGACCGGATTTCTTATTGTCGTTAAAAGATTTTTCACGATCGGATTTGAAATCCGGTCGTTAACTTTTAACGGAGGAGCTTTTAACGACCGGTGACGACCGAATTTTTGTCGGTTGTTATTAGTGAATAGCGATCGAATTAAAACTTTTAACGACGGTATTTCCTCTCGCTAAAAGCCTTTTTTCTTGTAGTGTTCTTTAGTTGTGTCTCATCTTTTTAACTAAAGAAATTCTCGAGGCAAATATCACAAAGTTTGGAACTAGGTAGATAGTGGGCTCACCTGATCCCTCTGCGTTTTCAACTTAATTGAATTCCAAATTTTTGTATAGAAGAGAGTTCAATATCGGTATGTGTGCCTAACGTACACATAATGCGTTGCGCATCATATGGACTTTTTTCTGTGTCTCAGTTGTTGGGCTTTTAAGTTAAAAGGTATGAGTTGGGAAATGGAGGAAATGAAATTTGAACAAAGTTGATTTCTCCTTCATTGGATAGGAAGAGGAGAACTCGTGTGCTTATATATAGAAACATATTTTTTAGCTTGTAAAGGAGTTGAGAAGAGAGTCCTTCCCCGTGTCGTCGTCATTCAGCTTAGCTTTGGCTTTGGTCAAATGAGTTGATTGATAAATTTTTTGAACAAAATTTATTTACAATTTTCATTATTTCTTTTTCATATTTCTGAACAGGTATTTCGCTTGGGAATGGTTCCAAAAGAAGTGGTGCTTTTAACTTGGGAACACTCTTTAAGAACCTACTCATTTCTAGAAAATAAGAAATGTTTTTACTAACTTATCCCTAATTAAATACTTTGAAGAAAGAAGTATTAAACTCCTAAATTTTAATGGTGTAAAAACTCCATGTATTAAAACAAGGATAATTTTAAAAGAATAAGATCAATTCCTTCTTGAAACCCTGTAATATCACTTATTTTAAAATAAAATAAAAAGGCTACAATACCACTTATTTTAAAACGGAGGAATGTGAAAAGGATTATATAGAGAATTTATGGTATCGAGTGCCAATTTTGGGTAAAGAGAAACGGACAACAACCTCTAATTTTTAAAGCTATTTGTTTTCCAGGCAAACTTTCCAAAATTTTAAGATCAAAATTTGTCACGACCCAACCCGCCGTGAGTGGTACCTAGCCGATTTCCCCGAATGAGCGAACCAGTCAACAACCCAACACTTAGCAAATTTAACAGCTCAAAACCAATTTGCATTGAAAGTAAACTATCATTCACATCTAATAAAAGAAAAACTAATAAAATCCTGCGGAGTTACCCTTGAAACTGAAAGTCATCGTACCAAAATAATCTACCAAAATTCTAGAACGGGGATGCAACCCCAAAAGAAAATAGGAGTTTAAGTCCAAAAATAATTGGACTATAACTAACTAGAAGAAAACAAGGTAGCCCGACAGAAGCAACTCACCCTTGAAGTCTGGAATCACTGGGACTAGATCTGAGGTTGCATAGGAGCCGCCGGAAGATGTCCTGTACTCATAAAAAGAAAACAAGTGCAGAATCAGTACACAACCACCGTGTACTGGTAGGATCATCGGTCAACTCCAATAAATAATATAAATACAATAAACCAAAACTGAGTAAGGCAACACAAACATGTAGCAACAACCAGTAATATAATTTCCAGGCTCTCAGCCTACTTTCTAACTTATCACCCACATGAAACAAGTTCAACAATCATTTAACAATGAATAAATAATCAAGATAATTTTCCTCCTTACATTACCCCGAACCAACTACGGATCCTTAGACCAACACTTAGTGTTAACAAGCAATGCCCGGTCCACCCCAGTATCAACCCCACATTCAAGTGTAACAATTCGGCCTCTCAAGGACCAACATGCAATATCAAAAATTCAGCAATCAACCCGGTCCACTCATGAAACCTTCGACAAACATAATCAACAGTGAAAATTAAACCCGTATCATGCATGGTACCCGAGCCAATCGATACAAAACCTGTACTAGGTGTGGTACCCGAGCCAACTAATATAGAACCTTTATCAGGCATGGTACCCGAGCCAATCGTTAGCCCATACAAGGCGTGGTACCCGAGCCAACCGAATATCACACAAGCCAACAATCAATACTTAAATGAATAGAAAACACCCTTGTAAAACCAACAAGCAACAATCAAGTTCATTTCACATAATTGACACCCCAAATACTTGGACGTTCATAACTTCCTTTCCTAAGCGTGAAAGCACATACATTACTAAGCTATAGTTACATGTATGTACATTGCATTTGGCAAGACAATAACCATCACCTACCTCAAATAGCCTGAACCTTACTGGACCGGAGCCTTTCCGCTTCCGGAAGCTTTCTCTTGATCTTGATCTAAAAACAAGTATACAATATACTAAAATCATGGCCTAAAATTACCCGAATTATACAAAATCCCAATCTTCCATGCCAAACATAGTCATTCTACCCATTGCCGAGCTTTCCCATCACTAATTCGTCCTAAATTACCATTTTACGATTACATTTAGCGAATAATGGTGATTAAGGTATGAATGACCCATAAACAACATAACCCAAGAACTCAACACTCTAGAATCTTATTTTCCTCGGATTTTACGTTCTTAGGTTAACCCAAACCTTTCCACAAACCCGTGGATTATATATTCTAAGGTTTGGGAATCGAAATAATGAAGTAGAGAGCAAAAACCTTACCTTTTTTATGGAAATTGGTAGAAAATCACTGAAATTCGCCTCCCTTCATCTCTGTTCTTCCCCAAAATGTTCTTGAAAGTTTCTGAACGTTTTTGGGAAAGTTTCAGCATTAAACCCGACTCAGTCTGCTATAGCGGTTCGTACACTGCTATAGCGGCGCCGCCGTAGCAGAACCCACCACTATGGCGGTGCTGACCAGCATTGACTTCCGCTATAGCGAGAATTTTTCCGCTATAGCGGAAGCCGCTGTAGCGCAGTGCAGAAGTTGACATGAGATAGAAACTCAGAAAATCCCTCAAAAGTGTCCATTTTACAACACACCTTAAATCCTGATGTTCCAGAATAACCCCTTCACGTCAACCTTAATACTGGAGTTCTATTTACCCAAATTCATTTCTGAAAAGTCCTTCGGACTCCTTAATGTCTTAGCTAACAAAAAAACTAGCTCAACACAAGACTCGTTACCCAATCTTCACTCGAATTTTCCTAGACCATACCTCACTCAGAAACCGTCCAAGACTAACCTAGCCCAAAGATTTCTACTCCCAAACCTGAAAGTTTTCTAACTCAAAACTTGACACGAAAGGTTTATCCATAACGACAGACTCAATGATTAAAAAATTAAGATGTTCATCTAATGATGTGATGTCGTTCAAGATTCGGAGTTAAAAAGAATGAATAAGTCATACCCTTTCTTTTTAGTAATATGCAATACTTACCGAACATATTTTCTTTAGAACTTGTGTGATTTTGGCTGCTAACTGTGAGTCCGGTGCTAGATCCACCAATTTCTTTCATTTTTTAAGATCCTTGTACGAGGGCTCCAGTCGAGTTACCTGGCCTTGTCAACACAAAACTCAATAATAGGAATATTTGACAAGAAGTAAAAAAAACAATACTACTACATCGTCAGGTGGTTGTTCTAGGATACATTCCCGATGATATCTGATCCTTCCTCAATTGATTATCTATCGAGGTGGATTGGGCCTTGCCAACTACTTGTGCTCTTTGACTTCTCTTCCATAGTTGTTCCTTTTCCCGTCACTCAAAAACTCCTTTAGGTGGCCCTTTCCAAAAGTATGGTGGCTTCTTCCCAAAAATGCCTCCAATCCCCATTTTGTGCCCATGAGTTCCATGAAAGTCACACCCGATATTTCAATCCCTCGTATTAGGATCCAATATGATGTGTTCTGGGAACCAGATTTCTTTGATGTTTCAAATCGCTGCCACTAACAAGGTCGGGATGATATTGAAACAATTTTAGGATAGTTGTGGAACCTCATCAACTGTGAAGACCAAACCAGAAAGCTTAGATGTTTCCTGAGCTTGCAGTCCCATACATCCTCAATCCTTATCATTTCATTTGTCAAACTGAGGTCTATCTATAGACTGGAAACCAGGTCCTCGAGTTGAACTCGACTTTGTGTTGGTTGATTAAAGGGAGGAATGATTTTAAATTTCTCTTTCATAGGCTTCAGATATGAGTCCCACTGATACTGACTTGACTGGCTTCAGATTAGATTCCTATTGAAACTGAGTTTTGGATGGTTTTGGATCAGCTTTCCATGCTTTAACTATCTTATCTTGAGATTGGCAGAGGATTCCTTTGACCTAAATTTGTGACTCATACCAGCTGTAGATGTCTTCCCAAGTTGTGGCCTCAAACTCCATCAAGGTTTCCTTCAGCTTAAGGGAGGAAATCGAGCTTTTGATTTTCAAACCCTTTACGAAACCTTTTGTACTCAATTGGCTGGTATCATTGATAATATCACCTTTTCTTTCTGAAACCTAGAGATGAAGTCGCGAAGTAGATCAAAATCACCTTGCTCCATTTTGAAGATGCCTGCTCTCTGAGGTTACACCTTCCTTGCATTGGCAAAATAATCTACAAGAGTATTAAAAGAATTAATTGAGTTCCCAGGCAACAACAAATACCATATGTCTATATCAATACTCCACCGAATAAGGTCTCCTCGAACTTCTTAACCATGACCGACTTAGCCTCTTCTCTTTGGCCAGGTCATTCCCGTTAATGGCCGTGGTAAAGAACAAAATATGTTCATACGAATCTACAAACCCATCGTATTTTGGTATTGTTTTATCGCATTTTTCCTCATTTTGAAAAGAAAAGGCAACTTGTATTGAATGGTTTTAACTTGAATTAAACTTGAAAGTTTGTAAAAATTCTCAAGTTCAATTAAAATAGAGTCTCCACTTAATTTATTTAGGAAAATTTTAAAAACCTTTTGAAAAATTACTTGAAGATTTAAAACAGATAAAAGACTTCAAATTTGAGAAAATTCTGAGTAAGAAGTTCGTATTAACATTTTAAAAGGTTTTTAAGGCACTAAAAATATCCGTTAAGATGCGATTATCTGATTATTTCTAACTTTATTTATTTGACTAACTTATGAAAAAGCATAGCTAAAGCTGAATATGTGGCTGATGCATCATGCTGCTCTCAACTACTTTGATAAAACAACAGCTTGGTAACTATGGTATTAATGTGGGATGCATTCCAATTATTTCTGACAATATCAGTGCAGTAAACATGAAAAATAGTTCAGCTTAAGAAAATAAAGCACATTGATGTGATATCATTTTCTCAGAGATAGTGTGGAGAAAAGGCTAATTCAGATGACTTCATATGGTACCGATGAACAAGTGACTGACATATTCATAAAGGCTTTGAGAGCAATTTGAGAAGAATAAATTGGCACTTAATTTAATAAATCATCTCTGAAAAGGAGGTAGTAGGAAACCTTCCCAGTAATTGGCTAGGAGGACTTGATGAAAATAAATGTATTTACATAATAAATAAAAATAATAAATGACTCAATCTCATTTCTTTGTAGGATCACAACCATAGCCTGAGGACCACCACTAGGATTTGATGATATTACCCCTACTTTCTCAACGTCCAAGTAGTCCTTCATTTGTGGGAAAAAGCATGTGAGGACCTAGTCCTTGTTACAAGTATGCACATCCTTCTCAAAACTACTATTCATTAAGTACAAAAATTAAAAACATTGTCTTATCATAAGAACTTGATCCTCGATGGGGCCTTTCTTCCCACAATAACAAAAAAGATAATACCAAGCAGGAAAATCAAAATTGATGCCTTCTAATCATTTCCCTCTCTTTTCAATAACTGATAAACCATCACTTTATCTCCTCAAACACTCAAGAGTATTTCTCTTTCTCCTCAAAATTGTTCATCTTCCCAAAATAAAATAAAAACAAACTCTCTTTCCTCGATTCTATAACTACTATTTTCTTCTCTACCTTAATTAAATCATCGAATCCTCCTCACCAGCCTTCTCAAATGGCCTCCACAGTACCCTTCTCCTCCAAGACTCCAATGTTTTAACTAGTAGACTACTCCGATGACAAGGACTGTTCGTCATTCATGGAGGCATCAACTCAGGGGGAAATCCATTGTTCCTGATGATCCCCTTCACCCACTCTCTTATTTGGTTCTCCATAAAAATCTCCACCGCCAACTCTTCTTTGTGCCTCTGAACCAAAACCCTCATCTTCAAAATCTCTTCTCCTCCTGCTCAAAAATTTGACTCACTAGTCTGTAATTGAATCTCTCAGAAGAAAGACCCTCACACTATTGCACAGCCTGCAAATAAAGTAACCCAACCCTCTTCCATTCCTTCTTCCCTTACTGATGGGGAAAGTGATAGTGATGGTGACCTTTTTGTCGCCCAAAAATGCTCCACTGCAATCACCACCCTTATACCTGGCTCCAAGAAATATGCAACGCACAAACCTAAAACCACTCTTAAACCAAAAATTACCTCTACCTCCTCTCTACCATCTCAAATTCCAAAAACTCGCAAGATGACTATAGAGGTTAGGGCTGCTGCTGAATCCAATAAGAGGTCAAGGACTTTCAAGGAAAAGGTAAAAATTGGGCAACATGATGAGCCCATTGATGTTGAGGATGACTTAGAGCAAGAAGAATCTTCTCTCCTTCGTATCAAGAAAGAAAGGGTAAACAAGAATTACCAAAAAATCTTGGCTATGGGAAATGAGACCTATTATAGCTCAAAGTCAATCCTAAAGAGAAGACTCTTTGACCCTGAGGTAATGAACAACCCCTTTGTTCAAAATCTTTTTGATAGGTGTTATTATGCACGACCTAGTGTTTTAGTGAATTTTATTTACGAGTTACCTATGAGTGAAACAGGTCGCCTGACGTATTCCAACAGAAAAAGTAAAGACAATAAGTAATGAACATGATAGTTTTTATGTGAAAAACACCCGACTCACAAAAGGTATAAAAAACCACGACCTGTACCTCTACAAGATTTAACCCAACTTCACTAAACACATGAGTCTCTCAACAAAAGATTACAAACTCTATAACCTAAGGAATTATAAACTCTAATTCCTATTTTTTAACAATCTCCCCAGACTGTTGAATCCCACTTCAAGTTCTCTGACTTGAAAATCATATTACAAAACTCTTGCAACTCTAGGAACTAACTCTAATTTCTAAAAACACACAAATTGTCACGCCCCGAGGTTACCTCCTAGACGTAACACGGGACTTGGGACCACAAGTGCCCCAAGCTAACCCTTGGTCAAGCATTCTCAAGCATAACAAAAGATAACCAGAAGCATAATAGATGAAGTCAGAATAGCAATAATGGATAATCAAGTCAAATAGGAATACAAGATCCATAAGAAGACTCGAATACTGTCTATGTCTGAAAAGCCTCTACATGACATAAGGAGGTTCTAGGACATGACTCTATCTAACTCGAAGTATGGAAATAAAAGCTAACATAAACTAAGAATATAACTAGCCTTTGACCCAAGAGGACTCACCAACAACTGACTGGGAAAGTGGCCTGGGAACTCTAGCCACGAATCTGAGAAGGGACACCTGAATCTGCATCATCAAAGGATACAGTGCAAAATATGCGTCAGTACTATGGAATGTACTGAGTATGAGAGCGATGCATGAATCACGATAAAACAGTTTAAAAACATGCTTAAGAATGAACTTATTACTTAAAGAAGGACCATAAATAAATATCAATGTATAAAACATAAAACATGAAATAAAGCTTAAATTTCATAATATAGAGTCATATAACTTCATAGCTTAAAAATAAATATGTGAGAGTTTCTCTTAACCGATATTAAACCATGTTGAGCTACATAGAATCCGGTGTCATTGCCCCACACCGAAAAAGGTCATCCTAACCTGCCAAAGTTAGAACCATTTCATTTCATACCAGGATCCTGTCATCATAAGCCTCAACACGGGCAACCTACGGTGGCAACGTAGCTCTGGGACTAAGGGTACTCTCACCAGGTCCAATTCAGTGCTAAATACTACTCCCAATATATATATATATATATACATATAACATGAGCTCACATACATGTGGCACATCAATGCCAAACTTATTCATACTTGTTCATAACATTTTTCATACCCCGGATCGTCATACTACTCATGAATTAGGGTTTTGAAATTGATTCATAAGCATTGATGGAACATCGGGTGTCTTATCTTGCATCATACTTCATAACATGAAAAGACTTGCATACTTCATGACTTGTAAAATTTACATGGCTCTAGTTCAATTTCATAATACGTATATTTTCATAGAACATAGGAACTAGGCATGCACATGCTTGAAAATCCATAAGGAATATGCTATCAAAATCCAATTTTCTTAAATCAACTTCATGCATGTAGAAATTTTCATGGTTAAACTTCAATTCATGAAATAAGAGTCAACATGTAAAAATCCATGTGAAATCATGCAATTTAGTAGTAATTTCATAAACAAATCATGAGAAGATCATATTTAGCAAAACCCATAAGAATTTGATAAGAACCCTAATTTGGAGATCATGAAATCAAAATTTGATTAGGGGTTTTGCGCACAAGGGTGAAAGGAACCCATTGTTGATTACCCACATACCTTGATTGAAGCTAACCCAGTTGAATTGAAAAGACTTAGGAGACTTGAACTTAGAGTTTGAGACTTGGAGCTTGAAATCCTAACTTGAAGCTTGAGAAGATGGAACTATTTTTCTTCTTTTGAAAGTTGATTGAAAGAATGGTAGAGACTTAGGTTAAGTGGGAATAAAAACCCTTCTAAATAGGCTTAAAATGACTTAGTATAGGAGTTAAAAGAGTGGGAAAATACCAAAATACCCCTGGACTTAAGCTTGGAAAAAGCTGGAAAAAGTCGACTTTCAGGAACCACGGATGGGTTCCACGGGCCGTAGATCAAACCACGGCTCATGGTTTCCACCCGTCATTCCTGGACCAAGAGTCCGGCTGTAGAAGCAAAATCACAACTCAATAGGACGGACCCGTCATCCAAATAACGAGTCGTAGACCTGAGCCGTAGTTCCTGGGGATCGTGCAGCCCTCAGAACCAACTTCTACGAGTCACAGACGATCCGTAGTTTAAACTACGGACCGTAGACATCATTCGTCATTCCTGTCTAGGAATTAAGTTGCAACAGTCATTCTACGAGTCAACAGGATGGACTCGTAGAATGAAACACGGGTCGTAGACTCACTCGTGGAATTTGGGGAAGAAAAGCTGAATTTTGACAAACCACGAGTCACTCTACGGACCGTGGTTTTGGTCTAAGGGTCGTGAACCAACCAGTGGTTTTGAGAATGAAAATTTTAAGCTTCAGTTCAGCAATGACGAGTTGAAGTATGGACCGTGGTTCAGAACCACGGTTCGTCATTCCCATCCGTCATCACTGGCAGCACTGCAGTAAACTGCCCATAACGTTTTACTCCGGACTTGGATTATTGCACGGTTGGTGGCGTTGGAAAGAAGACTCAAAAATATTTAATTTTGTGGTTACTAGGCCACCCAAATCTTTATATTTTAGGAAAAATAATCGATTGAAGTTAA
Organism: Jaltomata sinuosa; assembly: GCA_003996215.1. NCBI lineage: Eukaryota > Viridiplantae > Streptophyta > Magnoliopsida > Solanales > Solanaceae > Jaltomata > Jaltomata sinuosa. The sequence goes on along the minus strand of QJPP01001496.1, from coordinate 56,732 downwards.
CCCTAGTTTAGTCTTACACGAAAACTTACTTTGGTGAGGTGCTTGCGACTTAACTTGATGATAGGAGTTTCTTATAAACATGATTCGCATCCAAAGCACTCACCACACTAGGAAAATATTCATTATACTTATGAAAAAGGTTCGGGTATTAGCTTAGGATTTTTGGGGTGTTACACAAATCTCCCAAGGCTTGTGTTCCCAAGTCTTCGAGTCATCCCAACTTGAAGACTAAACTCCTAAACCAGTTTATAACACACTGGTACTAAGAAATCATGAAGATTACAACTCAATTTAATCAATACTCAAAACTAGACTCAAGAATCCTAAAACATAGTCCTGTGGAATGGGTTCTTCAATTTGTTTCTTCAATCTGGTTCTTCGTACTAGCAGTACTTGAATAGGTAGGTAGAATTCTCTCAAATATTGTTCTTGCTTATTTGCTCGTGTTCTACATTTTTTCTCTCTGTATGAGTGCATGAATTTCATTTTAGAAGTCCTTGAGTATTTATAACTATCATTGATCTTCACAATCAAGTAGACTTTTAACTCCACAAGGATTTGCATGCTTCTTGGATCCCTTCTTGAGTGTTGTAGACAAACACTAACTCTTATTCATGCTTTGTGCAGACTTTGAGTTCTTACATAAGTAGACTTTTAATTCCATAAGAACTCTCTTCTTTCTTGGACTCTCTTGATTCTTGGACTCTCTTCTTTCTTGGAATCTCTTGATTCTTGGACTCTCTTGGTCTACCCATATGTGTACTTTTTTTAATATGTAGACTCTTATCTGATTTGTGCTTTGTGCAGACTTTGAGATTTTTTCTACTTGAGACTCCTTCATTTCAAAGAATCCTAATATAAGTTGGACTCTGCGTGATAGAGCAGGTAATAGAAACATGTTAATGTATGTGTTCCACTGTTTTGTCAATCATCAAAACATACTAGAACCCAATAATAGGCTTGTTTTTCAGAGATGAAAGCACATGTTTAGGATTACTGATCTTGTGATGTATGAGAGGGAGGTGAGAGAGTTCTATCTTAATCTTTCTATCTTAGAGGTTGGTGGAGGATTGTTTTTGATTTTGTTAAGCTTGGTGAAATCCTGCAAGTTCCTGCTGAGGAATTGGAGGTGTATAAGTGGGAGACCGATGGGGGGTGCATATTGACTAGTAAATTCATTAGGGGGAGGGTGAAGAAAATACCTAAGAAGGTGTTAAAGAAAGGAATGCAGCCTTTTCATAAACTCTTATTTGAGATTGTGAATAAGGACGTACTGCCTAGAGATAGCAGGAAGCATAGGCCTATTTTAAGGATATGAGAATTATGAATGCCTTGAAGCTTGATGAGAAGATCAACTTGCCATCTCTCATGATCAAACATATGCAAAAAGTGGTTTCTCCTAGGACTAGTCCTCATGGTCTGGCCTATGGATTCCTCCTCACTATTGTATTTGAGAGCTTTGGAGTACAACTGAAAGATGGCAAGGTATACACTAAGAATGACATGATCATGACTGCCAAGACCCTGGGGGAATATGATTGCTTGCTACATATGCTAGAAGGAGTAAAGGCTTCTGGCCCTGTTACTCAACTTATAATGGACCTAGAGGTTGCACATACAGAAAATGTCAAGCTGAAAGAGGTAATATACAGCTTGAAGGATCAGTTAGAAGCTTCCCAAGCATAAGTGGGAACTCTGAAAGATGGCATACTCCAACAGAACAACACTTACCTCTCCAGTCTGAATGCCCTCATGCAACTTTGTCCAAAGACTCAGCCTTCTCCATCCTCCTCCCAAAATCCCATCTAAGCCCAATTTTTTTTGATGACCTCCTTTATATTCTATTTGTTTCTGTTCTATTGACAAACAATTTATTGATTTTGTAACTATTTGGATGTTTTGTTAAGGGCCAATGATTGGATCCATATTGTGCATATCCTGATGACTACTACTTTATCTCATTTTTTGATTTTGAATTAATTTGCTAATAATAGAGATGGCTAATATCCTTAGGATTTCGTATGGTGTTCCTCTTGCATGTGGCTCTGTTGCCTCGGTGCCCATGAACATTTATATGTGCACTCTATATATGCAATATTTTCTTTTTGTCACTTACTTTTTAATGATGCCAGAAAAGGGAATAATGTGGTATTGGGTTGCACTCTATTTAAATAGTTGTGTTGATTGAGTTTGTTCTACTTTAATCAAGCAATAAGAGTTGGAAGTTAGAAGTTTTAATCACAAAAGTAGTAAGAACTAGGGTTATGGCACTTGCGTAATCACATCATAATTTATATATATGTTTGTTTGAGCATTATTAAGAATCTACCAAATTATTGAATTATACGGTTAATAGTGTGGTCATGGTCTCTCACAACATTCTAACCGTCCACCTGAATTATCCTTCTAACTACACCGTCGAGCGAGAATAGTCAAAATAATTTGAATAGAAATAAGTTGTTATCCTGTATTTGACCCAAGTAGAACGATCTAGGTATGTCTCTATTCTAGCCGCTAATTCATTCGTAGATGAACCCTACTCCTCTTAATCTACATTTTATTTTTAGTCTGTCTCTCGAATTCTTCTAGAAATTATTCATTTTATCTTATTGGCTGCAAAACAGTAGAATAGTAAGCATAAGATTTAGATAACAAAATAATGATAGATTCTGCAAAAATAATCTATATATAACTTGTGATATTCATGCTATGACTACAACCCTTAATAAAGGGCTTTTAGTCACTTACAATTTGATTACAATAATAATAATGTATGAACATGAAATAATGCTAAGTGAAAGAGTGAAGAAGTAACCCTAATAGTTATGATGAACTCGGTAATCTTCTAGTTTCCTCTACTTTTCTTCTCCTCCAAAACTCCGTTAAAATGACCTAAGGAGGTATTTATAATATTTAAAAATATATAAAACACCCCTCTATGTCGGACTGGGAAAAAGAGAAAAATTTCCCTCCGTCAGCCTAGCTCGCATCGCGAGCCTTCTCTGCTCGCTCTGAATTTCTTCTCTCTAGGGTGTGAACTTTTGAGGGTGTGTATTTTTTACTCCCACTCGCTCTAAAGCTTGCACTGCGACCTTCCAACTTTGCTCAAAACTTTTCTTTGTGAATATCGACTATTTATGCTTCAATTTAGTTCTATATTAGCTTCTTTTACCTAAATAGCACAAAATATCTTGTATAATGAAATATCATGAATTCAAGCATAAACCATAAGTTTAAGCTTATTTATCCTCAAAACAAAGTTTAGATGTGAAAAAAATATAGTGAAAAAGAGTGTATATTAGACCCATATCAAAGGGTGACCCCCAAATTATTTTTTTAGTGTGTTAGGTTGATCTGGACAACTAAGTCACTCAAATCAAAACGAGTGCCTGCATGTGCTTTTTAAAAGGTAAAAGTTTGGAGGGGTCAGACTTGTTATTCAATTACGAGTCTTTCTCAAAAAAAAATTCCTAGGTCTACCAAAAAACTCTCGCACCTCTCCTCACGATTTCTACCAAAATCACGCAATTTTTTCCATTTTTTGTGTTTTTCTGTAGTAACCTTGATGGTTAATGTTGTATTCTCTTAATTTGCTTGCATGTTTTAATGATAGACAAACTGTGTGTCAGGTTCTACTTAATTTGAAGCATATGTGTCACAGAATTCAAGGACATATCAAGGATAAAGCTATTTATGAGAATCAGAATCACATAAGGATTCTACTTGGTCAAACCCTTGAAATCCAAGAAAGGAAAGCCTTATGTGCTTGGGGATTTCCTTGCATTACTTAGACAAAAATTAAAGCTCAGGAACATGTATGCTATATATGAAGGAGACCTAATTCATAAAACGACATCTATTGCATGTACTAAGTAGGTATAATTCTGTAGCAGTAGGAGGACATCAAGACAACAATCCTTGAAGCTTCAAGAATAACTCTGAGTTGATTATTCTTGACACAAATCAAAACTTTGTGTGAGTTTGTAATAGTTTAGTTGTGGAGTCATAGTTATTCTATTGTGTAAAGATAGGTGAAGTTTGTAATAAGAAGTGAGTTTGACTTCTTGGAGAGTTGTTGCTAGAACAGTTAGAGCTAACATGAGAGTAGCAACTAGAGTTAGTCCCTTTTTTTATTGAGTTGTAATAAGTAAAACTTACTTTGTTAAAGGTAGTGAATTTGTGTTTTAAATCTCGCATCTCGTAGATCGTGATCGTTACTACCTTAAGCAAGAAGATTTTTCACATAAAGTTGTGTGTTCTTTACTTTACTGTTCTCACTTACATACACAAGAACCTGGTCCTCGTGTTAGCAATTGGCACTAATTCTTTTCATTTTCACTTTGAATCAATTGTATTGAAATTTGTGGCTTGCAACTTGGTGGCGAATGTATTTTAGATTTCAAAAATGTGGATTTGTTATTTGGAGTATTTAATGAAAAAACAAAAAAAAGGGAATTATGTAGACTGCTACATGGAAAATAGAGATGGGTTTGCATAGTTTTAATTCACTCTTACACGCTTACTGTACGTGTGGTCACTTTTTTGTCCAAATTAGCCGATAATATCCTCAATAATACGCTAAAAATAATCTATGGGAGGGGGGAGACGGTCATAGGCCCCATAAAATTGAAGTGTATAACAATAATTTATGGTAAGTATAAGTATATTTAGAATCATTTTCCCTATTTTTATGTAAGTACAATCAGACCTCTCTATAGAGACAACATTTGTCTTAAGGTTTTATGGCTGCTATAGCGAGGTGTTGTTATATATGTATAGTGACGTTTGATGTTTGGATCTTATTTACTCATTATACACAAAATATGTAAAGTTAGAAAAAATATGAACGTATAAAAGACAAATTTATGACTATAATTGATGGGCACCATATAAATACATTTTTTTTCCTTTTAGATATTTTCACTTGAAATTTACTATTACAGAATATAATTGTTACATAATATTATTACACAATAATTGAGTATATAACTATTATAGAGGGATAATTTTACAAAGAGCGTACTACTATAATGAATGATATTGTTATTATAGGTAGAATATATTGTTATAAAGAAGTAAAATATAATATGAAAAATTAATTTCGGAGAAAATTAAACCGTTATAATGAAATATCATTATAACAAAGGACTGTTATAAAGAAATTCAATTATATAATGAATAGGTAAAAATGAAGAAAAGTCATCAAATACACCCTGAACTTGTCCTAAAAAGTCGATTTCACACTTAAACTAATATGGTGATCTTTTACACACCTATACATATTAAAAGTAAATTTTATACCACCCTGAGATGTATAACACCACTCTCACAATATGTGGTATTTTACACTCGTCCGCCACATCAGCACCAAGTCAACGCCATGCCAGATATTATAAATTTTATATTTTATTTCTTTTTTTCTTTATTTATTAACTTTTCTTTTGTTAATTATATTTACACTAATTAATCCCTAATTAACTATTAAAATCTTCCAATTTATATCATCTTCATCACTAAACCCCATCCACTCCATCTCTCATCTTACCGAAAAAATTATATATGGCCACCATCATCACCAATTCTTTGTTCTTCACCACCAACATATCACCTTCAATTCTTCTTCGCCACCCATCACCATTATCATTATCGATTTCTTATTCTTCTTCTTCTTCACCCACCACCATATTATTTTTTATAAGAAAATTTTAAAAAAAAAGAAATTGAAATAAATAAATTATAATTTGTTCATATAAGAGGTGAGTGTAAGATCAATCATAGTCCCCTCATTTTTGAATTTTAGATATTTTCTTAGTTTATGTCATTATTCATTTTTTATTTTCTTTTTGAAAAAATTTAAACAATAACATGACTTTTTTTTATTTGACGATTGGAAGATAATTTTTTTTAATTGTGAGATATCATTGTGAATTTTAACATTTGGGATAAAATGATAGATCTAAAGCCTAATTTTTAAATTGATTGAAAATATGTGATGGTCTAGGTGGTATTTCCATGGAAATGGAGGAAAGAAGAAGAAGAAGAAGAGGGGGGGAGGGGAAATATCTTTAAATCAGTATTTTGCAAAGAGAAAAAGGAAAAAAGAAAAAATGACTGAAAAACGCGCTTATTTTTAATTTTTTTTAATTTTTTTAAATTTTTTTTAATTTTTTTTAATTTTTTTTTTGTCACATCAGCATGTAGGATGGTATTAAATTCACTTTTAATATGTATATAGAGAAAATTAAATGGAAGGTGACTCTCAAATCTTGAAATTAATATTGGTGACTCTTGACCAAGCCTAAGGGTCAAAGACACTTAAAAAATTGATTAAGTTAATTGGGGACCCCATTAACATTTTTAAAACTTCTTAATCTTTTTTAAAATATAAATCAACCCACAACTATATTTAATAAAAATAAAAAGTGAAAAGTGAAAAATCACTTTTCAAAATCAAATCCCAAACCCAAAATTGTTCCCTCTCTTCTTCTTCTCTCTCAACAACCTGCTGCCCTCCATCGATAATAGATCGACGAGACAGCCATTCTCCGGCGATTTTCAACCTCCGGCAACTCCAATTTCCAGTTCTTCATCATCCCTTTTCAACTTTCAACCGTCAATCTCTGTTTTTTCATAGGTAAAGGCTTCCCTTTTTTTTATTTTCAAAAAATTAGGGCTTTTTAGTTATGAAGATAAAGATGGACTAGAGTTGTCTTCTCTTCTAGTGAGAGTTAACAAGAATGAGTATTTAATGTTTAAAAAGGAAATGAGAACCCGAAAAAATCCTAATTTTTGATTTTCTTGGGAATCTGAGTGAAATATGTTGTTGTTGTTGTTGTTGTTGTTGTTGTTGGGGATCTTCTTCTTGTTGTTGGTGGTGATCTTGTTGTTAATGTTGCTGTTTTCGAATAACAGTTGAGTTTTATTGGTGTTGTAGTATTGGTAAATGTTGGTGTTGTTCTTGAACATTGTTGTTCAAGTGATTATATTTGTGGCTTGTTGTTTGTGTTGTTGTTATGTTGGTTGGTTCCTAGTGTTTGGTGTTCTTGGAGGTGTTGTTGTTTCTGTTGATTTTATTGAATTTTGTTGGTGTTATTGATGTTGTTTTATTGGTAAATATTGGTGTTGTTGTTCTTGTATGGTGTTGGTGTTGTTGCTCTTCAAAATTATTATTCAAGTGCTAAATGTTGACTTATGTTGATGTTCTTGGTGTATATATGTGGTAAAAATTTTGTTAATACCATAACAGATGTGTAATATGTTGCAACAGATGAAGAATCTGTTGAAACATATTAAGCATATGTTGGAAATAACTATACCATCTGTTGATTTACTCTTATTATGTTTCCAACAGATGACCCATCTGTTGCAACAGATGAGCCATCTGTTACAACAGATGACCTACCTGTTGGATCAATTATTTGTACATTTTAAATTCACTATTTTTTTTAATGATGCACAAATTAATCATTGACCTTTATTTTACTCTTGTTTGAAGATAAATGGCTCCCACTAAAAGGAAAGGAAGTGAATCAACTCCAAAGAAAGAAAGAAGAAAAATAGTTAGGGTACATTCACCACTAAAAGAGCTTGCTATACAAGCAGTATCTCAATTAGAAGAAGAAGTCTCTTCTCAATCAGCTTTAAATATAGAAAAGGAGAAGGAAAAAGAGAATGAGAATGAAATAGAAAAAAGTGAAGAATATGGAGATTCAAGTAAAGATGAACAACGAGATGAGGAAAGTGAGGGAGATGAAGGAAGTGAGAAAGATGAAGAAGAAAGTGATGAAGATAAAAACTCAGTAGAGGAAGAAGGTGTAGATAAAGAGAGGGATGGAGAAGATAATGAAGTAGAAGAAGAGGAAGGAGAAGAAGAAGAATCAGAGGAAGGAGAAGAAGGATGAAAAGGAGGAGATAATGAAAGTGAAGATGAGGAAGAGGAACACCTTGATTCTAACAGTCCTTCCACCGAAGAGTTTGTCAAAACATTTTGCATTGATAATTTTTCTGTGAGAATGCAGTATGATGGTGTCACAAATTTAACTGGTGATTGTGTGGTAAAATCAGCCATGGGAAATTCTTGACACCTTCAGAAAAATACTTCAAGAATAAAAATTGGATGATTATTTCAGAAACAGCTGCTTTGGGCAATATCTTGATTTGCCAGAGGACAATAATGCTCGTTTTCAAATGACCATGGTGTATGGTCTTCTCAAACGTAGGTTTATGTATGAGAACAATGATAAGATGGATGAAGTCTGGATAAATTACCGTGGCATGCCACTTTGTTTTGGGTTGAAGGAGTTTGCCATAGTTACTGGACTAAAATGTCATCCTCCTTCTCAACATATTCTTGTTGTTATACAAAAAAAATACCCCGCACACCAAAGACAACAACAAAAAAGGATCTAAGTCAGCAGCCAAGAGTGTCAAGAAAATTCAAAAGGGTAAGTCAACTAATGGTGATGACTTGGTGTCCCTTGTTGGTTCAAGCTTCAAGAATGTAAATTTACTTCAAGAGTTGAAAGGTAAAAGGCTTTCAAAGAAGCACAAGCAATCATTGTGCTTGGTTTGGTTTGTACATAATATTCTTTGGGCAAGAGACATTAACAACAACATACCACTTGATTTAATAAAGCTCTCGAAAGATCTGGAGGCATTCAACAACTACCCTTGGGGTCGTGAAAGCTTCATAATGACTGTCAAATATTTGTTGACTCCGTTAACGCCAAAGACGGTCAATTTACATGGCTTTCCATGGGCTTTCATGGTAAATATTTCATTTTTGTGTTTTAATTTTTTTTATTGAATAATGTTTTTAATTTTTAGCATAATTTTTACAGGCTTGGGCATTTGAAGCCATTCCTTATCTCCGACAACAAGTGAAGGAGTATCAAGAAGAGGTTTCTAGTCCTAGAATTTTGAGATGGTTGTCGGTCAAGAACGATAAAAAAGTAAAAGTTCTTGATCTTTTCAAACTACCTGAGGAAGCAGTAAGTCTACTTTTATAGAGATTAACTTGAATTTATTTTTTCAAAATTCACTTCTGTTGCAACACATTACACATCTATTGCAATAGAATTCAATTATGAGTTTATTATTTTAATATATTTAATTATTGATTTTAGATTGTGCATCCATGGATTATCCCGACTAATCGAGAGTTAAAGATGACATTCCTTATTACTTTAGGGTCTGTGGAAACTCTACCGGACCCTAAGGTAATTGATATGATAAAAAAAGAATTGGTTGAAGGAACAACCATCAAAAGAAAAACACCCGGGGAGGGTGAGCTTGTTCTTACTAATGTTGTTGTTGATGATGTTGGTGTTGGTGGTGGTTATGGTACTGGTGAGGGTGCTGGTGATGATGCTGGTGGTAGTGTTGATGCTCCTCTTACAGTTGTTGAAGTAAGGGATGACCATACTACATATGGTGGTGTTGATTTTGATACTAATGGTGGTGGTGGATATGATTTCAACACCCCTTTTAGTGGGCATGCTACAGATCTACCACACAGCATTAGACAGTCATTTGGTGGTCTTGCCTCATCTAGCTCATGTTCCGCATGCAAATGCGAAGAGTGCAAGCAAAAACACATTGGAGTGATTAATGATCTTGAGGGATTAACTAATGCTGTAAAGGAATTGACATCTAAAAGGGGTGTCATCCCATCAAAAAATATTACAGAGTCATTCACTCCATTGCAGGTTAAGATTAAGAGGACAAAAAAATAATTTCCAAGGCAATATCAGATATTAAATCAAGGAAAATTGCAACTCCTCTTTCTTGCATTGTTGGGGAAATTCCAAGGGCTATAAGAGAGCAAGAAGATCTGAAGAAGGTGAATATTTACAAGTTTGTGACTGCCACAAGAAAGGAAAAGCTGAAAACTCTGATGAATTCAAAAAAGGCCCCAGAAACTTACTCTATGCATGAGTTTGGTGCACAAGACTTCAAGAACATGACTGATATGAAGTATTGGTATGTGAACTGGGTAAGTTACTTTTACTAACCTTCTATTTATTTAATTTCATTAGTATGTTTATTTAGATGAGTCATCTGTTCCAACATATGAGTCATCTGTTGGAACAAATGGATCATCTGTTGGAACAGATGGATCATATGTTGGAACAAATGGATTATCTGTTCCAATATATGAGTCATCTGTTGCATAAGTTCCAACAGATGACTCATATGTTGGAACAGATGACTCATCTGCTGCAACTTTTCAATTGTTATAAGTTACTAATTTATATATATTGTATTATTATTTCAGTATGTTGATGAAATTCTTTTCCTGATGCGAGTGAGGCATCTAAAATTCATTCAATTCTATGATCTTAGAGATAGAATCATGGACCTTAACTTTTATGGTAATTTCCTCGGTCGGTACAAGAAACTCAGTGAAGAAGCAACAACTCTTGGTGGCAAAAAAATAGAGGAGTTACTTGCTGAGTTTAAATGGGATGATGACATGATTGACTATGTCAGAGGAAAGAGACCATATCCATGTGTCATGGATTGGAGAGAGGCCAAGAGAATCATAGCAGTCATGAATTTAAAAAAGAAGCATTTTGTGACTCTTGAGATCAGAATGACTGAGGGAGTCATGAATGTCTATGACTACAACATACCAGTGTTTGAAGAGTTTGAATTTTTGATATTCATGGAGGGTTTGTTGGAGTTGTTTCCTAGATTGTTGAAGCAAAGTGTCTTAATGAATCACTTACCAGAAAAATTACTCAACAAACGATGGGCTTTTGAAGGTCAAAAATAGAACCTTCCAAAGAATGAGACTTTTGCCGCGTGCGGGTCATACTCGCTTGCTTTCATTGAGCATTTGATAACCGGCACTTGTATGACAACTCCCGACACTCTAATGAATGATAATTCAGTTGCAAGAATGCAAGAGGTTTGGGATGCTGGGGTGGCTTTTAAGAGTTTGAAGCCCTGATATGGGTTGTAATTTGCAGACAATATTTTTATTTTTAGTATTTTATTTAATTATATTATGGGTTGTAATTTGCAGAAAATCTTTTTTATTTTTAGTATTTTATTTAGTTATATTTATATTTGGTGATGCCAATATTGTATGTTTAATAGATGTCCAGTTATTATGTCATGAATTTTATTTTATCCTTAGATTTAAAAAATGTTGGATTATTACTAAAAATGAATTACACATCTATTGAAAATCATCCAACATATATACTCATCTGTTGCAGCAGATGAGTGCAACAAATGAGTCATCTGTTGCAACATATGAATCATATGTTGGAAATAATCAAACAAACTCTACACATTTTGCAACAGATGACACATCTGTTGAAAATGATCCAACAGATATAAACATATGTTGCAGCAGATAAATCATCTGTTGCAACAGATGTGTCATCTGTTGGAAATCATCCAACAGATATAGACATCTGTTGCAATAAATGTGTCATCTGTTGGAACTTATCCAACAAATATAGACATCTGTTGCAGCAGATGAATTGACTTATTTGATGTTAATTGCTTAATTAACTCATGATTAGTAATAAATTAAGTTATTTAATCATAATTAGCTTTCAATTAACAACTTCAATTACAATCTCAATGAATTACATAATAATTACATGATCAACATATGTAGTGATCCTAAATAGATGGATCAATTGACTTATTTGATGTGAATTGCTTAATTAACTCATGATTAGTAATAAATTAAGTTATTTAATCATAATTAGCTTTCAATTAACAATTTCAATTACAATCTCAATGAATTACATAATAATTACATGATCAACTAAGTGTAGTGATCCTAAATAGATGGATCAATTGACTTATTTGATGTGAATTGCTACAACAGATGTCTATATCTGTTGGATAAGTTCCAACAGATGATTCATCTATTGCAACATATGTCTATATCTGTTGGATGATTTCCAACAGATATAGTCATCTGTTGCAACAGATGATTCATCTGCTGCAACATATGTCTATATCTGTTGGATGATTTCCAACAGATGAGTCATTTGTTGCAACATATGTCAATATCTGTTTGATCATTACATCTGTTGCAAAATGTGTATTGTCTGTTTGATTATTTCCAACAGATGATTCATATGTTACAACAGATGACTCATCTTTTGCAACAGATGAGTATATTTATTGGATGATTATGAGTCATCTGTTGCAACAGATGTAGAATCAAAAGCAACATGTGCTGAATCTGTTTGATTATTCCCAACATTTGTAGTAACATATTTAATTATTTCCAACAGATTTCACCATCAGCTGCAATATATAAATGAGTTAAATTCACAAACATCACCGACTGAAATATCATAGAAAAGTACTAAAAGTTCAGAATAATAATACTATTACTATTACAAGAATGGAGAAAATGAGTGCAACATTAATAATTATGGAGCATTCTGATCTGGGCATGTAGTTCTTTTGTGGCCAACCGTCTTACATATAAAGCACTTATTTTTTCTTGTTGGAAATGATTCTCCGACTCTACGCCTCCTCTTTTTTGGCCTTCTTCTCGATTTTCTTGGGTCAATATGTGGAGGAGATATTTCTCTCTCTAAAATCTCCAAAGGAACATTCCAAAATTCTTCAGAAGGCACCGGATGAATTTCCTCACAGTATGCAATGATGTATCTCTCTACCGTATAATATGAGGATGAGTACTCATAAATTCGCCTACCAAAGTCTTCACCATATTGGACTCGAAGCGCTGCCATAGCATGTGGACAAGGTATTTTATCCATGTCAAATACTCTACATGTACAAGATCTTGCTTGCAAATTGACCGTAGCAACTTCACCATGACTGATGACACTGAACCTGTAGTTGGCAGTTTGATGAGCCAATAACTTATTTCCCAAGTTGACGTACTCTGTTATTTTCTTTTCCATTTCAGGGACAAAGATGGTTGGTGAGTTGATGAACTCCGTACGCCTCTCGTGAAATTTTTGTGCAAATCTTCTATTTATTTCATTAAATAGAGCGACAATGGGAAATTCTCTTTCAACGTCGAACATTGCATTCACCGACTCAGCAATGTTTGTCGTCATAATGTTATACCTATATAAATAAATAATCACCCAGTAAGGTATAATTGACAATAAACTCAAATAAATCACTCAATTTATAATATTATACCTATTTCCCGAACAGAATGCTCTGCTCCACCTGTGGAATCCAACACGTTCAAGATGTTCGGCTGCTCTGGGTACCAGGTCTCTTATTTGATTAAAATGGTCATTGAACTCATTAATTTTGCACGCTTTTGTTGCTTTATAAATATGAGATACGACCTTTGTATTGTGAAAGTTGTTTTGAATATCCTCCCCAAGGTGCCTTATGCAACAACCATAATGAGTTGTAGGGTAGACAATTGAAACCATCTTCTTGATACTTGGATGCCTATCAGAGGTTATGCACAAATCAGCAGTATCATCTAGATAGCTTCTCATTTGTTCAAAAAAATATCGGTATGAGGCATCACACTCCTTGTCAACTACACAAAAAGCAAGCGGAAAAATATGATTCTCCGCATCCTGTGCCACAGCTGACAATAAAACTCCTTCATACTTGCTCCTAAAGAATGTCCCGTCAACGGCTATGACTTTTCTTATTTGCTCAAAACCACGTATCCAAGCCCCATAGGATACAAAAAAGTACTTGAACTTTCTATTTTCATCAACTTTCAATGCTGTCTTACTTCCTGAATTTGCGGACTGAAGCATATAACGGCAAGCATCAAGCATTGCATACCCGTGCTCATGTGTTCCTCCAACCAAAGACTTTACAATCTCCATGCCCTTCTAAATCTTCCAATAACTCACCTTAACACTCAATTCTGTACGAATTTGATGTTTCATTTCTTGTGTAGATGGGCCTTTACCTTCGGGGAACCTATTTTTGAAAATTTCACCGATCACTTTTACTGTGGCGTACGAATGATGACTCGTGATATGCTCATAACCACACATGTGATACTTTACATAGGTTGTAATACAGAATATGTCAGAACTTAAAAGTTTCACAGTCCTAATCCACCACTTGCACTCCGAATGTACACATCTAAAACAATACACATTACGTGAATTAATCACCTTCTTGAGTCTAAAATCTTTTTTCAAGAAAGCAATTTTCAACAAAGTTGCTAGTTCTTTCTTGTTCTTGAATGTCATTCCCTTATAAAAACTTGTTTCATGCTCTTGCACAAGGATAGACTGTGTTGATTGAGAATTGCCCATTGTATTGCTCCCAACATCAGGTGTAGGAGTTTGGTCATCCCACAGCTTGGACCATCCAATTCAACCCCACTTCCATTATCTGGAATATTCATATCTACCCTATCCTCCAACTCATCATTTAACATATCTTGTTGGTTTTGAGCAAAATTGGGGTTCTCTATCGGTTTTTAAATTATATTTACCCTTAAAATGGGCCTAACTGTATCACTCAAATAAGCACGCAAACGAACTTGATCCCTTATCTTAAAAGGCAAGACCCTCTGATTTTCAAAAGAGTTGTGCATGTAACTGATGACAAGATCTTTCAGTTGGCAATTTAATTCGCAACAACTGATGATTAAGTTAACAAAATCATCATACAAAATATCTTTTTGGACTGTCATCGCTATCGTTTCTAACAAGTCACCATCCTTCCAACGCCAAATAAACCGATTGTTCTTCTCGATCCATTCACCATGACAATCAACCCCTATTGTTATTGATTCCTCCATAAATGATACCTAAAGAGTTTTGTTAAAAAAAATCAATAATAGTATAGTAAAGTTGAGTATCTATATACAACAATAAAATTATATCATTGCCCCAACAAGTAACTCATCTGTTGCAACAGATGACTCACATGTTGAATACATGTTCAGAAACAGCAACTGGATCCAACAGGTAAGTCATATGTTGCAACAGATAGCCCATCTGCTGTAGCAGGTAATGCATCTGTTGCAACAGATGACCTATCTGTTGGATTCAACTACTGGTTCTGAATATGAATCCAACAGGTAGTTCATCTGTTGCAACAGATAGATCATCTATTGCAGCAGATGATTCATCTGTTACAGCAGATGACTTATCTGTTGGATTAAGCTTCTGGTTCTGAACTAGCTTTTCCAGCTAATGTAAGATGAATCCAACATGTAAGTCATCTGTTGCAACAGATGAATCATTTGCTACAACAGATAAGCTATTTGTTGCAACAGATGACCTACCTGTTGGATTCAGGTTTAGAACCAGTAGTTGAATCCAACAGGTAGGTCATCTGTTGCAACAAATAGTTCATCTGTTGCAACAAACTACTCATCTGTTGTAATAGATGACCTGCCTGTTGGATTCATGTTCAGAACCAGTAGCTTGATCCAACAGATAGCTCATCTGTTGCAACAGATGGGTGGTCTGTTGCAACAGATGATCTATCTGTTGCAACAGATAACCTACCTGTTGGATTCATGTTCAGAACCACTAGGTTGATCCAACAGATAGGTCATCTCTTGCAACAGATAGATCATCTGTTGCAACAGACCACCCATATGTTGCAACAGATGAACTATCTATTGGATTCAGTTGTTGTAACATGAATCCAACAGATAGGTCATCTGTTGCAACAAATGGGTTATCTGTTGGATACGCTACTGAAAACTGCAGAAAAACAGCAGATATACCCAGATGAGAAATTGAACTAAAAATCATTATTTTTACTTACCAAAATCACCTATGAAGCACTGCCCAGTGATTACGAACAAATTTAGTCCAAAATTTTGGTCAAGTAGCAGCAGTTGTGGCAGCAGCAACAACAACAATAGAGGGCAGGGGAGTAGAAGAAGAAGAAGATGATGATGATGATGAAGAAGAAGACAACAACAGCAACAACAATGGAGAATGCCCTGAAAATGGCGCGAGGAAGAGAAGCAAGAAGAAGAAGAAGAAGAAAAAGAAGGGGAGGCGGTCGTTTTTTCCCCTCCCATTTTAGGTAATTAGGGTTTTATTTAATTCAATTCTTCCAAAAGGAGAATGGGTCACATGTGTCAAAGTGTAAAAATAAAAACTTGAGGGCAACTCAGAAAATGAGTCAAAACTCATTAATTACTAATCTAATTTTTGTCACTTCTACTCAATTAAAATAACTTAAGTCACTACAACTTAAATTTGAAACCTTTTTATCACCCTTAATTCATTCTCTCAGATGTGTAATAAGTCGTCAGATTAATTTGAGTGTGAAAATAACTTTTTAAGACAAATTCACGATGTATTTAATTTCTTTTCTCTAAAAATGAACGGACAGAGTATAAAACTTCTGGTGTCATCATGGATTATTTATGTCTGGTTGATGTGCTGGAAACATCCGCCGCTCTATAAGTTTTTTGCCCTTTATGGAGGTAAAACGACACGTGAAGTATTCCCCTTTCAATAAATGGCGCTTAACCTATATATTGTACTATGAATTTATTACTACACTTGAGTGGAATACCAACCAAGAGTCTATTAGGCACTTGTTTTGGCATGCAACATTAATTAACTAAATCCAATGACCGTTTATCACACCTGCTTCTATACATCTGGGACCTTTAGTTAATACTTCCTCCGTTCCTTTTTAGTTGGCATTGTTTTTATTTTAAGAGTCAAACAATATGAAATTTGACCAACATTTTAATATGTATTTTTTCATCATATTGATATGAAAAAAATTATAACTTATAGTATTTTTCGTATAGTTTCTGAATATCTAAATTTTAGTTTTAAAATATTAAGTTAATCTAATCTAATTGAGCTTTAAAAATTAGTCAAATTGACTCTCAAGAAGCGCAACATTACAACTAAAAAGAAACGGAGGGGTTACTATTGAAGAATTGAAGTGGCTAATTAATGAACTACTCCATAAGTAATACTCCTCCTGTCCATATTAAATGATACTCTCCCTTTTCATAATTGTTGACTTTCTTTTTTACACGTCTCTTAAAAAATTTTAAAGAAAATGAATAGCTTTACTAATTTACCTTTCATCTAACTCCCTTGAAAAATAAATTTTTTGAAACTTATAAACTTATTTAGACTTTTAAAAAATATTATTTCTAAAGGTAAAATGAGAAAAATTTAATTAATTTTATCTTGATTTAGTAAATGAACAAATAATTTGACACATGTATTTATAGTAAGGTGGTCAACTAAAATAAAACAGAAGGAGTAATTTTTAGTTGGGCACATCTTTTAAAAAATCCACTCACTTTTTAAAAGTATATTTTCGCTAATTTATTCTTAATTAAATAGTACTGTAGTACTTTTTCTGGTCATTTTTACTTTTTTATTTTGAATTTTTCACGCTCTTTAATTGATATGAGTATGTTTTTCATAATACTCATTAATTGATGTTTAGTATTAAGTCTTGAAAAATGATTTGAGAATAAGTAAATCATGATGAGGATAAAACATGAGTTTTTTTCCTGTGATTTTTTCTTGATATGTTAAAATTGACAACTAAAAGTGAAAATCTATTTTTTAAAATTGTAGACAAAGTAAAAGCGATGGGAGTACATATTTAATACTCTTCCGATTTTATTTTACCCGTCTATTTTAGCAAATTAAGAGAATTTTTTTTGTATTATCTTTAATATTAAATAACTACATAAAGTAATAATAATTGATGTGCCGCCATTCTACGGCACATTTGACTCCTTTAACTAAGAATAATCGTGAGTTTTCAAGCAACAATCGTCGTTTTTGATGCTTTTATGTTGGAATTGCAGGAAATAGCGAAAAACATAGAAAAGGAAGGAAATACGATCAAAAGAGCGCCACTGGTTAAGAGTGACGGCCACCATGACGAGCCGTCACCCATGTGACGGTCCGTCAAGAAGACCGTCAAGTCGAGCAGCACACTGCCTAGTGGTGACGGCCACCATGACGGGCCGTCACACACTTGACGGTCCGTCAAGTAGACCGTCAAGTTGAGGCAACACACTGCCTAGTGGCGACGGCCACTGTGACGGTCCGTCAAGCTTGTGACGGTCCGTCACCCGAACCGTCAAGTTAAGGCAGAACACGCAACGCGGATTTCGAACGTTTTTGGGTTTATTTCCTGGACTCCTATAAATACCTAAGTTAGGTTTATTTTATCATTATTCATTTTTACAAATTCATTACCCATTAGTTTTAGGATCATTTTGAGCGACTTTTGAGAGGAAGAAACACAACAAACACGTTTGCCTTCTTCTTCAATCTTGTTCTTCCATTGTTCTTGGGATCTTGGATTCTTGTTCTTGGATAAATTGAAGTTTGTGTTCATTATATTGTAAGATTCTTTTCGCTTTATTATGAATATAAATCTCTTCTCTTTTCCTAATAGCATGAGTAACTAACTTCCCACAACTAGGGTTGTGGGAGCCATGGCTAAAGTAGCAATATAGATTCCGGGTAGCGTAGGGTTCTATCTTTATGTTGTCACGTGGTTAATCATTCAATTACTAACGTTTTCTGGTGGTTGCAAACATTAGAACATGCCTAGGTTTAATTTGCTTGAGTAAAGAGATTAAAACCGGGAAATTTGATTAACTACAAGGATTCGAGACTACCAATTCTCGTCTCATGATTAATGCTGTAACTAGATTAATCTACTTGATGTTTAGGATTGAAATAAGGAAGTTCACCTTTTCAAGTTCGAGAGAATTGAAAAGGAAAGTTGTCTAATTGGTTGAGAAACGTTTAGACGATACCATAAGTTCAATCACATCGTGATATGCATATAGAGCGAACCCGGTTAAACCTTGAGTCGAAATTGTTACGACGCTATGGTGAATATTTCCCTAGTTCACTCTCATATTGATTATTAATCGCACATTATTATTTGCTTTGGTTAAATATTGTTCACACAACACCCCCCGATTTACCGGAAACTATCGACTACTAGTCATTTAATTCACTATCGATTTAATTTGCACCTTATTCCCTGTGGGATCGACCCCAACCTTAGTTGGGTTCTATATTTGACAGCGACCGCTTACGCTTCGTAATTGGAGTTGTAATTTGGGCGTATCAATAATCAAATTTAAAATTCTAAAACATCAGTTAGTTTGGTAAAATATACATCTAATTATAATTTCATAAAAAGTATGTCAGATCAACCTGAGCCAAGTAATATAAAACGGAAAAAATATATTTAAATAGGGATAAATTTGAAAAAAAAAAACAAATATATTTTTAATTAGGTAAAACACCACTAATGAAGCAAAAAATCACTTCTTAATGTCCCCTTAGCTGAATTCTTTTAACTTTATTGGGTTGACCACAAAGTGAGACTCAAACTTTGAGCATGAATGGATTTAAGATTTAAAATTTGTAAATTCGTACCAAGTATTTGTGGTTTTTTGATAAATTAATTTTAAAAAAAATATTATTAGTAATTTTTTTAACATCAATTTAGTCCTTCTGCTTTATTTTATTTTGATTCTTTTACTAAAAATAGTTGTTTCAATTTAAAAAAATCAAGAGAAGTTTATCATGTTCTTTCAATACTGCCCCTATCACTGAATGACTACATAAAATATTAATAGTCAAATTAAAATTTTCAAAGTATAATTAATAAAGTTAATTTAGTAAAATAAATTTTTAATAAATATTTTCTTTAGGAGAATGTTAAATCAATATGGATCAAATAAAAATAAAATAAAATAAATATTACTATATTTTATGGCTCCATAATCAATAAATCAATGGGAAACATAAACCTCTTGTACTCCTTGGCTATTGACGTAATCCCTTGAGTTTATTAAAGACACAAACACCACATCCGCCGTCTTCCCATTAAAGGCTTTTTCCTCAAAACCGTCTTTTTTGCGGCTATATTTTGGCTATTGCACTTTTAGTGTCTTTTATTTAATGATCTTTTCACCAAGCAAAAGAATTTAGTTCCATATATCCTCATACACCAAAGACAATAAATAACCCCCTTTCTCTTTAGACACTATATATACCCATTGTCTTTCTTCCTATTTCCTCATCATTCCACAAACACAAATCGTTTTTGTTTATCTCTTAGCATTTTGTATCCAATACTAGTGCATACTTAACTAGTTGAGCACAAGGGCAAAAAAAAAAAAAAAAAAAATTGTTGACAATGCAGTACCAAAACACAAGGTCAAGGCAAAGGTCATCATCGTCTTCCGACTCGTTGGAGAGGGTGGCGAGGCTTGCATCAAGAAGTGCGGTGGTGATATTCAGTTCGAGCAGTTGTTGCATGTGCCATGCAGTGAAGAGTCTCTTTTGTGAGCTCGGTGTTAGCCCAACGGTGTACGAGCTCGACCAAGACCCTAACGGAAAAGGGATGGAGCGCGCGCTCTCCAAGCTTCTTGGCAACTCACCCGCCATTCCGGTTGTGTTCATAGGCGGTGAACTAATTGGATCGATGGATAGAGTTATGGCTTCTCATATTAGTGGCACTCTTGTCCCTCTTCTCAAAGAAGCTGGAGCTCTGTGGCTTTAATTTCAGTATTCTTTTTTATTTTATGAATGTTATACTCTTGTATGTTTCGTTTTATATGACACTCTTTCCTTTTTAGTCTAGTAAAATATGTATGATATTTTTATTTAACTTCCTATTTTGTCCTTCATAACGTGCTCTTTACGGTCGTAGAAACGTTATGATATGTTTAGGCCACGAATTTTAAATTTCAAGACATTTCTAATGTTTGCGGAAAGTTTTTCTTTCTTAAATTTAATGTTTAGTCAAATATCGCTATATAATATGAAATAGACGATGGAGTACTAAAAGAAGCAAGTCAAGAGCAAGGGATTTTTCGGATTTTTCGCTTGTTTGATGAGCATATTATCAGTAGCTAGGTTAGGTAAAGTTAGAAATATCTGGTAATGCACCTAATAGTATTATCATGGCAATCTAGTTAATGCCTGGCCATACATTTATTAGTCCATGCCTCTTCTTCTTTTTCTATTTTTTTATTGGAAAACAAAATAAGAATCTCCCCTTTAGTTTTGTATGGGGTAAACCTGGTCTATGAATACGTGGGAGTAATCGGTTAACCCTTTGGGGGTTAGCGTTTGGATGGTTGAATTTAGAGAAAATAAACGAAATGGTCTTTAATGTATTATTTTGATCCTTGATATATACTATAACACCTAACAGAAATAGTCCTCAATATATGGCAAATATTGTCCAAGTATGGTAGTCAAAAACATCGCGGATTACAGAATACTTTTTCCAATCTTCCCTTTTCGGCTACTGGAAAATGGTCGGGATGGCATCGAAAATCCTCATATTCCTAGTACAACGTCTCTCGAAAAATAGCGATTTTTTTAGTAATGGATTCGACCCCTATATATCACTTGGGACCATTTCCATCATTGAATTTATGTCTCTGCTAACATTACACTTTATGTACAATAAATAATAGTATGCCAGCATGAGCGGACGAGTAACTTTTTGGGCGCTCATAAATTTGAAACGACAAAAAAGAATATGCATTAAATAGGAGTAGCAGCACAAACGCCAGCAGCCAGCCACATTACTCCTATATAGACTTGTATTAATGCCTTGTTGGGGTGGTGGAGTCAGGTGTTTATCCTAAATTTGGTACAGTTGAATTTGTAGTTGAGTCAAAGCACGCGTTACGATTTAACCTTGTTTTAGATTCAATTTGTTAGCTACTTGGCTATAGAGGAAGTAATGGAGACACACAATAAATCAAGTAAGCAAGATTAGTAAAGTAAAGAGAAAAAATCTAATGCGTTTGTGAAGGATCCGAGCGTCTTCGAGAGCGACGTCTATTAGTATGAACAATCAAGAAAACACATAGGCAACAAAATTTGTTGCTTGAGAGAGAGAGACAGAGAGAGTTGGGTTCTTCATGGGCTTCTGCTCATTCCAAGCCCACGGAGCCTTGTCGACAACTTTTCTGCAATCGTCTTTGTTCCAGATTTTGGATTCGTAATGACTATGGATGTCTGCCATGTCGTGGCTTCAAACTCCGTCAAGCTTTCCTTTAATTTGAATGAGGTGACCGAGCTTTCGGGGTTCAACCCCTTAGTGAAAGCCTCAGCTGCCCATTCATCTGGAACCATCGGCAGTTGCATCCTCTCCTTCTAGAATCGTATAACGAACTCCCGGAGCAGCTCTGTGTCCCCTTGCTTGATTTTGAAAATATCCTTCCTTCGAGGTTACACTTTTATCACTCCGGCATGAGCCCTACGAAGTTGTCTCCTAACATATTAAAAGAATCTATAGATTTTTCAGGTAAGAGAGAATACCAGACTAGAGCCCCTACCAACAGGATCTTCCCAAACTTCTTCACCATCATCGACTCAGCCTCCTCCTTTGTCAGGTCGTTGTCACTCACAACCATCGGGAAAGATAGCAAATTTTCCTAGGGTCCGTAGTTTCATTGTATCTGGGGATATCTGGCATCTTGAACCTCTTTGGGATAAGCCTGGCCATCGCACTGGCAATGTATGACACTCTGGCGTAACTCTTTGAGTTCGGTCCTTTGATAGCTAGCGGGACCCCCAAAATGTGATTTATTCGAGACTGAAGTTTCTAGTAGTCGGACTTCATCTCTTCCTTCCACGACTTCATCAAGGCTACCAGCTCATTGGTCGAAGTTGTGGGTATGGCTACTGCTTCATCAGCCTTGCGGTCTTCAGACCTACCATCAAGATTGCTATCATCATTCCTCCTATTTTCCCTTGAATACTTTGGAGTCCCTTGGGCCAAACTGTCCCGGAGTTCTAGCAACTTCTTGTCCTGAGCTTCCATTCTTTCCACCAGCTCTCTTTAAGAGTTGGCAAAACTTTCAAGGACCTTCTGGAGGCCCTCCAGCCCAACCATCCTTTCCTCCGTCTTCACCTTGTTATGGAGAGGTCTGTGGTTCTGCTTCTGAGAATTCACGTTCGTAAAATCCATATCATGAAGCAGATCTTCCTCAGTTTGGGTGGTAGTTTGTCCGCTGGAGTCGGTCAGACCTGGAATTAAGGTCTTTGCTGCTTCCTCAGCTACAACTACAATTTCTACTCATTCTCCGTCGTTTGACATGCTACTTTCGCCTGCAAAACAAAACATAGACAACTAACAAGGAAGAAGCAAGATTAAAATCACACAGTTGCTCAGTACCCACAGTGAGCGCCAAATGCTTTACCCTAGATTTGGTACAATTGAATTTGCAGGTGAGTCAAGAGCACGCGATACGATTTAACCTTAGCTTATTTTAGATTCAATTTGTTAGCTACTCGACTATTAGGAAGTAATGGAGACACACAATAAATCAAGTAAGCAAGATTAGTAAAGTAAGGAGAAAAAATATAAAGTGTTCGTGAAGGATCCGAGCATCCTCGAGAACGACGTCTATCAGTATGAACAATCAAGAAAACACACAGGCAAAAAAAGATGCTTCAAGACTAAGAAACTATTGTATTGCTTGAGAAAGAGAGAGAGAGAGAGAGAGGGTTGGGCATAAGCTGATGATCCTTCTTTACAAGTGAAGAAGGACGGCTATTTATAGGTAGTAATATCAGGCATTAGCCAATTAAAATGTGTCACCAGGGTCCTATGATACCTAGACCTATGATTAAGCATCATGCGTTCTATCTGTTATGGGTTGTGCCAGCTAATTCTTCTGTACTGTACAACTCTGTATGAGCTTGTTTGAGTTTCTATGTAGTCTGACCAGTTTATCCCTAGCGCCATGTCACTGTGGGCGGTTAGAATCATATCTTTCACGAGAAGACGTCTTTTATCGATGATATCTTGGACATGCCTCTCGAGGCCAGGGGCGGATCTACGTGGAAGGCAGGGGGTTCATCGAAAAATTACATTGTATATGTAAGGTCAAAATTCAAATTTTATGGGTATATTTATTAAAATAAACCCCGTTGATACATCAAAGACGCTTAGCTCGCTGGCTTAAGGGGTTCAGTTTTATCCTTGATGTTATAGGTTCAAGCCTCACTTCCAGCATTATATTTTTCCCTTTTTTTGCTTTGTCTTGAGCACTCTTTGGGCTCCCTTTTGGGCTCAAAATCCCATTTTTTGGGCTCAATTTGTGCATCTTTATTATTGAGTTTTTCCTTTCTTTTTTTTTTTGGTTATTTTTTTCTTTATAATTTATTTTTTAATTTATTTTTGAAAACAAAAAATTGTTATTAAACTTGAAATTGAGAGAGAAACCTATTTTAGAAAATAAAGTAAATTAAATTTAATGAATTAAAGAAATTTAAAAATTGTGAAGATCTTTTTTATCAATATCATCAAAAAAAAGTTACTTTTATTTTATTTTATTTTATGGTATTTCTTTTCTATTTCTTTTTTAATTTTATTCTCGAGAAAGAAAATTGGACTAAATTAAACTTACTTGATTTGTTAATCATTTATCTTTTTTTCTTATAAAAAAACTTGTAAATTGAACTAAATGAACTCCAAAAATTGGTGATGCCAGTTAGTAACTCAATTCTTACATTTTTTCAAAGAATTATGATTGTAATTCGGAAGAAAAAATAAAAAAACTTAAATATAATAGAACATTGTGCAAAGTAAACGAGAAAAAAACACAATAAACTTAAAGAAGGCTCAATGAAAAATGGTTAAAATAGGAATAAACACATAACGGGGTATAAGAAGGTGAGCTAGATTTAGCGAGTTAAGGTTAATTTTTCCTTCCCCTTCCCTACTCCGTTTTTCATCCTATAATTTTTGTATATTTACTTCTTTATATTCGAAACCCCTCAGTGAAGATTCTGCATCCGCCACTGCTCGAGGTCATTCGCCCTTTAGAACAATATGAACACCAGATAGTTACTTGATTGTTGTCACGTGTCTTCGGCCAGTTTGACCCCATACATCAAGAACTTAGCAGAGGATTTGCAATTCTTTTTAAAATAGTGTTAAAGGCATGCAAAATTAAATATACACTCATAATTGATAACATTTAACTTTTGTTTATCATATAATTTTTTGACGAAAAATGTACACTGGACCACCCTTCGCCCAAGGTGGCTCCGCCCCTGCTTGTTGAAATTCCCAATGTTATAGTCTAATAAACCATATTTCGATCATCTCTTCTAGTTTGGTTTCTCTATTAAGAACATCTAGGTATAAACACTAGATACTCTTATTATATGATTTATAGATCTGATTTATAGACCCTTGTGATCTGGTCCTTTTTGAGACTCTGCATATAGCTAAAATTTAATGTATCGGGTTGTCTCTACTCTTATAATATGATTCCGTTTTCGATACATCTCCCATATTATTTATAAAATCAAATATTTACATCTCTTTACCGTACTTACACCTCCTATGAGGTATACTAGATACAAAATTTCGTGCCAGCACGGGCCCAATATATATTACGTAGATAAAATTTGAAAAGTTACTAAATTTATTATACTTTTTTTCAATTATTGAGGTTTATAATACTTTTTATGTCATTTTCAAATAATATATGTTACTCCTTTAGTTCCAATTTACGTGGCACAAATGGAATTTGAATACTTTCTTATATGGTTTTAAATATTTCCAGTTTTTAGTTATTATGTTGTTCTCTCGGTCCCAATTTATGTGGCACTAATAGAATTTCGATAGCCGATCAAATTTTTATATTGTGATTTATAATATGTTTTACGTAATTGTCAAATACATAGTAGAATATTTTAATCAAATATATAACAGATTAAAATGAGAAGTAAGACAAATAAATTGAAACAGAGAAAATGTTAAATTTTTTGAAGTGGAGCCCTGCAAGCACATAGCTCTCAAGAAGACAACTCTTGGTACGGGCCCAATATATGTTACATAGATCGAATTTGAAAAGTCACTAAATTTATTATACCTTTTTTTTAATTATTGTCATTTATACTACTTTTTACGTCATTTTCAAATAAATATATGTTAGTCCTTTTGTTCCAATTTACGTGGCACAAATGAAATTTGAATAGTGAACCAAATTTCTTATATGATTTTTAAATATTTTCAGTTTTTAGTTATTGTGTTACTCTCTCGGTTCCAATTTATGTGGTAGTAATAGAATTTTAAGAGCCAATCAAATTTTTATATTGTAAATTGTAAGAATATACACAAATTTTTATGTCAGCACGGGCTCAATATATATTACATAGATAGAATTTTTAAATTCACTAAATTTATTATGCGTTTTTTTAATTGTTGTGCTTTATAATACTTTTTATGTCAGTTTTATCTCTTTATGTGGTACTAATACAATTTTGAGAGTCAACAAAAATTTTATATTGTGATTTATAATATCTTTTACGTAATTATCAAATGCATAACATAATATTTTGATCAAATATATAACATATTAAAATGAAAAATAAGACAAATAAATTGAAACGGAGAAAATATTATTTTTTTTAAAGCGAGACCTCTTAAGCAGGCAACTCAAGCAGGCACGTTGTCCAATAGGTGCCTGCTTGAATTCAGCTGCCAACCTCTTATATATATGTACAACTAGACTAAAATTTTGTGCTACGCACGGGCCCAATGTTAATACTCAAAAAATGTAAGATATGTCTAATTTAGATAGGTATACATTATTATTTTATTTAGATCAATTATTTTTTTTAGATACGCATACATTACATATTACATAGATAGAATTTTTAAATTTACTAAATTTATTATACATTTTTTTTATAATTATTGTGATTTATAATACTTTTTATGTCATTTTTATCCCTTTATGTGGCACTAATATAATCAGGAACGGCTGAACTCCTTTGGCAAAAAGGCAATGGCCTTAGGCTCTCAATTTTAGGGGGCCCTATTTTTTAGTAGTTATTATATTGATAAATTTAAAAAATATATATATTACTTTATAAAAAGTAACTTTTTATGTAAAAGGAAGTAATTTTTTTACTTTTAGATGAGACAAAAGAAAAGCATAAAAATAGGAAAGTGCAACGGATTTTTTGATTTGATCATTGAATGACCAATCACTTTTTACTTTTCCCATAAAAAAATGTGGCCCTTTTTTTCAGCTTTTCAAGTAAGTTTTTTTTACCTTACTTTTTATTAATTATCAGATTTTTATTCTCAAATATCTCTCTCTCACTCTCTTTTTTTTATTCTTTCTTACTTTCTTTCTCTATGTTCAAGACTCTTGAATCAAGAGTTCTTGGTTGAACAATTCAAAATCAAAGTTCAAGAATTTTGATAATTTTAACTTGAAGAGAGCATAATTCATATTTTGAAAAAATATTTTGAAGCATCCAATATTTGGGAATCAAGTCTTCATATTTCTTGAATCGGGTAATATTATTCTAACTTTCTAATATTATTTATGTTTTACATTTATTTTTTTAATTTGATATAGTAGATAGTATTTAAAATATTTGTTAGAATTGTAATATGTCAACTAGAAAATAGACCAATTATTAATGATTTTGCATCTCAAAAAACTAAGAAAATAAATTTAAAATAAAAATATATATAATTTTTTTTAAAATTTAAGGCCTCCAATTTAATTTTGGCCTTAGGCCCCCGATATGCTTGAGCCGCCCTTGAATATAATTTTGAGAGTCAACAAAAAATTTATATTGTGATTTATAATATCTTTTACGTAATATTTTGATCAAATATATAATATATTAAAATGAAAAGTAAGACAAATAAATTGAAATAGAGAAAATATTAAATTTTTTGAACCGGAGCCCTGTAAGCAGACAGCTCAAGCAGGCACGTTGTCCAAGAGCTGCCTGCTTGAAATTGAGGTGTCAACCTCTTATATATAGTAGTAATTTATAGCTAAATTTATTAAAATATAATTATTAAAAATAAATTAAAATTATAAAAAAAAATTACTTATTTTTCATTAGTCTTTTTTTACAAAATCTATTTCCTTTCTATTTATATACTTATCCATCTATCAATTATCTTTTTCTCTTTTTTTTTTTGCTATTAAACGCTGGAAAATTTAATGTTCTCATAATGTCTTAAAAACTAAAGTTAAAATTAAGGTGGATGAGAAGCTAGTGCATTATTCTTGTTATGACTTATGGAATGTACTCGCATATATATCCATATTAATCAGCACGAAAATGAGAAAAAAAGGAACTTCATACTATACCAGATACCTTCCAATTTTTGGATTATATAAAATATATTAAAAAAAATACTGATCAGTCACTCACACTCACTAAAAAGTGCATTTCTTTAAGAGAAAATATTGATGAACGTCGTCGATTGAGTATTCCTTTAAGATAACTATCAGGGTCTATAGAAAGATTCATAAATTTTTTAAAAGAAAACTTACAGACGGAAGTCGGTCAATTTTGTGCAAAAATATGCAAATAGTATGAGTTTTTAAAAATAAAATTCAAACATTTGTCAGTTAATTTTGCGTAAAATACTCGAAAACTATGAAATTCTCTTTTATTATTGTTTTTAGAAAATTGATGGAGCTCTATTTTTTAATTTCATGCAAAAATACGATTGAAGAGTATAAATTGAAAAAATACTCTTTGAATTGTATATACTCAAACCTCTAGTTCTCTTTACCTGTCTAGCTTCCTTCCGGAGCCTCGAGTACAAATGCAGGAGGTCCAACTTTTTCCCACTTCACAAGATAATTACTCCCTTCGTTTTAATTTATTTGATTTATTTTAATTTAGTGTGGAGTTTAAGAAAATAAAAAAAAAATTTGAATCTTGTGGTTAAAAATTAAGGATATGTCAAATGTATCAAAATGTGTTTTAATCTTGTGGTCTTAAACATGCCATATAGAAAGTTGAAATTAAAGAGTTCCTAAAAAAGGAAAGGGCATTCTTTTTGAAATGTACTAAAAAAGAAAATATGCCAAACAAATTAAAATGGAGGGAGTAAATGTTTTGTGGAATAACGGTGGTACATAATCATATAAAGCAAATAGAGAAAAAAGAAGAATATAATGATTGTGTTCGGCCTAACCTATGTTCTTGAGGCAGAAGCCGAAGAAAAAAAAGGAAAAAATAGATAAAATAATTATTGTGTTAAATTATTTACATAAAAAAATAGTTCACTTATACGTTACTATCTAAATTGGTTGTTCGGCTAAAGTTCTTATTGGAAATAGCCATCGATATACATGCAATATACATGTGGTATATATGCAGCTATTTTTTTTAAATTTTTTTCGGCAGTATAAATGCGTATACATTCCATATAAATTGCATATATATGCGACTATTTTTTTTTAAAACTTTTGGCAATGATATATTTTCGTAAAATCCCCCAAAAGAATTCACTATTAAAGGAAGAGAAAATACGCGATGCTCTCTAGAACCCAATTTACAGCCCTATAATAACATGAATTTCACGCAAATCTGTAATTTGAGATTTTATATTCGTATTGAATATTCTATTAAATAGAAGTAATTCATCATCATGCAGTTAGGATTAATCTAAACCAACCCATCATATTATGTATACGATTTGACATGCCAATTATTAAATAATTTATTAAAAATATAAGACAGCCAATCAAAAATATCACGAAATACTCAAGTGTTTTCCTAAATTTACTGTGTCAATGGCCTCCTAAAATAGATGAAAAACATGTTATGCCTCAAGCATGAGTTTTTGGGGCCGGATTGCAATATAATAAAATGAATATCCATTCCAAACAAAAACGATTGCATTTTTGTTTCCTATGTAATCATAATTCTGAAGTAACAGTAAACCAATGGGAAAAGTACATGCATAACGTAGAAAAAACTATTTACACCTAAATACCTCTTTACATAAAATATTTCCTAACTAATTATAAAAAATGCCCCCTTTCCTTATAACCTTAGATATTTATCTTTTTTTTTATTTTTTTTTATTTTTATTTCTCTACTTCTTCTCTTTTTTTTTTAAATTTATTTTTTCTTTTTATGTTTTTTGTTTATTTTTTTCTCAAATTGTTTTATTCGTTATTTTCTTTTTACACTATAATCGAATTCATACTCAATTTTTATTTTATATATTTCTTTTCTTCTTCTTTTTTTCTTTTTCCTCGTTTATTTCTTTATTCATTTATTTATTTTCTCTACTTTTTTTCTTCTTTTTTTCCTTCTTTTTTTTTCTTCTTCTTATTGGCTCCTTTTATTTTTGTGTTTTTTATTTTATTTTCTCTTGATTTTTTAATTTCTTTGTTTCTTGTACTCTTTTCTTTTCTCTTTTTTTTGTCGCTTATTTTTATTTTTTTTCTCAAATCATAATATTTTTTTTTTTAATTTCTTTATTTCTTGTTCCTTTCCTTTTTTTTGGTCCTTTTTTTGTCGTTATTTCTTTCTTTTATTATTTTTTTCTCAAATCATAATTTTTTTAATATTTTTTCACCATAATCTAATTTCATATTTTTTATTCTTTTTATATCTCTACTTTTTTTTATTTCTGTTTTATTCGATTTTCTTTTATTTTTTAATTTCTATTTTTTTCATTTGCTTCAGTCTATAATGATACCATCACAATATATCTATATATTGTCATGGTATCATTGATGTTTGCTTCAATCTTTCAGTGAGACCTTCATGAAATCACATAGTATATTTATATGTTGGCATGATATCATTGGAATTTGCTTCAGTCCGTAATGATACCATCACAATATATCTATATAATGTCATGGTATCATTGATGTCTACTTCAATCCATTTAGTGAGACCTCCATGATACCATCACATTATATATATGATGTCTGCTTCAACACTTCAATGAGACTTCTATGCAATATCATCACAGTATATTTATATACTGACATGGTATCATTGGGGTTTGCTTTAGTTCGTAGTGATACCATCACAGTATGTCTATATATTGTCATGGTATCGTTGATGTCTGCTTCAATGTTTCAGTGAGACCTCCATGATACCATCAAAGTATATCTATATATTAACATGGTATCATCCTTCAATGATTCATTCCTCAATCCTCCATGATACTATCATAGTATATAGATATACTATGACGGTATCATAGAGGATTGTTTCAGTCTTTTAATGAGTCTCCACTCAATATACCACCACAATATATTCATATATCGGCATGGTATGATTCTTCAATGAGCAACTCCTCAATCCTCCATGATATAGTATATATATACTGACATGGTATTGTGAAGGACTATTTCAGTCCTTCAAATGAGACACACCAGTCCTCCATGATACCATCACAGGATATTCATATACTGTCATGGTATCATTGAGTTTTGCTTCAGGCCTCAATGATACCATCACAATATATCTATATACTGTCGTGGTATCATTGATGTATGTTTAGTCCTTCAATTAGACCTCTATGATATCATCACAGTATATCTATATACTGACATGGTATCATTGAGGTGTGCTTCAAATTTTTATTTATTTATTTATTTTTATATTTTGATTATTCTAAAAATAGTTAAATAATTCCTTTATCTTTATATTTTTTTTAAAAGAAATGATAAAAAAGAAGATAATCTACCAAACATAAAAATATATATTTCTGCTAATTTAGATTTTATTAAATAAATTAGTAAATTTAATATTTTTTTTGAATTACTTCTTATTGTAGTCTAATCAATTATTTATTTTTATAGTTTTATTAATAAAAAACAATTAGTTACTATTATTTCTATATTTGAATAAAATAAATAAATAACACACAAAAAAATAAAGTACAAAAATATGAGATTTTTTTAAGAAAGAGACAAAAAATAAAAAAGAAGATAAACTAAGTAACAAAAAAGAGAAAAGATGGGAACCATTTACTTTAAATTTTAATAAATAAACTAATAATTTTAATATTTTTACTAATTATTCTTCTTGTAATTTAGAATTTTTTGTAATTTTTATTTAATTTCTCTGTTAACTAGGTGAGAGTAAAAGTTTTTTTTTTTAAAAGAAAGATCATTCAAAGACTCAATTACTAATTTATACTACTACTAAATTAATTAACTATTACTTAATTAAAAACATAAAAACAATTAAGTAAATAAAAGGAATGAAAGGGTGAGCACTTTTTTTGAAAAAGGTGCCCAATGGGCTTTTATTAATTAAATTATTAAAATAAAAAATAAGAGGAAAAGACAAATAATTGGGAGCACGGAGAGGGGGCATTTAAAGTTAATAATTTGAGACGCTTGGATAAATTTAGAGTTAGTAAGGAAGGGGCATGTGGGTATAAATAATTTGAATTTTTAATTCATTTAGTGTACTTTTTCCTAAACCAATCTACTGAATTGGGCCAATCCCAACCTGGCCCATTAAAGGTGAGTCCTATTGGTCTCAATTTTAGGTTGGGTTGGGAACCGGTTTTTTCAAGATATAGAAAAAGAGAAGAATACTTTGACATTTGAGTTTATATCGTGACATGTAATATTAGAGCTGATCTTCTCAGTATAATAGCTTAACAAACCTCAGCAAGGATGCTAAGTTCCTAAATGGGTGAGTATAATAGCCAGTAGTCAATTGACAGTTGAACTTGAAAGTGTTTTCTCTATGAAACATGCTTTGAGAAATTTCACGTCAGAATAAGAAGAAAAAGTTAAAAAGTCATATAAGAGCGAGTTCAAGATTCAATTATTGAAGCACCTTTAAAATTAAATGCCATACCAAATCAAGAACTTTCCTACAAGGAAAGAAAGAACCCGCGACTCCCCTTTTTGAATACCCCCTTCACTTCCCCGGAGTGGGTTCTTTTCTGCGGGATTTAGGAATTCCTGTCTTTTGCTCATATTGTCTCCTATGGAGATGGATTGATATGGGGCTTTCTACTTCTTACCTATTCACTTCTACTTGAATCGTTCAACGAGCGTTGTAATGATCCAAAGCTTAAAAATTACATTTTCCCCAAAACTTTCATAAGATTAAGCGTGTATCTGAAATAAAAAACATGTATTCTAGATACATGTCTAACTAATTGGGGCACTTTAAAAGGAAATAACTGATTTACAAAATTAATTAGAAGAAAATCACTCGTCAATCAATTTCAAATGGATATGTAGTATCCCTGAGCTACCCGGACAAGTCAAAATTTAAATTTCAAATCTTCTTCTTCAATGTGAAATCAATTTTGTACTTCTTCTCTGTCAATTTTGCCGCAATTTATTAAAAAGTAGGTGTGCTTTTTCTCTATTTCAGATTCAAACGATGACGTTGGTAACAATTTTGTTGAGGCATTCTAGAACTTGGATTGCAGAGAACAACTACGATAAATAGCCTTAGATACATGATAACCATAGTTTTGAGTTAATATTAGATTCAGTTAACCATGGATACATGTTAACACTATATATGTGTATCTAATGTAATAGGATATACACATTGATAGTAGATATATGCTAACAGTAGCCTTGGATATATGATAACAATGGCCACAGAAATACGTTAGATACATGTTAACCTTATATACATGCTACTGTTAACAGTAGAGAGTCTTAGATACATGGTAACTTAAGTTACTAGTAAAAGGACGTTGACCTTGGATACATGATAATAGTGGATACACAAATACCTTAGATATATGTTAACATTATATACATGCTATTGTTAACTGCAGAGGGCCTTAGATACATAGTAACCATAGCTTTAAGTTACATTTAGATGAATGTTAACCTTGGCTACATGGTAGCACTGGATGCACAGTAACCGTAGATACATATACATGTTACCATTGTTAGATGAAGAGGATTGGCTACAAGTTAACATTCTTACATATATGGTTGGTATGGAACAATTACCTCAGATACATGCTACCATAGGTACATGCAAACATTACCTACAAGAAATTTAACTTGTCAAAGAGACATATAACAACTGGTGGTTATCTGAACTTTGTCATTTGAAACTTTGAATTTGGGGATTTATTGATCTGGGTTTGTGTTAGATGTTTTAGATTGGAAATTTTCATGCAATTCCTTCATTTTTACTGGATCATTTCAAAATTTAGATCTATTTTCTGCAAAATCTTCTTCATCACCATCTCGAAAAATAGGAAAAAAAGTCGTAGAAGGCCTTGCAGTAACAGGAATGAAATCCGTAGAAGGTCCTGCAGTAACCAGGATCAGAATCCATAGAAGGCCCTGCAGTGTTCTCAATTTGAGAAATACCCAGATCAAATGAAGGCCATTGTTAGTTGCTTGGTATTGTGAAGTTATCTGGTTCTTTAGCCATGGATAGACTAAAAATTTGTTTTTGCAGTAGTAATTGCTCTTAAAGATGAGGAGATTTTAGAACTAAAGTCTATGAAACCCCAGATAAATGATAAAAGTATGATTGAAATCGATTACCAACATAAAAATGAAAGTTATCGATTCCCCAACTATAATATTTTTGAAAATAGGGTGGAAGATCGTGTGGGAGTTGGATTGCATGTTGAAGGCGTTATTTGGGGAAGATCTTTAGAGAGAGAAGACGGCTGGAGATAGACACAATTTGAGTTAATTTTGGACCTTTTTTAGGCTAGTGATAGATATACGATTTTTTTCTTGAAATAATTAACTAGTGGAATAATTATAATTATTTTAAATTAATGAGATATTGAGTAATTAAAGTAAGGATGTTTGATTAATTATGTAGTTTTCCCCAAATATTAGCCATGGCAAAACTAACAATATATTGCTTGGCGAACTGGGTCTAACTGTAACATAATACATCTCCCTTCCCCAAGAAACAAGAAAAGTAGACCACCAATGCGAAATCAAGTTTTTGCACAAATTACCCCTATTTTAAAGTGGTCTTTAATTTTTATCCTTACTTTTCATTTAATGAAAATTTATGGGCTAGAGAACTTTTGTCTTGTCTAGCTTAAATTGTGTAGTATTCGCAAGGTAAAAGTTTAGAGAACTTAGCCTCTGTCAATATAAGTTCATATAAATATTATTCCTTGTAAGGCATAACTTATGTTTTGCGAATTTTGCCTTGTGAATTTTTGTAAAAGTTTAGAGAACTTACTTTCTATCGGCATAAGCTCATATGAACAAGCTATGCCTTGCGAATTTTACTTTGTGAGTTTTTGCAAAAGTTTAGAAAACTTTTGCCTTGTTCGACAAATGTTTAGAAAACTTAACTTCTATTAGCATAAGTTCGCATGAATAAGTTATTTTAGAGAACTTTGTGAATATTTGCAAAAGTTTAGAGAACTTTTGCCTTGTCTAGCAAATGTTTAGAAATCTAGCTTCGATCAACATAAGTTCGTATGAATAAGTTATGCCTTGTAAGACATAACTTGTGCTTTGTGAATTTTTGCAAAAGTTTAGAGAACTTAGTTTCTATCAGCATCAGATATTAGCAATAAGTTGTTTCTTGCAGATTTTCTTTTGTGTTGTAAAACATAACTTGTGTCTTGCTATTTTTTTAACATCTGGAGTATTTTCACCACATTTTTGTTAGTAAAGTTCCCAATGACAAAAATCAAAAATTATAAATTTGAGGGGCAAAAATTAAAGATCACCCCAAAAAATAGGGGCATTCATGCGAATGACTCATGCAACATAAAAACACCAACAAGCTATTTGGCTAATCTTAAGTCAAATCATATAAGAAACTCCCTGCGGTCCATTTTGCTTGTCATGTTTTTCTTAGGGTAATTTACATAAAACACACATATTTAGGAGTAATTACTCTTTTTCCCACTATTTTTTCTCCGGATATATCGCAATCCCGCCGGATACATCCCAAACCACTCGAATATATCGACATCTTTGATTTTATCTCAGATACATCGAGTATAGTATTTATCTGAGAGATTACAACATGTATCGGAGGGTTGGGATGTATCTGATGGGTGGGATGTATCCGAGGTGAGGTGATGTATCCAAAAGGGATTTTTGGAGATGTATCCAAAAGGGTTTTTTGGTTAACATGTGGTACATTAAGTAACTAAAATAAAGTAGTGAGAGAATTAGTAATATGGTAAGGAGGTATGTCTCTTTAGGTAGTTTATCCTTTTTCTTTTACATGCCCTTTACGAAAATATTAGCTAAAAGGGCAATTTGACAAAATTATCCTTATTTATTCTTTTATCTCAATTTAATAATATTTGTTTTTTACCAAATTAATTTCTCTTCATATTCTTTTAGTAAGGACATATATGAAACTAAGAATTAATTATGTCATGATATTCTAATATGACAATTATTTTGGACCAATTATTTTTAATAAGCACGACAACTAAAACGTAACGGGATATTACTCCCTTCATTTCAATTTATGTGATGTAGTTTGATTGGGTACGATATTTAAGAAATATGGGAAGATTTTATAATATTCCAAAACTACCCTTAAGATAAATAAATTTTTAAAAATAGAAGAATGCACCTTTGTGGACTTTTTGCCAACTAAGTGAGACCCAATATGGGAAAATGTTAATAGTGTGATTAAATATTTGTCAGGAAATGTGTCCTTTTTTTAAAACTGACTAAAAACACAACTATATCATATAAATTGGGACGGAAGAGTACTATAAGAGATTTACTCTAGCAAAGGTTGACGGATTGCGATACAGAATAATCTCGCAATTAAAGATCTTGCTAATTTGTAAATCACTTTTTTCCCACTCTTTGCATATATTAGAGAGCTTGCATCCTGTGCAAAGAAGCCAAACTTGTTCTCAATACAAGCCATTAGTAAAAGCTAATATACATGTCAATGTTAAATGGACTTGCTACTAGTTAGACATTTTAGCCTGCATCAATTGTTCTTGAGCTGCATATTTTGTGTTACTTCTCACTGTTGTTTGTACCTCAATGTTCGCGTTCACGCTTGACACTTGTAAAGGCTATCCTATTTTCTAACAGCCTCACTTTGTTTTGCAGCTCTTCGTTGGTTACAGAAGAATCCTAACCAGAAAAAAGGCGAAAAATAAAAAAATTGAAGTAGGGAAAGTCACATAGTCTTGCATAAAGCTGAGAGGAAAAACATAACAGTTTTACCTTTAATCTGCTCCTTAAACTCTCTTCTTCCTTATCACGTTGTCTTCGTTCTTCTATGAGCATGACAGCTAAATTGTCGTGATTGTTGTTCAAATCTGATATCAACTTGTGTGCTGCTTTAAGCTGATAGTATGCGCGATTAGACAATTAAAGACTTAAGTGTGTGGATGTGAGGAACAAAGAAATCTAATATCAATCATCACTTACTTGGACTTCTAGATCCTTATTCTTATCTTTTTCATACTGAAGATCGCACAAAGCCTGTTGTAATCTGCAGGAAGAAAACACACGATCAACATGAGCTTTTTCTTTATCAATCATCAATTGTTACAATGGGTATTTACTGACCTATTCTTAGTACTTTGATTCTCTTCTCTCATGTTGGATACATTGTCTTCCATCTGTACGTTCACAATAGAAATGATAAGAGAGAAATTTAGTGATTGGAAATCCTAGTGATCGTCGACCAATAGTACTGGTCAGTTGATCATCCATTACGAAGTAATTCATCCAACGATCTTTAAAAAAATAGCATGATCTTGGAGTAGTCGATAATGAATGATTGAGAGAAAAAGTGAATGCTAGAAATTGAACTAGTTGTATTACCTTCACAACCAATTTTTTTGGAATTTGACCAGTTTGCCTGTTTGATAATTCTCTCCACATTGTCTGGTTTGTTGCTTGTATCGAAGACTGGACTTGTCCCGTCTTGTGTTCTGCTCCAGTGGATTTCGATTTGGATTTGTCATGACAGGTTGCTTGGACATTGGAGGAAAACCGGGAACAGGGCTTGCTTTTAGCAGAGGTGTTTGTTTCTTTCTCAGGAGAGACACTGTTCTTTATATTGCGACGCTTAGCATAACCAATCTTATGGCAATTATCAGCCCTGTAAAAGAAATATCCTCCATGAAACTTCGTAAGTGAAGCAAACTTATAATGTTGAAGAACGAATCGATCAGTTGAACCTACCAATACTTCTTCTGCATAACTTGTAAACGTGCCTCCAGTCTAGCAAGCACAATCGTGCGCTCAAAACCCTGTTTATCATGAGCTGGTTTAACAAAATTAGCTTCTAAAACACCTGTATCACACAAGGAAAGCAGAAAGTGAAAAGAATATCAACCAAAAGACCAAATAAGACATCATTTCAGTGAATCACTGATTACTCACCTATCGCGCCACGACCATCACTCCCAGCAGCATTCCACACCCTCCAAAAAGGCTGACAAAAAAGGAATACATCAGCTAAGCATAGCAATCAAAAAGAATACTGCACGCATTAGCAAAATGATGGTAACTTCGGATACTAATATCAGACCAGGATTTGCAACTGTGGGACTCTCGAGGAATTTATCCGTTCTCATAACATTAGTGTGGTGGCTATGGATTATGAAATAGGGCAGGCCGTCCACTAAAACTCCCTCTATGCTAGGTCTGGGGAAGGGCCAGAGCACAAGGGTCAATGAAATATTATGTTTTTTCCAGAGCTACACTTGTGGATGATACTTAAAACCGCATACTAGTAGATACACTCTGACAGGCTGAAGCAATTCATAAACGTAACAGTCAAGATCGATAAAATTTGTCACTTAGATCACACAAGCTTCCAAATTCTGCCAGAATCTCTTATTTTAAGTGAGATGCAACTTTCCAGCTTTTAGAGCAAGAACTGCTGAGTAAAATCCCTATTTCAGGTTGAACAGATGTAAATATTTCACAATTCTACTGCCTGAAAGAACCACATATGATAGTTCCACAACCCCACATTTTCTCCTGATATATATAAATAGTGGATTTACCAAGGACTCTTCCCGCCCGTGATATTGAAATTTTACCTACAAAGTATTAAATCCAATATCACGATGCGTTGAGTAAGAGAAAGCTAACCTTAATTAGCCGGTTCTTGTGATAAACGTTGAAACCTTGAATATCAATGTGATGTTCTGCATCCTTCACAAAACCAATAGTTACCACAGCGACCGCCTATTATGAAAAAACCAGTAATTGTTAGAGAAGTGTAAAAAATACTTGAAAAATACGTAAAATCAAAACTTGAAACTTTAGAAGAAAAAGAGAGGTTACATTAGGATCCTTGGATGTATCATCACCAATGGGTTGAGGTCTGTACGTAATCTCCTCGTGTTTCATCATATCGTCGATCAAATTATGATGCTCAACATCTTTCCCCCGCAAAATGATTCGAAATCCAGGAGCAAGCCTCAAATACAAAATTGAAGCATAACTCTGAGAACAATGATCAAGACATAATTAGATTTAGTTTTAGGCGATTTTGTTATACTTTTTCCTACACCTTGTTAAATTAAGAATATTTACCCTTAAAGAATGTTGATAAGTTAGAAAATGCCTGGAATTTGGATATTTTTTTGCCATCTCAATCTTCTTTTCGTCTCGACTAACACCCTTGATTTGAATGTCCTGAAGAAGATTAAAGCATCATTTAGCTAAGAAACCGATGATGGGATATGGCATATGCAGTTCAAGAAAAAGCAGAACACTTACTTGTGGATCAGTGTCAAAATCAAGTTCGGTGGCTCCTTCTTCATCCTCCCAGAGATTGTATATGATAATTCGTGTTCCTTGATCATTCAATAATTCAAACTACAATAAAGAAGAACAATAATATTAGTAACATAACTAATGTAATTACAATCCGTATAAAAAACATATCGAGAATCACATGTTCATTTGTTCTGGGAATTCATCCAGTATTGAATCTCATTGTGAAACAGTTCTTAAACAAGTGAAAGAGAAAATTAGTAGCACGCCTAAAAGCAGAAACACACACCAGAAAGGAAGATAGTTCCCAGTTACGACACACTATTTTCATCTTTTATCACTAAATAAAAGAGCAAATAGGAAATACCTGCTGGAAGAGATCGTCTTCACTTTCATACGGAGACCATTGTACTATCGTGTCTGAATTTCTTCTCCAATCATCAGCTGAAGATCGAACCAACATTTCCCAAGTTTCTTCTCTCTTCACAAAATCAATCTTCATATTCCCAGATACAAAAACCGTATTAAATAATTTATATAGCATTCTTACAACTAAATGTTAGTTACAAAATACAGATCCTCTTTACAAGAATATGATCATCATAGTAGCCAGGAAGTCATACCATAGGAACAATGATATCTTCTTTTCCTGTGCTCCTTAAAAATGTATACGACAACATTCCAACACTTTGTGTTGTGCTACAGAAAAATAAATACATTACTTCTATAATTGCGATGCTTAATCAATCGCTAGGAAGAGAACTATATAAGAAACTAGCTAGTAACAGTTACTAGCACCATAAAAGTACCTTATTCCGTCCCTTCCTTGACAACGTGAGAATACAATCACATCTGCCCCGAGTCTCATACTACTTGTTTTGAAACCATTTCCATCTTCCAAAACATTACAAAGTAATTAGGCAATCGTTGCAAGAAATTTATTTAGTCACACCCGAATAACAGAACAGAGATGGTTTTGTTGTTGCAACAGATATAAACTCACATTGGCCAATGGTATTTGCTAATTTGCTTTTTGCAGAATATCCAAGAGACATGCACTGGCGCATTTTATCAGGCGTCATTCCACCACCATTATCTGTAGTCCAGTTTGTGAAAGAATTAACTCAAAGATTCGAACAAGAAAGATATTTTCATGACAGATTGATCAAGTATCGGATCCACAACTATGGTCTGGAGAACAAGTAAGAGAAATCTCCCAAAATCTCTAAGAATCCAGAGAACCATCGACTAAAAAAAAAATATACAAGGAGGTGGATGAATATATATACCTTCAACCATTATCATTTTACCCTTCTCTTTCTTGTTATCCAGCACATCCACACTGACATAGGAAGCTCCATTGCAAACCTGAAAAAAAATATTTCAAAAGAAAGGGAGTGATTAAGGCGGTGGAAGGAGGGAGAACAGAGAAGGAAATAAAGGAACAGGAACTACAGCATGTGTACCTCGTCCACAGCATTGTCCAGAAGCTCAGCAAAAGCTGGTGCAGAGAACGTGATCACGAAAACATCAACAAAGAGAAATCTTCCACTAAATGGATTTGAGGAACAAGAAAGTACGTAAATTAAAGATCAAGCTTTGCAACAAACATTACCTCCCAAAGCCCATTTATGACTGGTGGCATTTGAATGCAAGAATTTTGGGTGAACTCTCACATGATCCATGCCATCTGCATATATGAATGAAATCAAAGTAAATGAAGGGTGCTCTTCTTTTCTTTTTTCGTGATAAGAAATAGGTAATTAATTACAATAACCAAGCAAGCAACAATTCAATTGTTAGAGACTATATGTGTCTCACTTTGGTTTTATAAGAGTTTTCAAAGGGTTATTAGTTGTCTTGAGATACTCTACTCACGCGTTAAGGTTTTAGTGCCAATGTTCATATTCTTTCACAAGATATCAAAAGCTAGTCTTTGACAAAACCATTCTCACTTGACAATGTGTTAATGCTAAATCCAATTTAAGAGAATGAGGAGTTATTTATCCCAAAATCGGACATATCAAGGAGTTTATACAAGTCACATGTTACTCCACTTATTGTGTTATTGTTTTGAGTTGGATGCTAAAGTTCTTTCACATGGTACTGAATATAGTTCAGTATTAAGCTGAGTTTCCTCTCTCACTCAACTCCGCCCATCTCCCATCAATCCACTCTAGCACCTTTCTCTCAATTTAGCACATCGAGCCCTCAATTTTGAATCACACACATTTCTTAGCCTATTAAGCTTTATCTAGATCTCTACTTTAGGGTTATTCCTCAATCTATAAAACATATTTTATGCTCTCCACCTCGCCTTTAGCAAGTCAAGGATACATTCTCTCTTTTACAATTGAACTTGTTTCTCCGAGAAAAGAACTTCAAGTTGACATCTAAACCTTAAAAACCAATAAACAATATTACATATGAGTGGTATCAGAGAAAATACTTATCCAACATTGATAGTATAAGAGTTTTCAACAATAACAAAAGCACCTCAATCTTGAGCAAGTTGTGGTTAGCTATATAAATATCAACTGATGGTGTCACTCCAATTAAGCTCATCTCGCTCCAATACTATGCAAAATAAAAATTAGAAGTACTAAAACTATCTATATCTTCTAATGGCATATAAATCTCTAATAGGAGAGGAAGACACCCAACATGAGTCCCAACTAATTGGTTTCACCCTAAGTTAGGCGGACTCTTCACTTTCAATGCTGCACCTGTGTTGGATTCTCCCAAATTCAGGAGGGGGGAATGTGCTACTAATAATCTGCCGAACTCATCCATTACACTCTAAATTTCATCCCAAATTCAAGTCATTCATGTGGCTACATAGCTACATTGTGCAATGACTTCAAATATTAATCAAGCAGGACATCAATTAGATTCAATTATGTGGCAATGTCCAAAAATTCTTTCCTTTAATGCAAAATTCAAACCTAACATATTGAATAACAAAGGAAGAAGGAAACAGGGAAAGGCTTACACTATCTTGTACTTCATTCATGCAAGAGTACTTCCTTATCAATGCAAAGTTCAAAACTTTACAAATATAATGTCTTTAATTAGCATCCATCAGTTTCAATTAGATGATAATGTACCCTAGTGAAAATCCTGGCTCTTGCCACTAACTAGGAGTAGAAGTTCTGGAAGTTTGTATAGTTACTTATTAGAAGAAACTAATTTCATAATTCACAAGAATTTTTTTCGATGCAATC
This sequence comes from Jaltomata sinuosa, assembly GCA_003996215.1. Classification (NCBI taxonomy): domain Eukaryota; kingdom Viridiplantae; phylum Streptophyta; class Magnoliopsida; order Solanales; family Solanaceae; genus Jaltomata; species Jaltomata sinuosa. The sequence goes on along the minus strand of QJPP01001496.1, from coordinate 14,084 downwards.
ATCCTCCAACCCCACCATTCTTTTCTACACAGAATCTAGGATCAGTTCGAAAACAAACACTATTTGAAGTTGAATTTTTGTGAGCTGGAAACTATTATTTTACTTGAAATATCAGTCAAACCTATTTTTCAAACTTCAAATTTTCTACTTCAAGTTTGAAGTTGAAATAATGGATGGGATTGTAAAGAAAAACAGGCAAGGACAACATGCGTGGCGAAGCCACCTTTATTCAAGGTTACCTTGAAATATTACTCTTGTACAGATAGTAAAAAAGAAATTGTATATATATACTATATGTGGAATCCCGCTACTTTTTCGTATTAGTATTACTCTTGTAGTTCTTGTCCTTCGATTTTTGTTACTATCTGTTGTTAATTAATTGTATTGTTTCTTGGACTTCCATTATCATACTCTTTAAATTGTCTTCCTTTTTTTTCAGCCAATCTTTTTTCTTGAATTCCTCCTTTTTTTTTCTTTGGCCATCTTTTCTTTGAGCCAAAGGTCTATGGAAACCGTCTATCTACCTCCAAGGTAAGGGCGAGGTCTGCGTACACTCTACTTGTGAGATTACAATAGGTATATATGTTGTTGCTGATTCTTTTTAGTGAAAATCCTGGCTACACCACTATACAGAGTAACAAATTAGCATGAAATAGTCAAACATTACCTGCATGACCAGCAGCAAAACCACCATCAATGCCTTCATAATCTCCAGCTTTCCAGAACTGCTTAGTAGATGAAGCAATCACTTTTTCCGAAGCCACAACCAATTCATTATTCCTTACAACTTCACTACGTGACCTGTTCCACACGGCGCGTTCCTCAGGCGGAAGTGGATCAAGAAACCCCACTGGCAAAGCAGCTTCAACTCTCATCTTCTTCAATGGACTCCCTTCCACATCATCATCATCACTATCGTCATCGAAAAAACCCGAAAAATTGCTTCCTCCTTGATTGCTTACACAAATCATAGCAGTGTTTTGATCATCAATATCCTCGACGTCGATGATTTCTTCCTTGATAGGATGAGTAGTATTCATGCTGTAAACAAATAATTAAGAATCAAGAACTAGGTTTTCTTTTTGTTGTTGTTGTGGGATATTTGATTATTGAGGAGAAAAATTTGATAAAGTTGTTTGTGTTTTGGAACAAATTCTGAAAGAGCGAGGTTTATGCGACAGTTTTTTTTCCTTATTTATGTCAAAAAACATAAACCGTCTCCTACGTGGTTTGGACTCTAGAGTTACAAAAAAGTTGGCGCCAATGTGTGGGATTAATTCCATGCCCATGGTTGACATTTTAATTAAATAAAATATAATTGAAAAACATAATTATATTTATTTTTTGACCAATTATATATTAATTTGTCATACTAAAATATTAAAGTAAATTATTATAGTTTTTGTATTTTGCATAAAAACACGTTTTGTAATGATTGGAAACAAGAACTGTTTTTCACGTCTATATATATCTATAATTATAAGCTGAACCTCCAAAAGAAAATGTTGATTGACACTTTTATCCTTTAAAAGAGGACATATTAGTTATAATTTTTATATTATTTATTTTTCTATTCACTAAAGTTTGACTATTATAAATCTTTTGTCATTAGAAAGATGCATAAATGTTCCAGATAATAGTTGGATTTTCAACTATACACTTATCAAGGGAGTCCTAATACCCCTTGGAAACTTATCAAGGGAGTCCTAATACCCCTTGGAATATTTAAAAATAGAACTATTAACCCCCTATGCGGTGAGGTGAAATTAGGAGTGAAGAGCAAAAAAAAAGTGTAAAGAGTTTTATTTTTATAATTTGTTTTTGTTTTGGATTCATTTCTTTTTCTTCTTTTCTTTGCGTCTTCTTTAATTTCCCCTTTCGATCGAAGAATATGAACACCGAGAACTTTAGTCGATGATTTTATTTCTTCTTCCTTTTTGTCCCTCTAAACTTTTTGCTCTCTTTCCCGCTCTCATTCATCGGCAACCATCTCAACACCTCCCCCCTCCCCTCCCCCCAAATCTCTTTTTCATTCCTCACACCATCACTATTTTTTTTTGTAATAATAATAATAAAAAAATTACAATAAAATTAAAATTAAGAAGGGAATGAAAAAAGAAGAAGTAAAGATAGAATAGAAAATTTAATTAGGGTTAGGAGCAAATACATGCATTAGTGTTGATGATAATTTTTTAGGCGCTCCGCTTGCAGAAGAAACTTTGAAATTGCTTTAATGGTGGAATGATGGTTAACTATGGTGAAAAAGAAAGGATGGAAGCAAGGTACTTACATAATAAGAAAAATAATTTAAGTGAAAATACACGTGTTAGATTTAGATAGGCGCATGTATTTTGCCACCTATTTCATATCTTTATGTGTGGCGTGTTTCACGAGGGTAATAATACCCCCTCCCCTCCACTCCTCCTTCTCTAAGAATAAGGGGTTGTTCTCGAAAAATCCTTGGCTCAAGTGAAACAAATTAAAAATCATAATAATATACAAAAAAAATCTCGCAGTTTATCAAAAAATTATGATCTATAATCTTTCCAACCAAACAACCATGAAGTGTACAATTAAAAATGCACAAACATCCAGATAATAGCCGAATTTTCAACTACACTTACCGGACGAGTCTTAATACCCCTTGCCCCTTGGAATATTTAAAAGTAGGCGATGAGGTATCATAGAGAGTAAATAGAAAAAAACCTAAGTGAACTTTTAGAAAAAAACCTAAGTGAACTTTTTTATTTTTCTGATATTTTAGTTATTTAATATTTTTTATTTTGGGATAATTTTTATTTCCTTTTGTTTTCTTGACTTCTTCTTTAACTTCCCCTTTTCAATGAAGAACATGAACCACCAAGGACTTTTTTGACTAATTTTTTTTTCATTTCATTTCTTTTCTCCAAATTTTTCTCTCTCACACTCACTAACAACCATCTAAGCACCTCTGATCCTCCCCAAACCTTTTTTTTTTCATTTCCCACGCTATAACTTCAAACCAAAATTTGTTAAGAAAATAAATCAAAATTCTAATATCAAAATCTTAATTAATACATGGATGAAAAAGAAAAAGTAAAGAAAGATGGAAATAGAAAACATAATTAGGGTTAGGGGAAAATATAAACATTAGTCTAGATGATAATCTTTTTTGGCACTCCACTTGCAAAAGAAACTATGAAATTGCTTTCATGGTGGAAGGATGGTCAAGTATAATGAAGAAAAAGGATGGAAGTAAGTGCTTAACCAATAAGGAAAACAATTTAAGTGAAAGTACACGTGATATCTGGATAGACATGTGTATTTTTCCACAAATTTCATATTTGAATGTGGCGTGTTTCACGAGGGTAATAATATCCCTCCCCCTTATCTCAAAGAATAAGGAGTTGTTTAGTTACTGGACCGGGATAAGCAATGATATCTCATGAAATTAGCTATCACACCTTTTATATTGAATATAGCTGATCTCACCATTTTTTAAAAGATAATTTTTGGGACTAATCAATACTGATAATCATCATCATCAACAGCAACAACAATAACATACCTAATTAAATCTCACAAAGTAGAGTCTGGGAGGGTAAAGTGTACACAAAGACCTTACTCTTATCTCGTGGGGATAGGGAGGTTGTTTCCTGTAACGACCCTCATAGTCAATTTATGATTTTTTTGAATAGTTTCCTTGTTTCAACCCTTTTCGTAGCTTCAATATGGTATTCAAGGTCTGTAGGGATGAGTGACGTGGTTTTCGAGGTGGTTGAACGGGATTTGGATGAGTTTTTTATTTTGAAAGGTTGAAAAGTTGATATAATTGATCAAAGTCAACATTTGATGAAGATGAGCTCAAAAAGAAATTTTGACAGTTTTATTAGGTCCAAAAGGTGTATTTTAGGTTATTTGGGCCATTGGTTCGGTTCCTGAGGCTCTTGGATGAGTTTCGAGTCATTGGTTGAAAATTTAGAAATTTAGAACTTAAGAGTTGACTCCGATCAGTATTTGATCAAGATGACACCTCAGAGTGGTGTTTCGAAGGTTCCAATAGTTTTAAAATATCATTTTTAGTCTAATAACATATTTGATTTGTGTTCAAGAAAGCAATAGGGGACACTCTCTCTATGCTTCCTACCAACCCTAAACTTCTTCTCATCGGATTCCACCACTAATAGCCAATACAACCACTGGTCAACCATCAGCAACAATGGTTGGCCAGTCACCACTAGCCGCATCACCCAAAACAACCACCGTTTCCACCGAGACCCTCATTTTAGACTACTCAAAGCTTCTTAACTTAATACCCTCAATAATTTGAAATCGTGCCTTAAGAACAATTTGCCTTCAGTTGAGGTTAAGCCAATAACGATGTTACATGGGAAACTTTACAATAAATGGTCTAAATCTGATGTTGCCAAGATAAAAATTATAGAGAACTTACAACATGTTGTTGTGGAATTTTTTTTCATATGGTTGGCCTGAGTTAGAAGAACTGCGCACCACAATTCCGTCACTGCAGTGTAACATCAAATGAGACTGCCAGATCGGTTACTTTAAAACTCGTCATGTTTTAATCAGGTTATCTCTAAAAAAGGATTTCATTAACCTTCCATTAAAGCCGACATACTACATAAAAGCAAAAGATGGGACCTCATATAAGATGAGGCCAGTGATATGATGTGAGGCTAAAAGTAGTATTTTTATGATATAGATTACCTCACATTTTACTTATTTTAAGACATTTTTTATCTTACTTTATATGAATTATGATTACGTAGCTTGTTTTGATGTGTAAATTGAAAAGTAAAGGATTTTGTACGGATTTGGAGCATTATGGAGCAATTATAGAGCTTCGAAATCTGAGTAGGAGCTGAGAAAGATGATCCGGAGCATGTCCATGATTAGGAGATCAAGACGGGAGCTTAACAAAGGAGAAATAGTGAAAAGATAAAACACACTACGGAGAGGCTCTGGGCGCCGCCCCAGGCGCCCTCGTAGTTCACTGGAGCAGAGTGCACAAGTAGTCTGCCAAATTGCACTACGGCGCCGCACAGGGAGAGGCCACATGCCAAATTTTAGCCTAGTTCGGCCAGGTTTGGTCTTTTCGATCCAGATCCAACCTGGAACCCTCCTAAAGCCTAAAAATAATATTTTTCTTCAAATTCTAAGGGAGAACGACATAAGAGAATAGAAAACATCAATAAAAGAGCATAGAAGAAGAAAAATGGGTAATTTTTAGGGAGAAACACGCCGAGACAGAGATCCAGGGGTTTCTACCTAGGTTTTTCTTTTCCTTTTTGCCTTGTATGATTGAGAATCTTTGATTATTCATGGATTATTTCTTTTGTAATCAGTTCATGAGTAGCTAAACTCATAGTATCTAGGGTTGTGGATGAATATGAATGTTGTTATTTGAATGTTAAAGTAGTTTGATTGGATTTCCACTATTTTAATTGCTTTTTTTTTCTTGCTCTTAATTACTTAATTTTCCGGCCAATAATTCAGTACTATCTATGGTTTGTAAGTTGAACTAGGAATAGAGAACTTACATTCACAATAAGAAAAGGTAGATGTAACACCACAGAACTTCCAAGCCCAGACTAAGCTCAGAAAAAGCAGTAGAAAATAAAAATTTCAGAAGAAGTTCAAGTTCCCAGGAATCACGGCTCAAACCATGGACCGTCGTTCAGAAGAATGGTCCATCGTTTGAAACCGTGATCCCTGAACCAGTAGCCCATTAGTTCTGCCCCAGGGACCACGGTTCAGGCAATGGACCGTCGTTCAGAAGAACGGTCTGTCATTCAAACCATAGTCCCAATTCCAGTGGACCCTCAGTTCTGTCTTCAGAAATCACGAGTCACTTGACGGGCCATCGTTCAGAAGAATGGTCCGTCCTGAGGAGTCGTAATCTCCCAGAATTAGAGGACCCCAATTCCAGTCCCAGGGACCAAGGGTCAAATGATGGCCCATCATTCAGGAGGACGGACCGTCCTGTTGAGCCGTCGTTCCTAGGACCAGAGGCCCAAAAACTCACAGGCAGAACCACGGCTCCAGTTGACGGTCTGTCATTCAGAAGGATGGTCCATCAACTGAGCCGTGATCCCTGAACACGATTTTCTGCAGATTCTTTTAAACTTTCCCAGGGGTATTTTGGTCTTTTCCCAATTATTTTAATTCAGATTCTAAGTCATTTTAGGGGTAATTAAAGGGTTTTTAACTCTATTTCTCCCTCATTACTCCTAAATCACTCCAGAACAGAACGCTCTTTCTCTCAAGAACAAGGCAAAAAGGGTTTTCCCCAAGTTCCTCTCAGAATCCAAAGGTTCAACCGTAGAATCTATATACAGGTATGTGAGATTTCACTAGTGGGTTCCTTTCACCCATTAGGTCCCTATCACTCAGTCAAATCCCTTCAGTTCTCCATAAATGCTAAAAAAACCTAGGGTTCATTGACGTTAGAGAAGTCTTGCTATTCATATGTTATGGAATTATATAGTGCTTAGTCCATGTTTCTTGGAGAATCAGTATAGTTCATGGACAAAATTCATAACCCTAACTTGTTATAATTTTCAGTACTCCATAGATTATACATGTTAGGCAGACTCAGTCAGATGATCAGATTTCTGAATTTGAATGTCATATCCTACAGCTTGGTTGTGTGCATTCTCAGATTATATCAGTATTTTGAGCTATCCAGTGTTATAGTTGCATGCTAGCTTATATCTAGTTGGGAGTAGACTTAGTATCGAGCGGACCAGGGATGAGGGCTTAGCTGTCAACTTAGGCTATGACCCTTAGTAGCAATCCCCAAGTCCCAGAACTACGGCGCCACCGTAGGTTTGAAGGAGTCAACTTTCAGACTAGGCTGCACCTCCTTGTCTCTTGTGGACATCAGCAGTGGATACACGTCAGACTCATTTGTACCCTTGGCAAGGTATGAATGCCCTTCCATCCAGGGTTATAGGTTGGCCCCACAGTTAGCTCAGCTTGGAGTATGTCGATTAGTAGTATCTCCCACAGTCAGATTCACGTGCATTGACCTTGTATTCAGTACTCATGTTCAGTATTCAGATCAACATGTTATTTCATGATTTATACTTGGTCACTGCATTCAGTACAGCTCTCAGTTACAGTTCAGAATGTTTATTCTTATGTTCAGTTATATATATATATATATATATATATATATATATATATATATATATATATATATATATATATTTATATATTGTCAGTCCAGCTTGTATCCTGCAATGCTCAGTACATTCAAAAGTATTGACGTATACTTTTATGCCACATCATTTCATGATAGTAGGTTTAGGCACTCAGCATCTAGATCGCGCCTAACTTGACCTCCGGTCCGTGCTCAGTAGCTCAGTGGTGAGTCCCCAATAGTTCGGGGATAATAGACATGCCTTTATTTCAGTATTTATCTTCAATCTTCAGTTTTGTTAGAGTTAGCTGGGGTATGTCCCAGCAACTCCTATTCAGTTAGATGGCTTTCAGACATAGACTAGATTCAGTACTTTTAGTATTGTTATTCAGTCAGTACTAAACTAGATTCTTATATATTCAAATTTAGTTTGGGTTCTTCCCACTTTCAGATATTTAATTGCTTTAGTTTTCCGCACAGTACATATCTTTAAACTGGTTTTACTTAGATATGCTATACCATGGGTTAGCTTGGGGTCACTCATGACACTAAGCACTGTGTCGCATCCAGGGGGTAGCCTCGGGGCTTGACAAACTTAGTATCAGAGCCAGGTTCAAGTGTCCTAGGATTCCTGAAGGCCGCGTTAAGTAGAGTCTTCTTCATGGGTGTGAAGCGCGCCACACTTATGGAAGAGGGGCTATGAGACGTTATTAAGAATAACTTCCCTTCTTTCTTTTCCAGCTTATGCTATAGAGTGTGAACTTTAAGTGATCTCTCTCTATTCTAACTCGTGCTCTTCGCATTTCAGAAAAATGCCTCCAAGAAGAGCTAACGCTAGAAACCAGCTAGCAGCCCCAACATACCCCTTTAACGAGCAGGTTACACATGCCAAATTCACGGCTGCCTTCTAAGTGCTCGCTCAAGCCATGACCGCTCAGGTCAACCAGCAAGCTGCCGCAGTAGCTCCACCTCAGGTCAATGCTGCTGCAGCCAGAATCTGGGACTTCACTCGAATGAACCCTACAGAGTTTCATGGGTCCAGGTCAAAAGAGGATCCCCAAGAGTTCCTTGAGGACATCCAGAAGGTCACTGACATTATGGGTGTCACTTCAGTCGAGGGTGCATACTTGGCCACTTATCAGCTAAAGGGAGTGGCCTACAGTTGGTACCAGCAGTGGAAGGAATCCTGTTGTACCAATGCAAGACCAGTGACTTGGGATATGTTCAGGACTGCTTTCTTGGACAGATTCTTTCCACTAGGGCTCAGGGAAGCTAAGGTTTAGGAATTCATCAACTTGAGGTAGGATGACATGAGTGTACAGGACTACGCTCTGAAGTTCACACAGTTATCCAAGTATGCGCCAGTGATAGTAGCCGACTCCCGAGCTTGCATGAGCAAGTTTGAGTCGGGTGTGTCCGATGATATGGTCAAGGAATGAAAGACAACCATGCTTGTGAAGGAAATGGACTTCTCCAAGTTAGTTACTTATGCTCTACAGATTGAGGAGGAAAATATCAAGGAAAGAGGAGGTGATGCTAAGAGGTCTAGGACAGATGAGTATAGCCACTTTCAACAGAGGTCAGAGGGTGGAAATCACTCTCAGTATTGACAGAAAAATTCAGCACCAGCTCCATCTTCTGCTAGTGCCCCAGTGCCTAAGTTCAGGAAGGACCGACGGGGTAGAGCGTCTGGCTCCAAGTCCCAAGGTTTGGTTACTAGTGGGCGCACTAATCTGATGTGTAAGAAGTGTGGTAAGAATCACCAAGGTGAGTGCATAGTAGACAACGGAAATTGCTTTGGATGTGGTAAGCCAGGCCACATGATGAGGGATTGTCCCACAACTTCTCAGAAGGGTAAGGATGTTCGCCCTCAGACTCAGACCGGTTCTACAGCAGCTCCCGCAGTTCGCCCTACTCAGCAGGGTTCCTCATCTGGTACGGGTGGCGGTCAGTGCCAGAACAGGTTGTATGCACTTAAGGGTCGTTAGGACCAAGAAGATTCTCCCGATGTGGTCACATGTACGTTACGAGTCTTTAATTCCGATGTTTATGCATTGTTAGATCCAGGAGCTATGTTTTCTTTTTTTACTCCATATATAGCAGTAAATTTTAATGTAAGTCCATAAACTTTCTAGAACCTTTGTCAGTCTCTAATCCAGTTGGTGACCCAGTTATAGCTAGACGGGTATATAGAAATTGCCCAGTCACAGTTTCCGAGAAAGTCACCTCAGCAGATCTTGTAGAGTTAGAAATGGTAGATTTTGATATCATTCTAGGCATAGATTGGTTACATTATTGTTATGCCTCAGTCGGTTGCAGAACTAGGATCGTTCGTTTTTAGTTTCCTAACGAGCCAGTCCTAGTGTGGAAGGGTAGTAACTCAGTGCCTGTAGGCCATTTCATTTCCTACCTTAAGGCCAGAAAGATGATTTCCAAAGGGTATATCTATCATCTAGTTTGGGTTAAGGATTCAATCTCCAAAACCCCAACTCTTGAGTCAGTCCTGGTAGCCAGTGAGTTTCCAGAAGTGTTCCCATAAGATCTTCCCAGAGTTCCCCCAGAAAGGGAAATCGACTTTGGAATTGATCTCCTTCCAGATACCCAGCCTATTTCAATTCCTCCTTACAGAATGGCTCCAGCTGAGCTTAAGGAATTGAAAGATCAGTTGAAAGACCTTTTAGATAAAGGCTTTATCAGACCCAACATCTCTCCATGGGGTGCTCCAGTATTGTTCGTGCATAAGAAAGACGGTTCTCTCAGGATGTGCATAGACTATCGTCAGTTGAATAAAGTCACAATCAAGAATAAATATCCTATCCCTAGGATCGATGACTTATTCGACCAGCTTCAGGGTGCCAGTTATTTCTCTAAGATAGACTTCAGATCCGACTATCATCAGCTCAAAGTCAGAAATAGTGACATCCCGAAGACAACCTTCAGAACTCGGTATGGTCACTACAAATTTGTTGTTATATCTTTTGGACTAACCAATGCTCCTGCAGCTTTCATGGACTTAATGAACATGGTGTTCAAACAGTATTTGGACTTGTTCGTCATCGTCTTCATTGATGATATCCTCGTTTACTCTAGAAATGAAGAGGAGCATGCGACTCATCTGAGGGTTGTTCTGCAAACTCTCAAGGATCGCCAGCTATTCGCTAAGTTCAGCAAGTATGAATTCTGGTTACAGTCGATCACTTTCCTTGGTCATGTAGTATCCAGAGAAGGGATCTGTGTTGATTTTCAGAAGATTGAGGCTGTAAATCACTGGCCCAGACCCACCTCTCCTACAGATATCAGAAGTTTCTTGGGTTTGGCCAGCTATTACAGAAGGTTCGTTGAAGGATTCTCATCTATAGCATCCCCATTGACTAGATTGACTCAGAAAAAGGTCAAGTTTCAGTGGTCAGATGAGTGTGAGCAGAGTTTCGTAGAACTAAAGACTAGGTTGACTACAACTCCTATCTTGACTCTACCAGAGGGTTCAGATGGTTATGTGGTTTATTGCGATGCATCCAGAGTCATCCTGGGCTGTGTCTTAATGCAGCAGGGTAAAGTCATAGCTTATGCCTCCAGACAGCTTAAGGTCCATGAGAAGAATGACCCGACTCATGACCTTGAGTTTGCAGCGGTGGTGTTTGCCCTAAAGATTTGGAGGCACTATTTATATGGTGTCCATGTTGACGTTTTCACAGACCATAAGTGCCTCCAGTATGTATTCACCTAGAGAGAGTTGAACCTTCGTCACAGGAGATGGCTTGAGTTCCTCAAGGATTATGACATGAATGTGCTCTACCACCCGAGCAAGGCCAACGTAGTGTCTGATTCCCTCAGCAGACTTCTATGGGTAGTGTGTCTCATGTTGAGAAAGAAAAGAGAGAACTAGCCAGAGATGTTCATCGGCTGGCTCGCTTAGGGATTTTCCTTATGGACACGTTAGAAGGTGGTGTGATAGTTCAAAATGGAGCGGAATCTTCCCTAGCAGCAGAGGTTAAGGAGAAACAAGATAGTGACCCTATATTGCTTCAGTTGAAGGGTGCATTTCATCAGCAGAGAGTAGAGGTTTTCTACCAACGGGGAGATGGTGTACTTGGCTACCAGGGTCGCTTGTGTGTTCCAAATATGGGTGAGTTAAGTCAACAGATCCTTACAGAAGCCCATAGTTCTAGATATTCCATTCATCCAGGTGCCACTAAGATGTACCGTGATCTACGGGAAGTCTATTGGTGGAATGACATGAAGAGGAACATCACAGATTTCGTGGCCAAGTGTCCCAATTGTCAGCAGGTAAAGGTAGAACATCAGAAACCAGGAGGTGTGACTCAGGAGATTAGCATTCCTACTTAGAAGTGGGAAGTGGTTAACATGGATTTCATAATGAGTCTACCCCGTACTCGCATGCAACACAATTCCATTTGGGTAATAGTGGATAGAATTACCAAGTTAGCTTACTTCTTAGCAGTCAAGACTACAGATTCAGCAGAAGATTATGCCAGGCTCTACATAAGTGAGATAGTCAAGTTTTATGGAAATCCTTTGTCTATCATCTCAGATAGAGGCCCTCAGTTTACTTCTCACTTCTGGAAGTCATTCCAGAAAGGCCTTGGCACTCAGGTAAAGCTCAGCACAATATTTCACCCGCAGATGAATGGTCACGCAGAGCATACCATTCAGACTTTAGAGGACATGTTGAAAGCTTGCGTGATTGATTTCAAGGGTAGTTGGATGATCACTTACCTCTCATAGAGTTTGCCTATAATAACAGCTACCATTCCAACATTCAGAACAGCTACCATTCCAACATTCAGATGGCCCCATATGAGGCTCTATATGGGCGCAAATATAGATCACCTATTGGTTGGTTTGAAGTAGGTGAAGCAGTCTTGATTGGACCAGATTCAGTTCATAAGGCTATGGAAAAAGTTCATCTCATCAGAGACAGGTTTAAGACAGCTCAGAGTCGTCAGAAATCCTATGCAAATGTTAGGAGAAGAGACTTAGAGTTCGAAAGTGATGATTGAGTTTTCCTGAAAGTATCAACTATGAAGGGTGTGATGAGATTCGGCAAGAAAGGAAAGCTTAGTCCCAGATAAGTAGGCCCTTACAAGATCCTGAAAAGGGTTGGTAATGTGGCTTATGATTTAAATTTGCCAGCAGAATTAGCAGCCGTTCACCCAGTCTTTCACATTTCCTTGCTGAAGAAGTGTGTGGGTGATCCGACATCGATTATCCCCTTAGAAAGTGTGGCTGTGAAGGATAGCCTCACCTATGAGGAGGTTCCAGTTGAGATTCTTGACCGTCAGGTTCGTAGGTTGAGAAATAAGGAAGTCGCTTCAGTCAAAGTTTTATGGAGGAACTAGTCCATAGAGGGAGCTACTTGGGAAGCAGAAGCAACCATGATGTCCAAGTACCCTCACCTCTTTCCCCCCGACTCAGTTTCAGTTTGAGGTAATAATTCCTCTTCTGTCTTTCAGTTTACTCTTGCGTAATTCAGTCTCAGTACGTTGTTCAATCATTTTCCTTACATTTCAGCATACCTGTATGTTCATGGAACTCAGTTCAGTTAAATATCAGTTTCTAGTATTCTATTGGTAGGGATTGCAGCTTTTTCCCTCTAAACCCAGCTTGTTTTGTCTTCATTCGAGGACGAATAATCCCAAGGGGGAGATATTGTAACACCCCAGAACTTCCAAGCCCAGACTAAGCTCAGAAAAAGCAGTAGAAAATAAATTTTTTAGAAGAAGTTCAAGTTCCCAGGAATCGCGGCTCAAACCACAGACCGTCTTTCAGAAGAACGGTCCGTCATTTGAAACCGTGATCCTTGAACTAGTAGCCCATTAGTTATTCCCCAGGGACCATGGTTCAGGCAACGGACCGTCATTCAGAAGAACGGTCCATCATTCAAACCGTAGTCCTAATTCTAGTGGACCCTCAGCTCTGTCTTCAGAAACCACGAGTCACTTGACGGGCCGTTGTTCAGAAGAACGGTTCGTGCTGAGGAGTCATAATCTCCCAGAATTAGAGGACCCTAATTCCAGTCCTAGGGACCATGGGTCAAATGATGGCCCGTCATTCAGGAGGATGGACCGTCCTGTTGAGCCGTCGTTCCTAGGACCAGAGGCCCAAAAACTCACAGGCAGAACCACAGCTCCAGTTGACGGTCCATCGTTCAGAAGGATGGTCCATCAACCAAGCCGTGATCCCTGAACACGATTTTCTGCAGATTCTTTTAAACTTTCCCAGGGGTATTTTGGTCTTTTCCCAATTATTTTAATTTAGATTCTAAGTCATTTTGGGGGTAATTAAAGGGTTTATAACTCTATTTCTCCCTCATTACTCCTAAATCACTCATACTTAGCAAATCTCTTAAGAACAGAAAGCTCTCTCTCAAGAACAAGGCAAACAGGGTTTTCTCCAAGTTCCTCTCAAAATCCAAAGGTTCAATCGTAGAATCTTCATATAGGTATGTGGGATTTCACTAGTGGGTTCCTTTCACCAATTAGGTCCCTATTACTCAGTCAAATCCCTTCAGTTCTCTATAAATGCTAAAAAAACCTAGGGTTCATAGACCTTAGAGAAGTCTTGCTATTCAGATGTTATGGAATTATATAATGCTTAGTCCATGTTTCTTGGAGAATCAGTAAAGTTCATGTACATAATTCATAACCCTAACTTGTTATAATTTTCAGTACTCCATAGATTATACATGTTAGGCAGACTCAGTCAGATGATCAGATTTCAGAATTTGAATGTCATATCCTACAGCTTGGTTGTGTGCATTCTCAGATTATATCAGTATTTTGAGCTATCCAGTGTTATAGTTACATGCTAGCTTATATCCAGTTGGGAGTAGACTTAGTATCGAGTGTACCAGGGATGAGGATTAAGCTGTCAGCTTAGGCTATGACCCTTAGTAGCAATCCCCAAGTCCCAGAACTAC
>QJPP01001495.1:0-265369 GCA_003996215.1 Jaltomata sinuosa | reverse complement strand
AAGTGGTTAGAGTAGGCGCCCACACGGCCCGGTAGGTTGGGTCGTGACAAAGCGACAGTTACATGTACACATATTGCAATTGGGAAAACAATAACCATCACCTACCTCGAATAGCTTGAAAGCTCTACTGGACCAGAGCCTTCCCATTTTCCAAAGCATTCGCTTGTTCTTGGTCTAAAAATGATTATAAAATATACCATAATCAATCTAAATGGCCTAATAATACCCGGATTATACTCAAATTCTAATCCCCAAGACAAACCATGATCATTCCACCCATCCCAGGGCTTTCCCACCATTAATTTGCCTAAAATTACCATTTTTATGGATTCTTTAAGCAAATTATGGTGAATAGATCATAATTGAACAACAATAAACAAGACCCAAGACCCAAGAACCTCTGCACCCTAGAATCCCCATAACACTAGATTCTACCTTCTTAGGTCTATTCAAACCTTCCCCCAGGCCTGCAATTATCTATTCTAATACCCGGTAATCGAAGCACTGAAGTAGGGAAGTAAAATCCTTACCTTTAGAATAAAAAATGATGGAAATCCGAGTTGAAATTGCCCAATTCGCCTCTTCCCTTCCCCAAAACGTTCTTGAGAATTTCTGAATGCTTTTGGAGAAGTTTTTGCATTTACAATGACTTACTCTGCTATAGCGGTTCTCACACTTCTATAGTGGTGCCGCCATAGCGGAACCCGACCGCTATGGCGGTGTTGACCGCCTTGACTTCTGCTATAGCGAGAATTTTTCCGTTATAGCAATTAACGTTGCAGCGCGGTGTCAACCGCTATAATGGGTGGCATAGAACAGAACCTCAAAAAATCTCCCAAAGTTGCCCATTTTACAACATACTTCAAAACCTGACATTTCGAACCAACCCTTTCGCATCAACTTTGATATCGGGAGTTCTACTCACCCCAATTCACTTCCGAAAAGTCCCTCAGACTCTGTAATGTCTTAGCTAACAAAACACTAGCTCAACATAAGATATTTTACCCAATCCTTTCTCAGATTGCCCTATATCATACCTCACTCAAAATTCATCCGAGACTAGCCTAGCCCAAAATTTCCAACTCCTAGATCCGAAAGTTTTCTAGCCTAAAACTTTGCACGAATGGTTTACCCATAATGATGAAACAGGTTGTTACAACAAATACTAATTTACTCATCGCTCATTCTTGAATGATCAAACCCGTAGAAGATGAGCTAAAATAGAGAAAAGTGTAGTACGTGAATCTTCAAACAAGTGAGGGTACTTGTCCTGCATGTTCTTCTCGGTTACCCAAGTGACTTCCTCAATGAAATGATGATTCCATTAAACCTTTAATGATCTAATATTTCGTTTGTCCTTAATTTCTAGACATCCCTATCTAGAATCACAACCGGATCCTCCTTGTACTGAAGATCCTTGTCTAGAAAGATCGAATCCCACTTAATCATGTACTCCCCATCCCCATGGTATCGCTTCAACATGGATACATGGTGTCATACCCCATTTTAACCGGGTCAAAATAGTGTACAATATATTGGTGATTCCTAAAAATAATTAACTAACTTAAGGAAGTCGCCACCTAATTAATATGGTGAATTAGGACACCTAAAGTGACTAAAGTTATTGTCTAATGTTAACTCCATTTTAAGGTCTACTAATATGAGATTCTAGGTAAGGGTTCAATTAATCTAAAGGGAAGGTATTAAGCACCCTTTAAGATCCGTTAAATTACGGTTAACCGGCCAAACTTAGATTGATTAATTAGGCTAATTATAAGTAATAACTAGTTTTAAGAAAATAGTATAAGGCTTGAATAAATTCAAGAACCTACACGTTAAAAAAAAAAGACTTTTTATAGTAAAATCATTAGACATAAACTTAAAAGAAAGAACTGGGCAGAAGCCTTTAGAAAAACATAGACGTTAGTGTTTGTTTTTAACAAAGGTGTCTAGATGGGAAATCAATTTTCTTCTTTTTTTTAAAAAATAGCCAAGATGAGTATTGCAAGAAAGTTTAGTGAAGAAAGTTCCAATTTAACTAATTTAACTAGATTAGTTTCTTATGTTTCCAAAAATGCTCTTTCTTATGTGATGAAGAAGGTACTATTGTTGCAACGTAAAGAAAGGATTAAAATGCTAAATATACCAAATGGTCACTTTAACTAAGCATGAATTAGCCTTTAAACAATGTCAAAATAATAAGGCAATGCTTGAAACTCACTAACAAAGTTTTGTTTTTTTTTTAAAAAAAACCTTGAGTACATTACCAGATTTAAAAAAAAAATCATTAAGACTGAATCGGGTGATTAATTGGAACACTAATTTAAAATCTTTAAGAACGTAGGCATCATTATATGTGAAAAATAGCTTTTTAATAATTAGGAAAAGAACTTAATGATCGAATATAATACGTGGTTAATCCTATGTTGATTATGGGTCCTAACAAATAACAAACAATTAACAATATGTTCTAAATCACACAAGCAAATATAGACAAATAAACCAAAGCAACGAAGCAAATAAGTGTAGCCTTTTGCCAAGTTTAAATGGCTCCTGTGAAACTCAGATATGGAGGAAAATGTAATAGGCAGCTTGCAAAACTCAGAATTTCAGCTCGCTCCTCTTTAATTTCTCTGTTCGGATTGAGTTTCTAGGGAGCAAGAGATGGGAGCAAAGACGTAGATGCACGTTTCAAGTCTTGCGGTGACGTCGAGTCTTAAAGTGGGACTCTTCGGTTCCGGTGCTCATGTAAAACAAGAAAAGAAATAGGTGAAGGATTAGAAGCTAGACATTGAACTATCAAATATTCATAAAGGAAAACACAGAGAAAGTAAATAAAAACTAGACTGTTATCTAATTTAGATAGTCTTTAAGATACACCAATATTCATGAAAGGGAGTTAGCGTAGTACATTATCGTAGCATAGTTAAATCATATTAATTCATACAAACTAAATATTTTCTATGATCATAAACCAAATACTGAAAGACGTCGACATATCATCAAAGCATAATAGAACATTTTTATACCAGCACAAATAGAACATTATCCTTTTTTTTTTAATTAGCTCTAACAATGTCTCTAAACTTAATACCAAATTTTAACCATTGTAAGAGGTATATATCAGGATACTGCTTTGGATAAATCCATATGCTATCAAATAACTCACCCAAACATTTAGCATAAAATTCCTAGAACATGACCTCTAATTTACTATAACTTTTACCAAAGAAGCAGGAATGTGACCATTACTTATAAAAGTTCAAAGAAACCAAAACAGAAACGTAACCTTCATGACATTATTTATATGCTTTAATAGATTCTAAAATATGATTTTTTAACAAATTTAAACACTTCAGACGAAAGATAAAACTAAAGGGAAGTTGAGGTTACCGTTTGTGGGGCAGTGAACTGGGTTCTCTCGATTTTAGATCTACTCCCCTTTCTCACGAACAGATCCGAATTTAAGATGACAATGAATTAGAAAGTTTGTGTATGAGAAGTGTTTTAGAGTAAGGAGAAGTAACTAAAGAGTGTGAGTTATTAGAAGACAGAGGCGGCCAAAAACTTGTCTCAAATGAACTATGAATGCAAGTATTTATAGAATGAAATTAGGGTTCTTGATGTGTTGAGCGGGAATTTGAATTTCAAAATTTGAAATTGGTCAACAAGAGTCCTCAAATCTGAACGTTGAGGATTTGCACGAAAACAACAGGCTTCACGTGATTTTTTGCAGATTTTTGCCCGAAATGGTCAAGCTTCTTCTGTTCATGGATGAAGGAGACTTGGAATGTTCATTAAAAGGGAAAGAGGAAAAAGGGGAGCTGCTAGTATGAGACATGAGTGTCTGCATTTTAGGTTTAGGGATTTAAGGGGTATTTTGGGTATTTTAGATAGGTAAAGTGGGGGTAAAATGGGTAGATTCAATGTGTTTTAAGTATAAAAAGGACTGATAGGTTGGGTACGTTGATTTGAGCCTCAAATTGGTATTTTTTGGACAGATTTTGACATAGAGATATGGGCTGAAACTATGGGCAATTGGATTTAATTTGGGGTTTATTTGGCCGAATTTGGTAATCTTTTTCTTCCACAAATTAATTCTTTTGAGCTTCTAATTTAATAATTAGTATAATATATAGTTAACACGTATAATTAATTTAATAAGTATGAAAGTTGAAATAAGGTAACGACGATCGGTTTAAAGAAGATAGTAATAATAGTTATGTTGATAATATACTCGTAATCTTAAAAAAATAATAAATAATAAAATTTAAAGTAGTAGAAATAAATGATATATAATAAGTAATAACGGTAATAGTAGTAATAAACAAAAATAATAGTAAAAATGTAAGATATTTCATTTATTAAAAATTTAGAAGCCAAAGGAAATAAATTAGAAGAAAGGAGGGACAAAATTGGGTGTCAACAGCTGCCCCACTTTGAACGGAGATGATGTAAGAGTCTTCGGGCAAAGGAGTTGACTTGGTAGCCAATTTTGTTCCGGCCAACAAATATAGCCTTGGAGGAATTAAATCGATACAAACATTGGAAGATTATGGATAACAGAATGTAGGAAAGATTAAGACGACTTGATATAAGATGTTTTAAAGATCATGACCGAACCTCGATTTTGAGTCGCCTACATATCTCGGGTTCCACGAGAATCAGGTCATATGTAGTTCAAGAGTTTTGAAAAATGTGTTACTAGCGGATTTGTAGCAACCAGGAGTTTAAAAATAAGTTATAAGAGTACTCGAGAATTGAAGGTATGTTCATAGCTTCCTCATTATAGATGTGGTGCACAACACACCAATAAGTAGAATTCTACTACACACGGTTTCATGATACTCTAAGATTGAATTGATATGGCGAGCTGTGGATTCTCAAAAAATTGCCCCAGTGTCGAGTTATGGAGACACTGGGTAGTGAAAGGAGTTGAGGAGTTATGAAAGAGTTAATTGAGTGGAGATTTAGCGATGGAAATGAAAAAGTTGAATAACCTACAAACCACGTGTTCATGGGACGTAGGCGGAGGGAAATTTGAGAGTAGATCCTTGACCTCTGCTAGAGAGTTTGATATTCCTCTTTAGCAAATTTGCCCCAGTTCACTGCTAAGATAAAGTTCCACGTTGTGATGCGTCTCTTGTTATTGTAATTGGCGTGTGTGTATTGTATTTTCTGTCAAAACTTAATGAAAAGTAGTTAGCATATTGAGTAAGACAAAATGTAGGAGTAAATAAAATATAAACTGAAATAAGTGTGAAGCTGTATGGCTATGAAAAGGAAAGTAAGTGTATAGCCATTTGGCTTATGCAGATGAGTCTCCAGTTGTCTTCGGGGACTTCAATGATAAATGAGGCCTCCGATTATCTTCGAAAACTCAATGTTGTCCGTAAAGCTTAGGATAAAGTCATTAAAGTAGGTAAAGTAAATTAAAGTAATTGGTAAAGTAGAGGATAAAGTAAGCGTGTAGCCGTTTGGCTTCTGCAGATGAGTCTCCGGTTGTCTTCGGGGACTTCAATGATAAATGAGACCTCCGTTGTCTTCGGGGACTAAATGATGTCTGTAGAGTTATGATAAAGTCGTTAAAGTAGGTAAAGGGATTTAAAGTCATTGGTAAAGTAGAGAGTAAAGCAAGTGTATAGCCGTTTGGCTTATGTAGATGAGTCTCCAGTTGTCTTCAGGGACTTTAATGAGAGATGAGTCCTCCGGTTGTCTTCGGGAACTCCATGATGTCTGTAAAGTTCAAGGTAAAGTCATTAAAGTAGGTAAAGTGAATTAAAGTCATTGGTAAAGTAGAGGGTAAAGTAAGTGTATAGCCGTTTGGCTTATACAGATGAGTCTCCGGTTGTCTTCGGGGACTTCAATGATAAATGAGGCCTCTGGTTGTCTTCGGGGACTCAATGATGTCTGTAAAGATAAAGTCTAGGTAAAGTAAAGTCATAGGTGCAGATGAGTCTCCGGTTTCTTCGGGTCGTTAAAGTAGTAAAGTAAAGTCGTTAAAGTAGGTAAAATATTATAAAAGTAATTAGTGAAGTAGTAAATAAATAAAGTCGTTTGGCTGCTGTTGTGGATGATGATTGTGACTGGTTGAATATCGCTTTTGATTTTTGATGTGCGATTTCATAGTGGGCCGAGTGACGCCTTAAATGGAATTGATTTTCATTCCCACAGATTTCAAAATTACTTCACCTGCAAAATTTAGGTAAAGATGTCAGTAAAGATATAAAGTTATAGCAAAATAAAGGATAAAATCAAAGATAAAATGAGAGATGAAGTCATTTGGCTTATTAAGGCGAGGCCATGGGGCCAAATGACGCGTTTGGGCCATGATTGGTAGTCTTGACATTGGTCCAATTGTCATCTTGTATTTTAGTCATTCCTGCACTCAAAGAAAAATTCTTAGTTTGGAAGGGGGTGTTGATTCGTGTTGACTTGAGGCTTGACTTTGTTGGCCTCCGCTCATCTTGTTTATTCAGACCTTATGACCTCCGTTTGGAGCTTGGCAAATGAACAAGTAGTGAAGGTTTTTTTTTTTTAAGAAAATATAAGCACTTGAAGAATATACATGAAAATATATATAAAGATATGTATATAGGTTGTAAAACTATCTGTCAACTCTTAGATTGTGACACTCTTTGAAACAAAAATGAAACGTCCTTTGTCGGTTTACTCCTTCTTTAGAAGCTTGAATCAAGTGTAGCTTGGAATTGTCTAATCATCCTTGTGCATGTCTTCCCAAAATCTGACCAAGTTTGGCTTTGAAAAGGTATACTAAACTTATGTTGTGGTGAGACCAAACCTTATAAAGGTTGCCTACGTATCTCGCAAAGAGAATCAGGTCAGAACGTAGTTCAAGGTAAATAAAAAAAATGGTTTGGAAATTTTTAATAAAGGGACCGAACCCGATATGGATTGCTTACGTATCTCACCATGAGAAATCAGGTCAGTACGTAGTTCTGTTACATAAGTAAATAAAGGATTTCTAGTTTCTATCTTAATGTGACCGAACTGTATATGAGCGGCCTACGTATCCCACCGAGAGAATCAGGTCAGGCGTAGTTTTCCTATTACAAATAAGAGAATTTGAATTTTTTCTATAGTGAAACCGAACCCTATGTGGGCTGCCTACGTATCCCGCCAAGGGAATCAGGTCAAAACGTAGTTCGTAAGTACATGAAAAGAGAAAGTTACATTCAAATGAAACCTATCTAAAGTCGTCCTTTGATGTAGTGTCTTGACTTCTCTTGAATGGATATTCTTCGTTCTCGAATATTATTGTTGTCATGCTCCTTGATTGATTGTTCGAACTTTAAGTCATCTTCACGTCTTTTTAGAAGAATCTTGTCATCAAACCTTGATCACTTGTCTCATTATTTGTCACAATCATAGAATTGCCAGATTTGATAATTTATATAATGAAAACATAATATAATAAGTAATAGAGAGTTAAGAAAAATAGGAAATGCATTTATAGATTTTGCAATTAAGCTTTCAAAAGATGAGGCAAAACAACATAAAGTTTTAGGCACGACTCATGCCTCAATTTTGTAATCGTGCTATTTAAAAAAGGGTTACTACTTGTTCAATCTACCAAGACTCCCGGCGAACCAGGGATGAAGTACAAGTCCAATTCTTCAAGGTCTCCTCTGGTTCAGCACCCCAAATGGTCGGTGTCTCAGTGTGAGTAGCTGCAGTAGTATCCTCCATTGAAGTTGATTCTTGGACTGTTATCATTGGTGCATCAAAGATCGATGATGTGTCCTTTCCAACCTTTCCAATTGGTACAATGGTCCCTTTTAAATCCAAATCTTCCTCAATAGTTACCATGTTCACATTAGCATTCCCGTGGTTAGGCAAGGGGTTGTTATTCACATTGGGTTGAGGTCCAGTAAGTTGGATCGCTCCCTCCTTGATTAGGGCTTCAATCTTGTTTTTAAGACCATAACAATCCTCAGTGTCGTGCCCTACAACTCCAGAATGATAGGCGCAACGCTTGGAACCGTCAAACCACTTCGGAATAGGGTCTGGGATTTTCCCTTCAATTGGTTGTATCATACCTGCTGTTTTCAACCTTTCAAACAACTGAGCATATGGTTCGGCTATCTTGGTATAGTTGCGAGTGGTTTTGGTTTCCTGATTTGGACGAGCTCTTGATGCAGGATGAGGTCGATTTTGGTAAGTAGGAGCTCGAGGTTGATAATAATTTGCCTGGGTGTTATAAACAGGTAATGAGTTGGTGGAGGATGGTAGAGAGTTTGGGAGGTTTCACCATACTGGTACGGATAAATGGGTTGATGTGGTTGATTTAGATAAAGAGGAGTTTGATTTAACTTGCGTCCTTGATCAACCATGACAACAGATACGTCTTCCTTCTTATTTTTGTTCCCATTGATGGATCCATATTGAATTGCTCTGCTCGCAGCTTGCAAAGCTGTATAGTCTTGGATTCTCCCTGATTTGATCCCATCTTCCAAGATTTCCCCCATTCTGACAACCTCCATGAACTTTTGTCCCATCATGGTTATCATTTTCTCATAGTACAGACTGTTATCCTGGCATTCGATGAAGGTAGCAGTCATTTCACTTTCACCCATCGGTGGTTGGACTCTAGCTGCTTCTGCCCTCCAACGCAGGGCATACTCGCGAAATGTCTCAGTTGACTTCTTCTTTAACTTAGCCAAGTAGAACCTATCAGGTGTGATTTCAGTATTGAACCTGAATCGATCCATGAAGTCTTGTGCCATATCACTCCATCCACGCCATTTACAGAGATCTTGTTGTGTATACCAAGCAAGAGCTTCACCAGATAGGCTTCTTATGAACAACTTCATCCTGATTTTTTCGTTTCTTCCCACCCCTACCAACTTGTCACAGTAGGCCCTTAAATGCGTATGAGGGTCACCGACTCCATTGAACATGTCAAACTTTGGCGGCTTGTACCCTATAGGCAAGTCGATGTCAGGTTGCACACACAAATCATCATACTCTAGGCTTGTGCTTCCCCTAGTAGTTTGGAGATTTTTCATTGCTTTCTTAAGATCATCAATCTCCCTTGCTAATACATCATCATACTTTGCCTTGACATCCTTCTCCATTTCTTCATATTGGTCCACCTCGGTTTGGAACTTGACCGATATTGGGTTGGTAAAGGTTTGAGTTTCCATAGCATACACTGGAGGAACATGTTGCGCGTAAGGATTGACAACATGTGCCCCTTGTATATGCTGGGCTTGACAATTTTGGACGATAGAAGCATTTTGAATTGGAGATGGTGTAGGATTATAAGGGGTATTGAATGGAGGGTTTACGGGAGTAGTTGTAGGTAGTGGATAGGTGTTAGCGGGTGGAGAAGCATAAGAAATATGCATTGGAGGTTGATTTGGTGGGTTGACGGGTGATGGATTATGAGGAGTAGCATAGGTATTGTAAGTGGGTGGTTGACTTTGTGGAGGAGTGTAGACGAGTTGTGAATTTGATGGATTTGCGGGAGTGATTGGAGGTAGGTTACTGTTGGCAAGTGGAGGATGTTGTGGTGGAAAGTGTTCGGGAACTGATGAATCAAGTGGTGGAAAATGAGTTGCGGCATTTCTGGGTTCAGGAAGTGGACTTTGGAGTGTAATGGACAAATTGGTCAAGTCCTTAACTCGACTCAGTTCTCCACGCAGATCCTCGATCTCTTGAGTCAAGCGAGCAATGTGCTCATCATGTTGAATAGTAGCTCTATTTTCGGCAGTTTCAGAAGAGTCATTAGGAATGATTCCTCTACCAATTGGATTAGATGTGGTTGGATCAGTCATTGAGATATTTCTTCCTTGAATAGTCCAACTACGTCGAGGTAATACTGATGATTTAGATCTTGTGAAGTAAGGGTGATCAGCCAGCTCGATTGTCAACACGAATCAACTTTATTGGGGAATAAAAGAAAGAATATGAAACACAAATAAAATGTTAGTTTTAAATGAAAACTTTAGGTAAGTCATGTTCACGTAAATTCAAATAAATCATGTAAATAAGTCATCAAGTAAAGTCAAATAAGTTATGGAATAACATGCAAATCAAGTATGTTTAACAACGATAACGTATCCTAATAAGCTTGTGACCTCTTTGTGACAGAGGTAGGCCTAACGTGTATTTGAAGAGTAAATGTGCCATAATATGTCATTCCATTGCTCTTGATTAATTAAATGAATTCTATTTCTTTAAAAGGTACAAGAGAAATGTAAATTTTATTACATATCAAACTAATACAATAAATAGTACTTTCGAATCTAAATAAAGTAAAAGTAAATTTTCCACGTCTAAACTTCTTGGTTTTGCTCGGCGAGATCGTCAACTCCTGTCAGTCATTGATCAAAGACATACACCAACATAAAACCTTCATACCTGTCATGCAAAGGTTAGTGATACCCTCCTCCCTAAAGTTTAATTAATTAGAGCAAATAGTCCACATTTAGGCACAATCACCTCTCAAGTATGCACATAAATAATAATAAATCGTCACTTAGGGTCGAAAACCCATTTGGACATTTGGTAAAGTCGACTAATGGACTTAATACGCCTAACGCATTAAGCCTCTTAGGTCATGAAATGATGCATGTTCTTAGTAAAGTGTGTTGGTTTAGCTCTATCCTGGGTGGACTAAGAGTTGGGTAGACTCGGACTTGAGGTATTCCTATGTGAGAAGGTACGTGGTCACACGGTAGTAAAACTATCCGCTCACCCCACGCGTGCACCAACTCTCTAAATACAAGGTTTTTGAAAGAATTTCGGAGAAGTGAAAGGACACAACTCGCGTGTACAATGTGTGTGAAAGTGTCAAATTTCCAAAAGTGGAGGAAATATGAACGGAATGACAATTTAAATAAAGCGTTAACACGTAAGGCAGTTTATATAAAATAATAGCAAATAAATAATTTATATCATATAATTATGACAGATAAACGTTGAGCAATTAAGGTAAAACAAATAAACATAAAAAACCTTAATTATTAACCTAAGTCTGTTATGGTTTAGAACCTAAAATCCCCAGTGAAGTCGCCAAGCTGTCATACCCCATTTTAACCGGGTCAAAATAGTGTACAATATATTGGTGATTCCTAAAAATAATTAACTAACTTAAGGAAGTCGCCACCTAATTAATATGGTGAATTAGGACACCTAAAGTGACTAAAGTTATTGTCTAATGTTAACTCCATTTTAAGGTCTACTAATATGAGATTCTAGGTAAGGGTTCAATTAATCTAAAGGGAAGGTATTAAGCACCCTTTAAGATCCGTTAAATTACGGTTAACCGGCCAAACTTAGATTGATTAATTAGGCTAATTATAAGTAATAACTAGTTTTAAGAAAATAGTATAAGGCTTGAATAAATTCAAGAACCTACACGTTAAAAAAAAAAGACTTTTTATAGTAAAATCATTAGACATAAACTTAAAAGAAAGAACTGGGCAGAAGCCTTTAGAAAAACATAGACGTTAGTGTTTGTTTTTAACAAAGGTGTCTAGATGGGAAATCAATTTTCTTCTTTTTTTAAAAAAATAGCCAAGATGAGTATTGCAAGAAAGTTTAGTGAAGAAAGTTCCAATTTAACTAATTTAACTAGATTAGTTTCTTATGTTTCCAAAAATGCTCTTTCTTATGTGATGAAGAAGGTACTATTGTTGCAACGTAAAGAAAGGATTAAAATGCTAAATATACCAAATGGTCACTTTAACTAAGCATGAATTAGCCTTTAAACAATGTCAAAATAATAAGGCAATGCTTGAAACTCACTAACAAAGTTTTGTTTTTTTTTTAAAAAAAACCTTGAGTACATTACCAGATTTAAAAAAAAAATCATTAAGACTGAATCGGGTGATTAATTGGAACACTAATTTAAAATCTTTAAGAACGTAGGCATCATTATATGTGAAAAATAGCTTTTTAATAATTAGGAAAAGAACTTAATGATCGAATATAATACGTGGTTAATCCTATGTTGATTATGGGTCCTAACAAATAACAAACAATTAACAATATGTTCTAAATCACACAAGCAAATATAGACAAATAAACCAAAGCAACGAAGCAAATAAGTGTAGCCTTTTGCCAAGTTTAAATGGCTCCTGTGAAACTCAGATATGGAGGAAAATGTAATAGGCAGCTTGCAAAACTCAGAATTTCAGCTCGCTCCTCTTTAATTTCTCTGTTCGGATTGAGTTTCTAGGGAGCAAGAGATGGGAGCAAAGACGTAGATGCACGTTTCAAGTCTTGCGGTGACGTCGAGTCTTAAAGTGGGACTCTTCGGTTCCGGTGCTCATGTAAAACAAGAAAAGAAATAGGTGAAGGATTAGAAGCTAGACATTGAACTATCAAATATTCATAAAGGAAAACACAGAGAAAGTAAATAAAAACTAGACTGTTATCTAATTTAGATAGTCTTTAAGATACACCAATATTCATGAAAGGGAGTTAGCGTAGTACATTATCGTAGCATAGTTAAATCATATTAATTCATACAAACTAAATATTTTCTATGATCATAAACCAAATACTGAAAGACGTCGACATATCATCAAAGCATAATAGAACATTTTTATACCAGCACAAATAGAACATTATCCTTTTTTTTTTTAATTAGCTCTAACAATGTCTCTAAACTTAATACCAAATTTTAACCATTGTAAGAGGTATATATCAGGATACTGCTTCGGATAAATCCATATGCTATCAAATAACTCACCCAAACATTTAGCATAAAATTCCTAGAACATGACCTCTAATTTACTATAACTTTTACCAAAGAAGCAGGAATGTGACCATTACTTATAAAAGTTCAAAGAAACCAAAACAGAAACGTAACCTTCATGACATTATTTATATGCTTTAATAGATTCTAAAATATGATTTTTTAACAAATTTAAACACTTCAGACGGAAGATAAAACTAAAGGGAAGTTGAGGTTACCGTTTGTGGGGCAGTGAACTGGGTTCTCTCGATTTTAGATCTACTCCCCTTTCTCACGAACAGATCCGAATTTAAGATGACAATGAATTAGAAAGTTTGTGTATGAGAAGTGTTTTAGAGTAAGGAGAAGTAACTAAAGAGTGTGAGTTATTAGAAGACAGAGGCGGCCAAAAACTTGTCTCAAATGAACTATGAATGCAAGTATTTATAGAATGAAATTAGGGTTCTTGATGTGTTGAGCGGGAATTTGAATTTCAAAATTTGAAATTGGTCAACAAGAGTCCTCAAATCTGAACGTTGAGGATTTGCACGAAAACAACAGGCTTCACGTGATTTTTTGCAGATTTTTGCCCGAAATGGTCAAGCTTCTTCTGTTCATGGATGAAGGAGACTTGGAATGTTCATTAAAAGGGAAAGAGGAAAAAGGGGAGCTGCTAGTATGAGACATGAGTGTCTGCATTTTAGGTTTAGGGATTTAAGGGGTATTTTGGGTATTTTAGATAGGTAAAGTGGGGGTAAAATGGGTAGATTCAATGTGTTTTAAGTATAAAAAGGACTGATAGGTTGGGTACGTTGATTTGGGCCTCAAATTGGTATTTTTTGGACAGATTTTGACATAGAGATATGGGCTGAAACTATGGGCAATTGGATTTAATTTGGGGTTTATTTGGCCGAATTTGGTAATCTTTTTCTTCCACAAATTAATTCTTTTGAGCTTCTAATTTAATAATTAGTATAATATATAGTTAACACGTATAATTAATTTAATAAGTATGAAAGTTGAAATAAGGTAACGACGATCGGTTTAAAGAAGATAGTAATAATAGTTATGTTGATAATATACTCGTAATCTTAAAAAAATAATAAATAATAAAATTTAAAGTAGTAGAAATAAATGATATATAATAAGTAATAACGGTAATAGTAGTAATAAACAAAAATAATAGTAAAAATGTAAGATATTTCATTTATTAAAAATTTAGAAGCCAAAGAAAATAAATTAGAAGAAAGGAGGGACAAAATTGGGTGTCAACACATGGAAGACTGGATGGACCCCGAATAAAATGGATGGCAGTACTAACCTTTAAGACACTAGCCATACAATCTCAAGAATATAGAATGGGCTAATATACCGAGGGCTAAGTTTGCCCTTCTTACCGAATCGCATTACCCCTTTCATTGGTGATACCTTCAACAACACTTGTTCACCAACCTGAAATGCCATGTATCTTACCTTGCGATCTGCATACTCTTTCTGCCTGCTTTGGCTTGCCAGCACTTAGTTTGAATACCCCTCACTTTTTCCTGAGCTTCCTTCACCAAGTCGATGCTCAAAGGTTTCACATCGCCTGTATCAAACTACCCTATGGGTGATCTACATCCCCTCCCATAAAGTTCTTCGAATGGTGCCATGTCAATACTGGAGTGATAGATGTTGTTGTATGAGAACTCACACAACGGTAGGAACTGGACCTAATGGCCCCCAAAGTTGATTACACATGCTCTCAGCATATCCTCCAATACCTGAATTGTCCTCTCTGACTGACCGTCTGTCTGAGGATGAAAAGTTATGCTGAAAGTGAGTTGGGTGACCAACTCTTTGTGTAACTTGCCCTAGAACTTAGAAGTAAACTGAGTACCTCTGTCTGAAATGATGGAGAGTGGCACCCCATGCAATCTCATAATTTTCTTAACATAAATCTTGGCCAACTACTGCGAATTATAATCCACCTGACCGAAATGAAATGAGATGACTTGGTCATCTTATCAATGATGACCCAAATGGAGTCATACTTTTCCAAGGTCTTAGGGAGACCCACCACGAAATCCATGGCTATCCTTTCCCACTTTCACTCGAGAGTGGGCATCCTCTGAAACAATCTTGCAGGCCTTTGGTGCTCATACTTAACCTGCTAACAATTCTGACACTTAGACACATATTCAATTATGTCTCTTTTCATCCTGGACTACCAATAAAGTCGCCTCAAATCACAGTACATTTTGGTTACACCCGGATGAATTGAATACCGTAACCTATGAGCTTCTAACAACATATTTTGTATCAAGTCATCAACATGGGGGACACAAATCTTCCTCCTAAAGCATATACTCCACCAGTGCCTAATGTGGCATCCCGGGCCTTCCCGGACACCACCTTATTTCGAAGCTTGTTCAATTGAGCATCCCAGAATTACTTGGTTTTGATTTTCTAGGTTTAACCTCAATACTGGCCAACACCCCACCCTGTTCTGAGATGCCCAACTGTATGAACTTGGATTCTAGAGCCCGAATCTCCCTAGACAAGAGTCATTTGGATACCCCCCAAACAAACCAAACTGCCTATGCTAAATGCTTTTCGGTTTAATGCATCTGCCACCATATTAGCCTTGCTCGGATGACACTGAATGGTCACATCATAATCCTTCAATAGTTCCATCCACCTCCTCTGTCTCAGATTTAAGTCTTTCTGTGTAAACACATATTGCAGGCTTCGATGGTCTGTGAACACTTCTCACTTGTCACCATAAAGGTAGTGTCTCCAAATCTTTAGCGCAAAGACTTCCGCTACCAACTCCAAATCATGGGTCGGGTAGTTCTTCTCATGAGGCTTCAATTGCCTTGAAGCATAAGCTATAACATTCCTGTCCTACATCAACACAACACTCAAACCCAAATATGAAGCATCACAAAACACAATGAAATCTTTACTTTCAACTGGCAATGATAGGATGGGAGCTGTAGTTAGAAGTGTCTTGAGATTTTGGAAGCTCTCTTCACACTTGTCAGACCAAACAAAAGGTACCTCCTTCTGAGTCAACCTTGTCAAGTGAGTAGCCATGGAAGTAAAGTTTTTGACAAACCTGCGATAATAGCCTACAAGCCCCACAAAACTCCTAACCTCAGTCACAGAGCTAGGCTGGGCCCAACTCTTAATTTCCTTAATCTTTTGGGGATCCACCATCACCCCCTTTTCTGAAACCACATTCCCTCAGAAGGCATCCTAAGACAACCAAAATTCACACTTTGAAAACTTGGCATACAATTCCTGGTGCCTCAATTTCCCCATAATAGTGCGAAGATGCTCTACATGCTCCTCCTTACTCTTGGAGTAAATCAGAATGTCATCTATAAATATAATAACAAACGAATCTAGAAATGATTCGAAGACACCACTCATCAAACTCATGAAAGTCACCGGCGCATGGGTCAACCCAAATGACATTTCCAGGAACTCATAGTGCAATATCGAGTCCGAAATGTTGTCTTATGTACATCCTCTGGCATAATTTTTAGCTGATGATACCCTCACCTCAAGTTAATTTTTGAAAACACAAAAGCACCCTGTAACTGATCAAAAGGGTCATCTATGCGGGGTAAGGGATATTTATTTCGGATGGTGACCTTGTTTAGTTACATGTAGTCTATACACATCCTCACACTACCATCCTTTTTCTTCACAAACAAAATCAAAGCACCCCAAGGTGAAGCACTAGGATAAATAAAGTCCTTATTTAAAAGTTTCTGAAGCTGAGTCTTAAGTTCTCTCAACTCTGCCATAGCAGTAAGATAAGGAGGAATAGAGATTGGGTGATTGTCCGGCTCCAAATCTATACAGAAGTCAAGGTCTCTATTCAGAGGCATGTCAAGAAAATCTGCCAGAAACACCTCTTGAAACTCAGAAACCACCAGAACTGACTCAATCAAAGGGGACTCCACACTAACATCTTGGAAATGATCCAAGAAGGCCAAACAACCTTTCCCCACTAACTTTCTAGCCTAAACAATTGATATAATCTTCGCCGGCTTAGGCCTGCACACACCTTCCCACTCTAGCCTATCCTTACCCAAAATCTCTAGAGTCACTATCTTAGCATTAAAGTTCAACACCGCATGATACAGAGACAACCAAGTCATACCCAAAATGATATCAAAATCTAGCATGTCTAGAATAATCAAATCTACCCAAGTCTGAAAATCCATAAAAACCATAGGACAAATACGATATACATGGGTTACTACCACAGACTCCCTAACTGAGGTAGAAACATGAATAGAGAAATCAAGAACATCACAAACCAAATCCATACCTAAAGAAAATTTTATAGACACATATGAATAAGTAGAACATGGGTCAAACAATATAGAAGTCATCAAATCACAGACTAGAATTGTACCTGTTATCACAGTATCTGATGCTTCAGTGTTAGATTTCCCCGGGAATGCATAACAATAGGCCCTGTCATCAATCCGAGCAACCTCTCTGGCTGGCTGCGCTACTCCTCTGCTCGCGCCACCATTCCCTATGTTCCCACAACATTTTTGAAAATTACCTCCCCCACCTTGTAGATGACCCCTGCCATTACCACCTCCACCTGCCAAAACCACAGCCCTGGTCTGCTGTTGAGTCTAATTTCCTGCCTGCCTGTGAGGGTACTCCCTCTTGAAGTGATCCAGATCTCCATAATAAAAATATCTACGGTCAAGAGTAGGCCTGCTTGTAGAAGTATAAGAAACCCCCTGGCTCCTAGGAGCTGAAAAATGTTGACTGACTCCTAGACTACCACCTGCAAAAGCTTGCAAGGCTGACTCAATAGGACGAGCAAAATACACTTGTTGGTTGTGTAACACCCTGGAATTCGATTCAGCTTTTAAACTTAGAAACTCTATGGAATTTAGAACTTCCAGGGATCACGAGTCAAGTCCATGAGTCATGGATAAAACCACAAGTCATGGAAGTGATCCGTGAAACCAGTCCTACAAATCACCCTCAATTCTGAGAATTACGAGCCAATTTTACAGTTCGTGGATGGTTCTATGAGTCATGGAACCAACTCGTGGAACTTAGACAGAGGGCAGCCTGTTCCCCAATAACCATGAATGGTTTCTATGACTTATGGATGGTTCCACGAGTTGTCCTGTTAACTCATGGAAATTTATCCGTAACTTAGAATTTTGGCTCAGGAACCATGACGTGGTTCCTTCTACGATCCGTGGAAAGGGTCCATGGAACCTGAAGCCAAGATTTTTAACAGCCTTTCTCTAATTAAATCCCAAGGGTATTTCTATAATTACCCACCATTTTAACTCTTAAGTGAGGTCATTTTAGCCACTTTTAGTAGGGTTTCTACTCCTATTAGCCTAAGTCTCTCATTATTCATCACTCATCTACTAAAAGAGGAAAAGAACTCCTTCAAGCTCTAAGTCTCAAGCTCCAAGTTCAAGCCTCCATTTCTTTTCATCTTAGATCAAGCAAGCTTTAATAAGATATATGAGTATTCAATAAGGGATTTCTTTCACTCTTATGCCTAAAACCCATGATTTTTACTTTGATTTATGGATTTGTGAAATTAAGGTTCTTACCCAATTTGAGGGAAAACTTATGAGTTCAGTTTTAAAGCATAAATTCATGGTTTCTCATTAGTCATTACTTGGCTATGATTTATTTGAGGTTCCCTAATTGATTTCAAAAGCCCATGCATTAAAGATGATTTTTAGCATGATTCTATTTAATTGCATAATTTCATGTAAAAATTGGCATGTTTAGATAACATGGCCTTATGTATTTATGAAAGTGCATGCCCAATTCTTCAAGTTATGAATTTAGAAATAAAAGTATGTTTTAGATTATGGCTATGCTAAGTTTTAAGAATTTCAAAGTATGAATTGCATGACATTAGATATGTCTCTATGTTTTATGGAAGGTTTGGCATCTAGATATGTCTACCTAAGCTATGTGAATTGCATGGTATTAGATATGTCCTTATGATTTTCAAACAGATTTGGCATTAGATATGTCACAAGTATATGTGAGCTATATGTATATGTTTTGGGAGAAGTATCTAGCACCGAATTGGACAGGGTGAAAGTACCCTTAGTCCCAGAACTACATGCCACCGTAGGTGCCCTCTGTGGCTTATGACAGGATCCTGGTAGATAATGTTCTAGCCTTGGCCGGTTAGGACAACCTTTTTCTGTGTGGGTGTATGACACTGGACTCCATGTATCTCATCATGGTTTATGTCAGTTAAGAAAAACTCCTGTATAAAGGTTTTTAAGTATTAAGCTATTCTATTTCATGCTTTAAGCTCAGCTTTTGATATCTACTTATGATACCTCTTTTATTCTTGAACTCAATTTTTAATTATGTTTTAAGTATATTTTTTACCATATTCATGCATATCTCATATATTCAGTATATCCTATAATACTGACGTATCTTGCACTGCATCCTCTTGATGATGCAGATTCAGGCTCTCTCAGGATCGCGGCTAGACGACATAGGATATCCAGATAGTTATTGGTGAGTCCTCATCATTTGAGGGCTAGCATCAGTCTAGTTATTCTGTTTATCTTTCTTTCAGACTCTCGAGTTAGTTGAGGTCTTGTCCTATCAACTCTTATGACAGTTTAGAGGCTTCAAACATAGCTAGACTTGTAATCCGTGTTTGGATTTAGTATTTCTTAGACTTTGTTCCTATTTAAGTTATGGTTGCCTATCTTCATTTAGTATGCTTCCATTATGTTTCTTTGTATTTATCTGAGTATGCTATGACTAATGGTTAACTTGGGGCACTTATGGTCCCGGGTCCTGTGTTATGCCTCGGGGGTAGTCTCAGGGCGTGACAAACTTGGTATCGGAGCCTCAGGTTCAAAAGTCCTAGGATGACTGAAAGCCGCATCGAGTAGATTCTCTTTCATGTGTGTGAAGTGCCACACGTATGATAGGGAAGCTACTAGGTGTCTTAGGAAAAATTTCACTTCTTTCTTGATCAATATCGTGCGATAGAGTTTAACTCTATTACTCCTCTAATCCATTCTTTATGCATTTTAGATTATGCCTCCTCACCATGTCATGCCTCGCAGAGCCACCCGAAATGTTGACCCTCCGATTCCAGACCCCGAGGTCATAAATGAAAAGTTCAGAAATGTTATTCATATGCTAGCTCATACTATGACTGCTTAGGCCAATCAGAAGACTCCTATCCCCATCCACCCTTAAGGTGGAGTTGCATCCCGAGTTCAAGATTTCATTCGCATGAACTCACCTGAGTTCTGGGGTTCGAAAGTTGGTGAGAATCCATAAAATTTCATGGATGAGGTAAATAAGATCTTTGGTGTGATGCAAGTGGTTGGTATTGATAGCATTGAGCTAGCTTCTTATCAACTCAAGGACGTAGCTTATATTTAGTTTACTCAATGGAAAGATACTAGGGCTAGAGACGTGGTCCTTATGACTTGGGAGTGTTTTGAGAAGGATTTTCTTGACCAGTTCTTTCTGAGGAAGTTGAGGCAAGCTAAGGCTAAAGAGTTCGTTAATTTGAGGCAAGGTTCCATGATGGTTCAGGAGTACAGGTTGAACACTAAGCTTTCTAGGTATGTTCCTTCCATGTTGGCTGACCCGTGGGATGAGATGAGTAAGTACGTTTATGGGAAAAAGGAGTGTAGGTCTACGATGCTTTTGGGTGACATGAACATTTCTCGACTTATGACTCATGCCCATCAGATTGAGGAAGACAAGTTGTGGGAAATGGCAAGAGAGAACAAGAGGGTTAGATAAGAGAGTATAGGTTTTGTCCATCATAGGTTCGGAGGTGGACATCGATCTTCATTTTAGAAGAAATCATCAGGACTTATTCATTCTTCAGCTAGTGCTCCTACTCAGGCCCCCAGGCCTCATCATGATCAGACTGGTAGAGGGCCTGGTTCTTATTGACAAGGGAGTGTTGCAAAGGGGACTCCTTACCCTTCTTGCAATAAGTGTGGTAAAAGTCATCTTGGTGAGTGTTTAGCTGGTTTAGGTGGGTGCTTTGGGTGTGGTCAGGTTGGACACAAGATTAAGGATTGCCCTTCAACTAAGAAGAGACAGGGAGGTAGCAGGACTCAGTCTGCCCCAGCAGCCCCAAGAGGTCAATCGGCCTAGCAGGGCACTGTTTCTAGTTCTGGTGGTTAGTGCCAGAACTGCCTTTATGCCATGTCCTCTTACCAGGACCATGAGAGTTCACTATATATTGTTACTGGTATGTTGAAAGTCTTCTCTCTTGATGTGTATGCTTTATTTGGCCCCGATGCCTCCTTATCTTTTGTGACCCCTTATATTACTTGCAAGTTTGAGATTCGTCCTGATTAGCTCTTAGAACTCTTTTGTGTTTCTACTCCTATTGGTGAGCCAGTCCTAGCCAAAAGAATCTACCAAAATTTCCCTATCTCAGTCCTTCATAGAGTCATTTCAGTGGATCTAGTAGAGTTGGAGATGACTGATTTTGATGTTATTATTGGTATGGATTGGTTATATACATGTTATGCCTCAATTGATTGTCATACTCGAGTTGTCAGTTTCAAGTTTCTGAAT
Source organism: Jaltomata sinuosa (assembly GCA_003996215.1). Taxonomy (NCBI): domain Eukaryota; kingdom Viridiplantae; phylum Streptophyta; class Magnoliopsida; order Solanales; family Solanaceae; genus Jaltomata; species Jaltomata sinuosa. The sequence goes on along the minus strand of QJPP01001495.1, from coordinate 244,071 downwards.
GAACCTGTCTTAGAGTAGCAAGGTAGTCCTCCATCCTCAAAGGGTCATTTCATATCTTATCTTAAGGATAGGAAGATGATTTCTAAGGGTTATGTCTATCATATAGTTTGGGTTATAGACACAGAGTAGGAAACCCCATCCCTCTAGTCAGTTTGTGTTGTGAATGAATTTCCAGAAGTATTTCCCGAGGATTTACCCGGAGTCCCTCCCGAGTGGGAGATTAACTTTGGAATAGATATTCTTCCAGATACGCATCCTATCTCTATCCCTCCCTATAGGATGGCTCCCGTGGAGCTTAATGAATTGAAAGATTAGTTGAAATACCTCATTGATAAGGGTTTCATTCGACCCAATATCTCTCCATGGGGTGCTCCATTCTTATTTGTGTGAAAGAAAGATGGTTCCCTAAGAATGTGTATCAACTATCATCAGTTGAGCAAGGTCATAATCAAGCATAAGTATCCCATTCCTAGGATTAATGACTTGTTTGATCAGCTTCAGGGTGCCAGTTACTTCTCAAGGATCGACAGTTATTTTCGAAGTTTAGCAAGTATGAGTTTTGGATGCAGTCTGCTGCTTTTCTGGGTCATATTGTGACTAGATATGGTATTCGAGTTGATTCTCAAAAGATTAAGGCAGTAAAGAACTGGCCTAGACCCACTTTCTCGTCTGATATTAAGAGTTTTTTGGGTTTGACTGGTTACTACAGGAGATTTATGGAAAGGTTTTCTTCCATTGCCGACCCATTGACTCGGTTCACTCAGAAGAAGGTAAAATTTCAGTGGTCTAATCTATGTGAGAAGAACTTTCAGTAATTGAAGACTAGATTGACCACAGCCCCAGTGTTGGCTCTACCCGAGGGCCTAGATAACTTTGTTGTGTATTGTGATGCTTCTAGGATTGGTTTGGGTTTTGTGTTGATGCAGCATGGTATGGTGATTGCTTATGCTTTGAGACAACTTAAGATTCATGAGAAGAACTACCCTACTCATGATCTTGAGTTAGTGGCCGTGATTTTTGCTTTGAAGATTTGGAGACACTACTTGTATGGTGTTCATGTGGATGTGTTCACCGATCATAAGAGTTTTCAGTATATGTTCACTCAAAAGGAATTAAATCTTCGTCAAAGGAGATGGCTTGAGCTTCTTAAGGATTATGATATGAGTGTGCTTTACCATCCGGGTATGGCCAATGTCGTGGCGGATGCCCTTAGTAGGTTGTACATAGGTAGTGTGTCTTTGGTTGAGGACGGAAAGAAGGAATTGGCCAAGGATATTCATCGACTTGCTCGATTAGGAGTTCGCCTTATGGATTCTATGGAAGGTGGTGTTATTGTTTAGAATGGTTCCAAATCATCTTTGGTGGCTGAAGTGAAAGAAAAGCAAGACATCGATCCTATTTTGCACCAGCTGAAGGGTGCAGTCCACCGACAAAGGGTAGATGTTTTCTCCTAAAGGGGAGATGGTGTACTTCGATATCAGGGTCGATTGTGTGTTCCTGACATAGATGGGTTGAAACAATGAATTTTGACAGAGGCTTATAGCTCCAGGTATTCTATTCACCCCAGTGCCACTAAGATGTGCCATGATCTACGGGAAGTCTATTGGTGGAATGGCATGAATAAGGACATAGCAGGTTTTGTGGCTAAGTGTCCCAACTGTCAACAAGTGAAGGTAGAACATCAATGACCGGGAGGTATGACTCAGGATATTGATCTTCCTACTTGGAAGTGAGAAGCGATCAATATGGACTTCATTACAGGTTTGCCTCGTACTCATAGGCAACATGATTCTATTTTGGTGATTGTCGACAGGATGACTAAGTCATCCCACTTCTTAGCTGTTAAGACAACGAATTTAGCAGTTGATTATGCCAGACTCTACATTCGAGAGATAGTCATATTGTATGGTGTTCCATTGTCTATTATTTCAGATAGGGGTACTCAGTTTACATCCCAGCTTTGGAAGTCATTTCAGAAAGGCCTTGGTACACATGTCAAGCTTAGCACAACTTTTCACCCTCAGACAGATGGCCAGGCAGAGCGTACTATTCAGACTTTGAAGGATATGTTGAGAGCTTGTGTGATTGATTTCAAAGGTAGTTGGGATGATCACTTACCTCTTATCGAGTTTTCCTACAACAATAACTTTCATTCTAGAATCCAGATGGCTCTTTATGAGGCACTTTATGGGAAGAGGTGTAGATCTCCTATTGGTTGGTTTGAGGTAGGTGAGGCAACTTTGATTGGTCCAGATTCAATTCACCAGACTATGGAGAAGGTTTAGATCATCAGGGAGAGGTTGAATACCGCTCAGAGTCAACATAAATTATATGCAGATGTGAGGAGAAGGGAGTTGGAATTTGAGGTTGATAATTGGGTATTTCTGAAGGTGTCACCCATGAAGGCTGTGATGAGGTTTGGTAAGAAAGAAAAGCTTAGTCCCCACTATATAGGTCCTTATCGGATTCTAAGGAGAGTTGATAGTGTTGCTTATGAGTTGGATTTGCCATCAGATTTAGAAGTGGTTCATTCGATTTTCCATGTTTCTTTGTTGAAGAAGTGTGTTGGTGATCTGACCTTGATTGTTCCTTTGGAGGACGTGGGTGTGAATTATAGCCTTATGAGGAAGTTCCCATGGAGATACTTGATCATCAGATTTGGAGGTTGAAAAATAAAAAAGTCACTTCGGTAAAGGTCCTTTGGAGAAATCAGCTAGTTGAGGGAGCTACTTGGGAAGCAGAAGCAGCCATGAAAGCGGATCATCTCTTTCCTTCCAATTCAGTTTCAGCTTGAGGTAATAGTTTCCTTCTTAGTATGTCCCTCCGATTCTATTCCATCAGTTTTTCTCATGATCCTAGTATGTATTCATGTTTTTCGAAGTTAGTTCAATCATGTTTTAAGTTGAAAAGCTCAGTTTTCATGTTTATTCTTGAGTTTATGTTTTGTTGGTTGGTTGGGCTGTTTTCTCTCCAGTTTTCCTTGCTTAGTCTTCCTTTGAGGACGAATGATCCCAAGGAAGAGATATTGTAACACCCCGAAATTCGATTCAACTTTTAAACTTAGAAACTCTACAAAATTTAGAACTTCCGGGGATCACGAGTCAAGTCTGTTGACACCCAATTTTGACCCTCCTTTCTTTCAATTTATCTTGTTGAGCTTTCAAATTATTAATAAATTAAATACATCATTTTTACCATTATTTTCCGTTATTATTTCAACTTATTATTATTATTGGCATTTTTTGTAATCATTTACTATCTTTCACAAAAGACATTTTCACGTATTTTATTCGATTAATAAAGTATTTTCTTAATTTTTATCTTTTATAAATATTATCGTGTAATTCTTATGATATTAGTTTTTATCTAATTTTTGATAATTATCTTTTAATCTTAAATAATTTATTAATTTAAGTACATATTGATGTATATTTTATTAAGAGGGTCTTTAATTCTAATTTGGAAGGCCAATTAAATAAGAGGAAGAGGGAAAGGCTTATTTTCGACCCAATAAAGTTCAATTCAATTTCGCCCAAATCAGCCCGGATTCGAATCCAATTCTACAAGGCCGGCCCAATCTATTTAGCAAATTAATATCAGAAATATCTTCTTTTGGATTCAAAATTTAATCGATTAACTACATTAAAATATTACCTCAATTCCAGCATTACCCCAGGTATGAAAATTGTTCAGACTCTCTCTCTCCTTGCTTTTCTTCCAACCTTCAGAAGACCCATCGCTGTCTTCCCATTTTTTATGCTTCACTGGTCAAAAAATCTCGAAGGAGCAGGGAAATCTCAACCACTTTGGGCAATCACCAGCTTTTGTGCCTCTAACGTTCAACTTGGAAGGAATATGTTGACCATGGATTCAAAATCAAAGTGAAATCCCACCCAAACCTAAAGCCCTAATCTTTTGCCTATAAATACCCACGTTTTGAGTTCAAAAAGTTGGAATTTGAAGACCCCCTTTACTCTGGAGGTTTTTGTTTTGCTTGCTGATACCCCTATGCTAAAGCTACTACTTTATAGTCTTTTATATTGTTCTATTCTTCAAAAAACAAAGCCCTTCATTCGCTTTTGGTCTCTGCCGAGGCTTCGAGTCTAGACGTTTGTTAATCTTGGTTAGCGAATAGATCTGAGACCTGCGCCTCACGTTCACTGCTCCGCAAAAGGTCAGTCTTTTTAGATTTATATCTTTTCCTTAAGTTTTTTCACTGCTGAAGCATGATATACTAGTAAAAATACGTGTTAGATTTTAGAAATTATGTTTGTTAGATATTTATTTCTGTTGGCACTTTACTAATCAAAGTCATAAATGTTTGTCAAAAACGTCTAAATAGCATTAACATGAGTACATGAATGCTATGTTTATATCTTTGATGTTGCTTTAAATAAAAGACATGACTCATTTGTTTAGTATCCTCACTAGAAATCATATCATAGGTTACTTTTAATTAGATAAAAGATCATATTTTTAGGTGTTTTTAGTCCCCTGTTCATATTTAAATTCTGTCTAAAGGACATGCTGATATATTTGTAGACTGCTCGAAAGTATTTAATAGCTCTTCAGTACAAGACAACCAGAATAAAAGACTTGTTCACACGAGTTTCTAATATTATAGATTTGGGTGATTTGTTACACGCTCCTAAATAAATATCACGTAGTATGCATTCTTATTGGTTTGTTGAACTAGCTGTAAAGGTGTTAAATGAGTTCCAACTGATAAAAATGTCTATTACATCGAAAGCTGCATATGAACGTGTTTTCCCATATATATATATATGTTCACCATAGTATCTAGAATATTGAGTTTTTGAATTCTTTGGCTATGAAAAGGTGTTTTGTTTAGACTTTGTGATTGAAAGCTTGCTCCATGACCTCTCTTTGTTCTTATGTATAGGATGTTATGTGCAGTTTATTTTAGCTTTCTTGATTAGTTAATTTGGGATATGATTATTTGAACACTTGTGAAGTTTTACATGAAACTCAATCTTTGTCATTTTATTCTCTTCTTCCCTTATGAGCTTTTGGTTTGCTGCATACTTGCATGTTAAAACATACTATTTATTTTAGTAAGTTTCACATTTTGCTGTAATTTAAGTAATGATTTAGTTTTGTTCTAATTTTATTTGTTATCTTCTCTATGCACGTTTAAGAATTGGATTTCTCTTCTCTAATTCTCGTCTTGTTTTCCTTCTCGCATATGGACTTGGAGCAACACTTGGAGTCTTAAGGATAGACTCTCATAGAGTCTCAAAATGAGACTCAACTCCACCTCTCGTCCAAGCCAGGAGTCAACATTCTCTATTCTTATGTCATCTTCCTTAGAACACACCAAAAAGAAAGAAAAATGAGCAAAATGCGTGGGGTCGCTTATGGTGTCCTTCCTTCTTTATCATTCATTATAACTTGCTTGTTATTGTTTAGTAGCTTATTTGTGTTCACTTGGTTTTATCTCAAGTTTGAGATTATTTGTTGAATTTATTTCTTAACATTAGATTAATAACTAAGTTTATTTAATTATGCGTTATTGTTAATCTAGTTATTTAGTAGTATCCTTATTATTTGATTCCGTTGATAAAGAATTAGGCCTAGAACACTTCTTTAGAAAGGGTAGTTTCTATACCTATAATTGAGAAGCCGGTAGCATACTTATGAATTATTTTCCTTGTATAAATTATTTCTTTCAAGTATTTTAATCACTAAAATTGTTATTTTTTAATTAACCTACGTTTGGTCGGTAATCATTTTTAACGGATCTTAAAGGATGCTTAACTCCTTCCGTTTAGGATAACTAGAACCCTTACCTAGAATCACATAAGTTAAAGTAGACCAATAATTAGAGTTAATTTAGAATAACTTTAGTTAATAAACTAGGTGTCCTAATTCACCTTTAAAAACTAATTAGGTGGCGATTCTTTAAGTAAAATAATTGAAGAATCACCAATATGTTGTACTTTGCTTTGACCCGATTAAAATGGGGTATAACAACTTGGCGACTCTGCTGGAAATTTTAGGTTCTAAATCATAACAGACTTAGGTAAATAATCAAGACAGTATATTTGTTTGTTTATCCTTAGTTGCTTTATGTGGTATTTGTCATGTTTATGTGCTATACTGTTTATTTCTTATTGCTTTATATAAATTGTCTATATGTTATTGCTTTATATAAACTGTCATTCCGTTCATATTTCCTCCACTTCTGGAAATTTGACACTTTCACACACATTGTACACGCGAGTTGTGTCCTTTCACTTCTCCGAAATTCTTTCAAACACCTTATGTTTAGAGAGTCGGTGCATGCGTGGAGTGAGTGGATAGTTTTACTACCGTCTCACATAGGAAAGTCTCAAGTTCGAGTCTACCCAATTCTTAGTTCACCCAGGATAGAGCTAAGCCAACACCTATTTTAGGTGCATGCATCATGAAAACTTAGGAGGCTTAATATACTTGGTATATTAAGTTCATTAGTCAACCTCGCCCAAATGTCCGAGTGGGTTCATAACCCCGAGTGACGCTTATCATTTATATGTGCATTATTTGAAAAATGATTGTGCCTAAATATGGACCGTTTGCTCTAAATTAATTATTATATTTTTGGCATACAATAAAGCTAAAGTTATTTTTTTTTTATTATTTTGATGATAAGATTTATTTAATTAATTAAAGAGCAAAGGAATGATATATTGTGGCACATTTATTTTTTAAATACGCATTAGGCCTACCTCTGGCATAAAGAGGCACCTGTATATTAGGACGCATTATTTAATATACTTGTGTTATACGAATCGTTTGCTCGCTTACTTGCTACGTGCCTTATATGAATTTATTTGCTACATGATTTCATATGATATTTACTAACATTATCTTTATTTTTCTTTATTTAAAGAATAGTGATTTGCATTTATTTATCTCTTTATTTAATTGTCTATTGCATTTTTTACATGTTCACAATTATTAGTGTTGTTTATTATTATTATTATTATTACTATTACTATTATTATTATTATTGATTATAATATTTCCGCGCTTAGAGCACTTTAAAGATTTTAGAGCACCATTTAAAATCATTATCCTAGGCTCGCTCAAGCCTTTAGAGTTCCTAATTAAATTTTCCTCCCATTTTTGGGTATAATCTTCTATTAAAAAAAAATCTGACTTAGTTATTTCAAAAATTCCTACTTCCTCATTCCACTCGTCCTTAAGACTCGTGTCAAAATTCAAAGTTTCTAGATTTTACTTTCTCAAGCTTTTCCCAAGTTTCTCCCTTACGGGTGTAATCTTCTGTTTCTATTAACAGAACATTTGTCCCGTTAGTTTCATGTTTCGTAGAATCTATTCAGCGTTCGATCTACGTCATGGAGCTTCTACCTATGCTCTCAAATTATTTCATTTTTCATTAACTTTCATGCCGTTTGTGGCTTCTTAAATTGGTAGATGTCCAAATTTATTTGCTCACTCTACCAAAAAGCACTCTTCAATATTTGTCCGATCTTCTCCATATAATTTTTTTAAGAACGACTATCCAAAATTGGCACTTCTTTAAGAGCTTTTCATTCATTCAAAATGCTTGTGTCGTTCCTATTTTTGAGCTATCAAAATTAATCTTTTCGCACCCTTTATTTCTAAGTTTTGGCATGCAAGTCGAGGAATCTCATAGGTCTCCAATTGGTTGACATTATTCTCATCCTCGATAATATTTCAACCCGCCAACTCAAAGTCATTTGCAACCATTCAATTTTTCAAGTTCAATCCTCGTGCGTTTAGTTTTCTTTTTCAATTATCTTAATCTTGCGCTCGTCATCAAATTCGTCTTTAATCCATTGGCGTCTTCTTAAGCATCACCTTTCTAAATAATCTACTCTTAGCCTTTTGCATGCCTATTCTACACTTACTGAGTGTTCCCTTTTCCTTTCAAATGTTGACTTAAGTTGAACATCAAAGATTCAAGGATAATATGGCCGATCAAATCACTATGATTGACCTAGTTGAAGATGAATTGAATGCGGAGAACCAGAGTCATACCAAGATAAGGTTGCTAAGCTTGGAACAAAAGTTTCACAAATGGAACAACAAATTGACAGCATGAAAGAAGTGATAGTCGACCTTAAGAACTCATTTACTGACGAGTCAGAGGGATGCCCACCCATTTGTATTGCCACACCTCCCACTTCTAATATGCACCCATTCTTATCAAATGAGATATTCAACAACTTGGTGGAGACAAGCAAGAATAAAGAAAATGGTGAAAGACATTTTAATGTTGAGACTAATCAAGTTTCTTTCACAAATGGGCTTGCTTCACAATTTTAAATAAATTTTGAGAACCCTCATAATCTTAGGGATATTCCAATATATGATGGGGTAGGTAATTCCCTATACCACCTTAAAGCATATCTTGATTGGTTGACAAGTATTGGACGAGATAATGAACTTAAGATAAAGCTTTTTGTTAGGACGCTTACAGGGCCAGCCTTGATATGGTATGCAAAACAAGATACATGAAAATGGTCTTCTTGGAGCGATCTGATCAAAGATTTTGTTGAACAATATTGGTCTCCTAATAATGCATCTAGAGGAGTTTGGTCAGCTAAAAGGAAATCTACAGAATCTCTTAAGGGTCCAAAAGGAAAAAAAAAACTACTGGATCAAGGCTTATTGCACCGAGTCACAATCAAGCAATTTATCCATAATTTGACAGTCAAGTTCCTCCCCACAATCAGGCAACTGTTGGACCAAGGTTTATTGCACCAAATTACCTTCTCATACAGTTTTTGCAAGCACTCACGATATAGCCGGATGGAACAATAATAATGGTTTTATTGAGGAAGACTATTAGCGTATGGTGGGACTTTTGTTCTTAAAAATAAAATATCTGTGGCCTTTAGGAAGCATGTGATAGGATAGTTAGTCTGTGGATAGCACCTTTTGGGATCAATTATGTACTTTTGTGAGCTTAAATGATTAATCTTTGTACATTTTTGTTTTCCTTTTTTATGTAAGCAGAACTTCGCATGACCTGATTTCCTTGGTGGATACGTAGGCAACCCACATAGGGACTCGGTCATATTGGGGTTGAATTCTTAATATTTATTTTGCATGTAATTAAAACTACGTTTGACCTGATTTTCTGTCGGATACAAGATACGTAGGCAGTCTATATAAGCCTCGGTCTCTTTATTAGAAAATTTTAATTTCCCCTAAAGGAGATTGATATTATGCCAAAATTTTTAGTATACAATCATTGCATCATCATCAAAAATGTCTTTGAGACTGGGACACATTTTGGAATTCACCAGAGTTCGCAAGGGATGAGGATCAAGTCAAAAAAGCTTTGTTGTTCGACATAAGTCAGCCTTTTTTGAATTGCGAATTCTATTCCAAATTAATTTGCTTTTCTTTTGTTAAAAACTTGAGCGTTAGAGCCTAATAAGTGATTTCCATTCACTCATTTCGCGACTTGAGTCATCTTTTTATCTTAGAGCTTCTACTTAAGCAAATCACAAACTTATCTATTTTTAACAAATACTTTATTATTTTATGTATTTACTTTTTATTATCACGCGCTAACATTTTTATTTTTAAAAAGTTTTATCTTTTCTTTAGAGGTTTCCTAGCATTGAACATTGTTTTGACCGTGAATCCGCATCAAGGACAAACTACAATGGTAGACCGATTTGAAGCATTCAATACTGGTATGAAATTGGTGCAAGCACAGAATGATGATAGTGAGAAGAATGTGGTTCGAAGAAATATGTTGGTTAATCGTCCAAATACCTTCAGCCTTCTTCCTGCCCCAACTTCCATCCCAACCAAAAATATTTGTTTAGCCATATCTCCTTGCCCAACTCCTTCCTATACAATTTCTCCGCAAATTCCATCAGTATACGTTAAACCCAAAGGTTTTCAATTTACCATGATGTCAAATACTCATCCTTTCACAATTGTGCTTCCTTCCAAGAAAAATAAGCACGATCAACTAGCAGTTTATCACTATGCTAGAAGTGAAAAGAAGATCCAGACACTTTGCCATGTAAATTTTGAAAAAGAACTTCACAATTTGAGAAAAGAGAGTTGCACTCAAGAAATTACCAGAGTTTAAAGTATGAAGATTTGTGTGTGCACCCAAATGTTGAGCTTCCGCCAGGGTACAAGCTACCAAAGTTTAACACTTTCAACGGGAAAGAAGATCCTGTCGCTCATCTGAAGGACTACTGCAGCAGATTAATCAGAATTGGCAATGACGAAGCCATACGAATGAGACTATTCATTCAAAGTTTATCGGGATTGGAACTGTCTTGGTACACTAAGAAAGACTTTAGCAAGTGGTATACATGGAAAGATATGGCTCGAGACTTTGTAAAGCAATACGAGTTCAACTGCGCGAATGATCTTCATATAGCCAATTTGCTTAAAGTAATGAAAGAGCCGCACGAATCTTTTCAAGAATATGCCATACGGTGGAGGTTAGAAGCTTAAAATATACATCCTTCATTGCCTGAAGAGGAATTGATCTCAACCTTCATTCAAATTCAAGATGACCTATATTATGATAAGCTACTTGGAACTTGTGCACACAACTTCTCTGATTTGATTCGTGTTGGAAAAGAGTTGGAAATTGGAATTCAAGAAGGACGGATTGTAGAATACTCAGCAGCATCAGTTGTTCGCCAAACTTTTCAACTTAAGATACCATAAAATCTGCAAAACAAAAATAACTCAGCTTTCATTACTACGCACCAACTGCAATACCATCAATTTTTGCAATCTCAAACTACTTCCAACCTTTGCAATGTGCCTTTTCAGCCTCCTCACCAGCAAAACTTTCAGAATAGATCTCAACAACAGTTTCACCAAGTGCAATATAGGTTGCAACAACAAAAGAAGAGGAAGTCTTTCTCCTTCACTCCTCTAGATGAGCCGTTGGCCAATATCTTTGAGAGATTGAAATCAAATGGACTTCTGCAATAAAAAAAGGGGTTCATGCCTAAGTATCCATCTCTAAACTTTGATTTATCCAAAAATTATGCTTATCATTCGAACATTCAGGGACATGACACTGAAGATTGTCCAGCACTGAGGTTCAAAATTGAAAGCATGATTAAAAGTGGCAAGATAAAGTTGCACCAAGAGCCTCCAACTAGCAATGACAATATTGCAAACGGTAGCACAATTTTTGTGAAGGGTGATCCATCAAAGTTGGCACCAAGGCATTTGAAGAGAAAGCGTGCAACAAGTCAAGAGGATTGACAAGGGCATCATTTTTCAAACTTGAAATATCATTCTCCATTTTACCTCCTTTATAAGTAGCTACTATTTTGCAATCCTTTCCTAGACTCTTGTATGAACTACGTTTGACCTGATTCGTGTTAGTAGCGGGATACGTAGGCACTCATTCTGAGTTCGGTCACATTATAATAAAAAAATCCATTTCCCCATTAGCCAAAACTGGGACAGCCTTCCAAATGGCCTATGTTTATTCAACAAAGCATAAGTCAAGATCAAAAAGCATATTCGCTCATCAAATTACTGCAGCGCCATAGCGACGAGAAGCGCAAATTCAAAGTAAAAGCTTCAAAGTTCAATGCAAGGCAACCATTTCATCTTATACTAACAAGTTTTCTTTGAGTAATGCATAGGCCAATTTTTGAATGATAACGCACGCAAAGGATGATGCAAATTGAATGTTGTATTTCACAAATTTTCTTTGAATGCAGAATTTTGATTAGCAGTAAACTTTTATCGAGGCATTGCACTTTGAGTAATGGCTACTGCAAAGACATCGCACCAAGCTCTATGCATTTCAGCATAGATGTTTACTACTATAAAGGTATTTGATAAAAAAATTTCTGGAGCACTTATTGGATATTGCTACTGCAAAGGCATCATACCAATCTCTCCACATTGTATTATGAATGTTCACAACTGTGAAGGCACTGCACCAAATTTGCTGCACCACACCTTGTATATTTGTTATTTTAAGAGTGCCGCACCAAGCTCCTTGTACCGCATCATGATGTTCATTATTATAAAGGCACCACACCAAGATTTTTGCATTACAACATGAATATTAGCTGCTACAAATCAAGCATCCCATTAAGCTTTCTGCACCTCACCAATATTTATCTTTGTATGTTTACATCATATATTGGGTTCGTCCACCTTAAAATAGGATACATTGGGTTCATCCACCCTAAAATAGGACACATTGGGTTCGTCCACCCTCAAATAGGATACATTGGGTTTGTCCACCCTCAAATAGGACACATTGGGTTCGTCCACCCTAAAATAGGACACATTAGGTTCGTCCACCCTAAAATAGGACGCATTGGGTTTGTCCACCCTTAAATAGGACGCATTGGGTTCGTCCACCCTAAAATAGGATACATTGGGTTCGTCCATCCTAAAATAGGACACATTGGGTTCGTCCACCCTAAAATAGGATATATTGGGTTCGTCCACCCTCAAATAGGACACATTGGGTTCGTTCATCCTCAAATAGAACATGTTGGGTTCGTTCACCCTAAAATAGAACACGTTGAGTTCGTTTACCTTAAAATAGAACACATTGGATTTTTTCACCCTAAAATAGAATATATTAGGTTCGTTCACCCTCTAATAGGACATATTGGGTTGTCCACCCTCTAATAGGACACATCGGGTTCATCCACCCTAAAATAGGGTGCAACAGGTTTGTCCACCTTAAAATAGGATATATCGAGTTTGTTCACCCTCAAATAGGACATTTTAGGCTTATCCTCTTCAATTAAATATTTATGCTCGCCCGCTTATAATTGCACATTTCGTAATGCATTATTTTTATTTATTTACTTATTAAGCACCGCATGCTATCTTTTAAATTTCTTGAAAATCACGCTTTGTATATGTGTTTGCTTTGCTAACATTTCTTGCTTTGCTAACGTTTCTACTTAGATTTTGCAGGCGCATAATCTAAAGCAATTATTTAATATGAAAAGAAATGTTGCACGATTGACCTAGCACCAGTTCAGAATATATGCATCTTTCTTCTGATCTTTGTCGTAAGACATTTATTGCATTTCACGCTTTATTTGCTAATAATTTTACTAAGACTTTGCAGAAAGTACTATCCACATGCAGCAACAAGAGACATAACGCAACGTGGAACTTTATCTAAGCAGTGAACTGGGGTAATTTATTGAGAATGTCGATCAGACTCCCAACAAAGGCCAGGATTTACACTCGAATTCTATTCAACCTACATCCCACAGCTCGGGACATGTAGAAAATTTCACATCAGGTTCTCCTTTATTCATAATCAAATCTTAAATTCTCAACGCTTTTCTAACTTTTTCAGCCTATTTCCTTCATTCTCTTTACCAATCTTGAAACCCAGTCTCATCATAACTCGATACTGTAACAATTTTTAGAAAAATATATACTAATCTTTGGCTATGCTTTACTTCATTCCTTCCAATATTTTCACTCTTTTATTAAATTCAAGCTTTAATCTCCTTAACATATTCACTCCTTACCCTCTTAGCATTCCATTCCTTACTTCACTTCATCCTCGTTCATTCAAGCTTAATCCTTCCCGATATTTTTATCATTCCCGATTGAGGGGCACTTCTAGAAAAGATGGTGTTCTAAACTCACTCCACCTTATCTAATCATAACTTTTGAACTACATTTGGCCTGATTCTCGTGCAACCCGAGATATGTAGGCAACTTAGAAACCAAAGTTCGGCCATACTCTTCAAAAAAATTCATATCGATCTCTTGATCTTTTCAAAACCCTCTACCTCGTAACTTGTCCAGCACCTATATCTTCTTAAATCCTTTTAAGGTCGTATCCAATGGTCAGGACAAAATTGGCTACTACGTCAACTTCTTTGCCCAAAAACTCTTACATCGTCTCCGATCAAAGAGGAACAAGCTGTTGACACCCAATTTTGACCCTCCTTTCTTCCAATTTATCTTGTTGAGCTTTCAAATTATTAATAAATTAAATACATCATTTTTATAATTATTTTCCGTTATTATTTCAACTAATTATTATTATTATTGGAATTTTTTGTAATCATTTACTATCTTTCAAAAAAGACATTTTCACGTATTTTATTCGATTAATAAAGTATTTCCTTAATTTTTATCTTTTATAAATATTATCGTGTAATTCTTATGATATTAATGTTTATCTAGTTTTTGATAACTATCTTTTAATCTTAAATAATTTATTAATTTAAGTACGTATTGATGTATATTTTATTAAGAGGTTCTTTAATTCTAATTTAGAAGCCCAATTAAATAAGAGGAAGAGGGAAAGGCTTATTTTTGGCCCAATAAAATTCAATTCAGTTTTGCCCAAATCAGCCCGGATTTGAATCCAATTCTACAAGGCCAGCCTAATCTATTTAGCAAATTAATATCAGAAATATCTTCTTTTGGATTTCAAATTTAATCGATTAACTATATTGAAATATTGCCTCAATTCAATCATTACCCCAGGTCTGAAAATTGTTCAGACTCTCTCTCCTCGCTTTTCTTCCAAACTTCAGAAGACCCATCGCTGTATTCCCATTTTTTATGCTTCACGGGTCAAAAAATCTCGAAGGAGCAGGGAAATCTCAACCACTTTGGGCAATCTCCAGCTTTTGTGCCTCTAATGTTTGACTTGAAACGGATATGTTGACCATGGATTCAAAATCAAAGTGAAATCCCGCCCAAACCAAAAGCCGTAATATTTTGCCTATAAATACCCACATTTTGAGTTAAAAAAGTTGGAGTTTGAGCCACCCATTTACTCTGGAGGTTTTTTTTTGCTTGTTGATACCCCTCCGCTAAAGCTACTGCTTTATAGTCTTTTATATTGTTCTATTCTTCAAAAAATAAAGCCCTTCATTCGCTTTTGGTATTTGCTGAGGCTTCGAGTCTAGACATTTGTTAATCTTGGTTAGCGAATAGATCTGAGACCTGCGCCTCACGTTCACTGCTCCGCAAAAGGTCAGTCTTTTTAGATTTATATCTTTTCCTTAAGTTTTCTTCATTGCTGAAGCATGATATACTAGTAAAAATACGTGTTAGATTTTAGAAATCATGTTTGTTAGATAATTATTTCTGTTGGCACTTTACTAATCAAAGTCATAAATGTTTGTCAAAAACATCTAAATAGCATTAACATGAGTACATGACTGCCATGTTTATATCTTTGATGTTGCTTTAAATAAAAAACATGACTCATGTGTTTAGTATTCTCACTAGAAATCATATCATAGGTTACTTTTAATTAGATAAAAGATCATATGTTTAGGTGTTTTTAGTCCCCTGTTCATATTTAAATTATCTAAAGGACACGCTGATATATTTGTAGACTGCCCAGAAATATTTAATAGCTCTTTAGTTCTAGACAACCAGAATAAAAGACTTGTTCACACGAGTTTCTAATATTATGGATTTGGGTGATTTGTTACACGCTCCTAAATAAATATCACGTAGTATGCATTCTTATTGGTTTCTTGAACTAGCTGAAAGGTGTTAAATAATTTTGAACTGATAAAAATGTCTATTACATCAAAAGCTGCATATGAACGTGTTTTTCCATATATATATATATATATATATATATATATATATATATATATATATATATATATATATGTTCACCATGGTATCTAGAATATTGAGTTTTTGAATTCTTTGGCTATGAAAAAGTGTTTTGTTTAGACTTTGTGATTGAAAGCTTGCTCCATGACCTCTCTTTGTTCTTATGTATAGGATGTTATTTGCAGTTTATTTTAGCTTTCTTGATTAGTTAACTTGGGATTTGATTATTTGAACACTTGTGAAGTTTTACATGAAACTCAATCTTTGTCATTTTATTCTCTTCTTCCCTTATGAGCTTTTGGTTTGCTGCATACTTGCATGTTAAAACATACTCTTTGTTTTAGTAAGTTTCACGTTTTGCTGTAATATAAGTAATGATTTAGTTTTGTTCTAATTTTATTTGTTATCTTATCTATGCACGTTTAAGAATTGAATTTCTCTTCTCTAATTCTCGTATTGTTTTCCTTCTCGCATATGCACTTGGAGCAACACTTGGAGTCTTAAGGTTAGACTCTCGTGGAGTCTCAAAACGAGACTCAACTCCACCTCTCATCCAAGCAAGGAGTCAACATTCTCTATTCTTATGCCATCTTCCTTAGAACGCACCAAATAGCAAGAAAAATGAACAAAATGCTTGGGGTCACTTATGGTATCCTTCCTTCTATATCATTCATTATAGCTTGCTTGTTATTGTTTAGTATCTTATTTGTGTTGACTTGGTTTTATCTCAAGTTTGAGATTATTTGTTGAATTTCTTTCTTAACACTAGATTAATAACTAAGTTTATTTAATTTTGTATTTCGTTAATCTAGTTATTTAGTAGTATCCTTATTATTTGATTCCGTTGATAAAGAATTAGGCCTAGAACACTTCTTTAGAAAGGGTAGTTTCTATACCTATAATTTAGAAGCCGGTAGCTATCTTTTTCCTTTACATCTACGCGTACATATGATACCTGCAATATGTTGAAGTATTGAGCAAATAAGTCCATATTCACAGGTAGTTTTGCAAAAATGAAAAGGACTTGATTTTAACTTTATCTTTTTGCAAGATGTTTCTTCTCTCCTTTAAAGGGATTCCTTTAAATTAAGTAAAATCATCTTCTTCAATCAAGGATTAAAATGCCAATTTTCAGCTAACATTTTTTGTTTGTTGTCAAAAACTTGTGTTCAAGTGTGATGTGTTTTCTCTAAAAAATTATATGCAGAATTGGTAGCTTTATTTATTACTTTCACAGGTTTTAAAAATTGTCTCACTTGACAGATTTGCAAGTAAACAAAACACCTTCTATTTAAATCCTTTTGGCTTTTCCAATTCTTTATAAATAAAAAAGAGGATCACTCTTTTGTTTTTTTAAAAGAAAGCGTCAAATTCATGTGGGTTATAGATTATTTACAATCTCTTTTGTTATGCAAAATTATACTTAAGCGTTACACGCATACTTATGAATTATTTTCCTTGTATAAATTATTTCTTTCAAGTATTTTAATCACTAAAATTGTTATTTTTTAGTTAACCTAAGTTTGGTCGGTAATCGTTTTAACGAATCTTAAAGGATGCTTAACCCCTTCCCTTTAGGATAACTAGAACCCTTACCTAGAATCACATAAGTTAAAGTAGACCATTAATTAGAGTTAATTTAGCATAACTTTAGTTAATAAATTAGGTGTCCAAATTCACCTTTAAAAACTAATTAGGTGGCGACTCTTTAAGTTAAATAATTGAAGAATCGCCAATATGTTGTACTTCGCTTTGACCCGGTTAAAATGGAGTATAGAACCACGAGTCATGAAAGAACCATCCACGAGCCGTGGATATAACCACGAGTCGTGGAAGTGATCCGTGAAACCAATCCTGCTGATCACCCTCAGTTTTGAGAATCACGAGCCAGTTTCACAATTCGTGGATGGTTTCACGAGTCCTGGAACCAACTCGTGGAACTCAGATAGAGGGTAGTGTGTTCCCTAGTAATCACAAATGGTTTTTAATAACTTTTTTCTAATTAAATCTCAGGGGTATTTCTATAATTATCCACTCTTTTAACTCTTAAGTGAGGTCGTTTTGGCCACTTTTAGTAGGGTTTCTACTCCTATTAGCCTAAGTCTCTCATTATTCATCACTCATCTACTAAAAGAGGAAACGAACTCCTTCAAGCTCCAAGTCTCAAGCTCCAAGTTCAAGCCTTCATTTCTTTTCATCTTAGATCAAGCAAGCTTCAGTAAGGTATGTGGGTATTCAATAAGGGATTCCTTTCACCCTTATGCTCAAAACCCATGATTTTTACTTTGATTTATGGATTTGTGAAATTAGGGTTCTTACCCAATTTGGGGAAAAACTTATGGGTTCAGTTTTAAAGCATCAATTCATGGTTTCTCATTACTTATCTATGATTTATTTGAGGTTCCTTAATTGATTTCAAAAGCCCGTGCATTAAAGATGATTTCTAGCATTATTCCATTGAATTGCATGATTTCAAGTGAAAATTGGCATGTTTAGATAATATGGACTTATGTATTTATGAAAATGCATGCCTAATTCTTCAAGTAATGAATTTAGAAAGAAAAGTATGTTTTGGATTTTGGCTATGCTAAGTTTTAAGAATTTCAAAGTATGAATTGCATGACATTATATATGTCCCTATGTTTTATGGAAGGTTTGTGTCATGCCCCGAGGCTACCCCTTAGACGTAACATGGGACCCGGGACTACAAGTGTCCCAAGCTAACCCTTGGTCATAACATAACTCAAATAAATCAATAGATAAGCAGAAGCATACTAGGAAGATCCAAAATAAAATGTATGGATAATCAAGTCGAGTAGGGATACACATCGAAAGAGGAGACCCAAATATTGTCTATATCTGAAAAGCCTCTAAATAACATAAAGAGTTACTGGGACAAGACCCCAGCTAACTCAGAAATCTGAAATGAAAACATAAAGATGGATACTCTATCTCTAGCCCTCGAATAATGAGGACTCACCAAAATCAGTTGAAAGTCTGGCGTAGTCTAACCATGAGTCTGAGGGTAGGTGCCTGAATCTGCATCATAAAAGGATGCAGCAAAAAATGAATCAGTACTATAGGATGTACTGAATATATGAGATAAATAGGAATTTGAGATAAACATGCTAAATAAACTCGTAAAGTTGAAATCATGCTATAAGTGCAAAACTGAAATGCAAGAGACTCAATGCAATGCCAAAACAAGTTATACAAATATCATAGTAATCATAATGGTCCTGAAATCTGAAGGCAAAGATTCAATGCATTATAAAACCTGATACTCTTTCTGTGGGAGGTTCTCTAACTGACCTAGACCATGTAAGCTACATGGAATATGATGTATATGCCCCATCAAAAGGACCCAATATACCTTGCCAGGGTATAGAGGCATGAATGTGGCGTGATCACTAAATCTGATGCCCAACTGAGGGGACTTAGAACCTACGGGGGAACGTAGTTCTGGGACTAAGGGTACTCTCATCCTATCCAACTCGGTGCTAATACTACTCCCAAAAACATATACATATAGCTCATAATGCTTACGACATATCTGATGTCAAAACTGTTCATAGCTTAGGTAGACATATCTGGATGTCAAACCTTTCATAAAAATATAGGGACATATCTAATGTCCAAAATTGTTGAAAAAGCATGAGAACATATCTGATGTCATGCAATTCACAAATCATGAATCTTAAAGCTTTGAAAAACCATAATTCAAAATATACTTTCCCTTCTAATATCATAGCTTGAAGAATTAGGCATGCAATTTCATGAAAATAGAGGTCATGTTACCTAGACATACAAATTTTACTTGAAGACATGCAATTCAATGCAAATATGCTAAAATTTATCATAATCATATGGGCTTTTGAAATCAACTGAGGAACTTCATTTAAATCATAAATATGTAATAAGAAATCATCAATTGATGCCTTAGGAGAAGACCTATAACTTTTTCCCCAATTTGAGTAAGATCCCTAATTTAGAAATCCATAAATTCAATTTAGAAGATTGGGGTTTTGGGTACAAGGGTGGAGGGAATCCCTTATTAAATACCCACATACCTTGATTGAAGCTAACCAACTTGAAATTGAAAAGAAAAGGAGACTTGAACTTGGAGCTTGAAGGAGTTCGTTTCCTTTTTGGGAGATGTATGAAGATTTGAGGAGGGACTTAGGGTAATAAGGGTGAAAACCCTTCTAGAAATAGTCAAAATGACCTCATTTAGGAGTTAAAAGAGTGGATAATGACTAAAATACCCCTGGAAAATAATTAGGAAAAAGCTGGAAAAAGTTGACTTTCAGGGACCACGGATGGATTCCACGAGTCGTAGACCAAATCACGGCTCGTGGTTTCCACCCGTCGTTCCTGGCCTAGTAAACAGGCTGCAGAAGGCAGTCTATGGGTCAACAGGATAGACCGTAGAATGGATTACGACCCGTTAAACCAATTCATCATTTCTGAAGGATTTGGCAGATCTCTGATCAGGTTTCACGAGTCAACAGGACGGTCCGTAGTTCAAACTACGGGTCGTAGACTTGACTCGTAGTTCTTGGGAATCAGTCAGTCCTCAGGTTTGATTCCATGAGTTGACAGGACAGGCCATAGACTGAACTACAGTCCATAGAACCAACTCGTGGTTCTCAGACCAGAGTCGGAGCCTGGCAGACTTAAACCACGACTCTATTCCATGATCCGTGGTTCAGACCACGGTCCGTGATTTGGACTCGTGAACCCTAAAAAGCTAAAATTTTTATGAGATTCTGAGTTTAAAAGCTGAATAAGTTTTCGGGGTGTTACAATATCTCTCCTTTAGGATCATTCACCCTCGAATGAAGACTAAACAAGGGAAAACTGAAGAGAAAATAGCCCAACCAGTCAACAACACATAAAATCTGAAGAACAAACATGAAAACTGAGCTTGCAACTTAAAACATGACTGAATCAACTTTGAAAACATGAATACATGCTAGGATCATGAGGAAAACTGATTGAATAGAATCGGAGGAACATACTAAGGAGGAGACTATCACCTTAAGCTGAGACAAAATTGGAAGGAAAGATATGAGGGTACTTGGCTTTCATGGCTGATTTTGCTTCCCAAGTAGTTTCCTCAACTAACTGATTCCTCCAAAGGACTTTTACCGAAGCGACTTCTTTGTTCCTCAACCTCCAAATTTGACGATCAAGGATCTCTATGGGAACCTCCTCATAGGTGAGACTATCCTTCAAACCCACATCCTCCAAAGGAACAATCAAGGTCAGATCATCAACACACTTCTTCAACAAGGAAACATGGAAAACCGGATAAACCGCTTCTAACTCTGTTGGAAATTCCAACTCGTACGCAACACTACCAACTCTCCTCAGAATCCAATAAGGACCTAAAAAATGGGGACTAAGCTTCTCTTTCTTTCCAAATCTCATCACACCCTTCATGGGTGACACCTTAAAAAAAACCCAATCATTAACTTCAAATTCCAACTCCTTCCTCCTCACATCTGCATATGATTTCTGTCGACTCTGAGCGGACTTCAACCTTTCCCTAATAATCTGAACCTCTCCATAGTCTCCTAAACTAAATCTGGACCAATCAAGTCTACCTCACCTAC
Source organism: Jaltomata sinuosa (assembly GCA_003996215.1). Taxonomy (NCBI): domain Eukaryota; kingdom Viridiplantae; phylum Streptophyta; class Magnoliopsida; order Solanales; family Solanaceae; genus Jaltomata; species Jaltomata sinuosa. Next base: position 222,868 of record QJPP01001495.1, on the reverse strand, counting down.
CTCAAACCAACCAATAGGAGACCTACACCTTCGACCATAGAGTGCCTCATAAGGAGCCATCTGGATGCTAGAATGAAAGTTGTTGTTGTAGGCAAACTCTCTAAGAGGTAAGTGATCATCCCAATTACCTTTGAAGTCAATCACACAAGCTCTCAACATATCCTCCAAAGTCTGAATAGTACGCTCTGCCTGGCCGTCCATCTGAGGGTGAAAAGTTGTGCTAAGCTTCACCTGAGTACCAAGACCTCTCTGAAATGATCTCCAAAATTGGGAGGTAAACTGAGTACCTCTATCTGAAATGATGGACAATGGGACACCATGCAAACGGACTATCTCCAGGATGTAGAGTCTGGAATAATCATCTGCTGAATTAGACTCTTAACAGCCAAGAAGTGGGATGACTTTGTCATCCGATCGAGAATCACCCAAATCAAATCGTGTTGCCTTCGAGTACGAGGCAAACCTATGATAAAATCCATATTGATAAGTTCCCACTTCCAAGTAGGAAGGTCAATATCCTGAATCATACCACCCAGTCACTGGTTCTCTACTTTCAATTACTGACAGTTGGGACACTTAGCCACAAAACTGGCTATGTCCTTCTTCATACAATTCCACCAGTAGACTTACCGTAGATCACAATACATCTTGGTGGCACCGGGGTGAATAGAATATCTGGAACTATGAGTCTCAGTTAAAACCTGCTGTCTCAACCCATCTACATCTGGCATACACAAATGACCCTGATAGAGAAGCACACCATCTCCCCCTTGGGAGAAAACCTCAACCCTTTACTGATGGACTGCATCCTTTAGCTGAAGCAAAATAGGATCACTGTCTTTCTTTGCCTTCACTTCAGCTACCAAAGATAATTCGGAACCATTCCGAACAATAACACCACCTTCTGTCAAGTATATAAGGAAAAATCCCACCCGAGCAAGACTATGAACCTCCTTAACTAATTCCTTCTTCCCGTCTTCGACTGAAGACACACTACCCATGGACAATCTACTAAATGCATTCGTCATAACATTGGCCTTACCCGGGTGGTAAAGCACACTCATGTCATAATCCTTAAGAAGCTCAAGCCATCTTCTTTGTTGCAGATTCAATTCCTTTTAAGTGAACACATATTGAATACTCTTATGATCGGTGAATATATCCACATGCACCTCATCCAAGTAATGTCTCCAAATCTTCAAAGCAAAGATAACGGCTGCTAACTCAAGATCATGAGTAGGGTAGTTCTTCTCATGGATCTTAAGATGTCTAGAGGCATAAGCAATCACCTTACCATGCTGTATCAAAACACAAACCAAACCAATTCTAGAAGCATCACAATACACAACAAACTCATCTAGGCCCTCGGGTAGAGCCAACACTGGAGTTGTGGTCAACCTAGTCTTCAATTCCTGAAAGTTCTTCTCACACAAATCAGACCACTGAAATTTAACCTTTTTCTAAGTCAATCAAGTCAAAGGGGCAGCAATGGAAGAAAATCCTTCCAAAAATCTCCTGTAGTAACCGGCCAAACAAAAAAGCTCCTGATATTGGACGGGGAAGTTGGTCTAGGCCAGTTCTTTACTGCCTCACTTTTGGGAATCAACTTGAATATCATCTCTAGTCACAATATGACCCAGAAAAGCAGCAGAATATTTCCAAAACTCACACTTGCTATACTTAGCAAATAACTGCCAATCTTTGAGAGTCTGCAACACCACTCTCAAATGGTCTGTATGCTCCTCCGCACTCCGAGAATATATGAGAATATCATCAATGAACACAATCACAAACATATCCAAATACTTTTTGAACACACGATTCATCAAATCCATAAAGACTGCAGGAGCATTCCTTACACCAAAAGACATCACAACAAATTCATAATGACCATACCGAGTCCGGAAAGCTGTCTTCAAAATATCACACTTTCGAAAAGTAAGTTGATGATAACCGGATCTAAGGTCGATCTTGGAAAAGAAACTAGCACGCTGAAGTTTATCAAACAAGTTATCAATCCTAGGAATGAGATATTTATTCTTGATTATGACCTTGTTCAACTGACGGTAGTCAATACACATTCTGAGGGAACCATCTTTCTTCCACACGAATAAGACTGGAGCACCCCATGGAGAAGTGCTAGGCCTGATGAAACCCTTATCAAGAAGATCCTTCAATTGATCCTTCCATTCCTTAAGCTCCGCAAGAGCCATTCTATAGGGAGGAATAGAGATAGGATTCGTATTTGGAAGATGATCTATCTCGAAGTCGAACTCTCGCTCGGGAGGGACTCCAAACAAATCTTTGGGAAACACTTCTGGAAACTCATTCACAATAGGGACAGACTGAAAGGATGGGGTTCTGGACTCTGTGTCCATAACCTGAACTATATGATAAACATAACCCTTAGAAATCATCTTCCTAGCCTTAAGATAAGATATGAAATGACCTTTCGAGGATGGGAGACTACCTTGCCATTCTAAGATGGGTTCATTTGGAAACTTGAAACTGACAACCCGAGTATGACAATCAACTGAAGCGTAACAAGCATACAACCAATCCATACCAAGAATAACATCAAAATCAGGCATTTCCAACTCTACTAAATCCACTAAAGTGACTCTATGAAAGACTGAGATAGGGAAATTTTGATAGATCCTTTTGTCTAGGATTGACTCACCAACAGGAGTAGAAACACAAAAGGATTCTAAAAGCAATTTAGGACAAATTTTGAATTCGCATGCTATATAAGGGGTCACAAAAGATAGGGAGGCTCTGGGGTCCAACAAAGCATATACATCAAGAGAGAAGACTTTTAACATACTAGTGACAATATCAGGTGAACTCTCCTAGTCCTGACGAGAGGACATAGCATAAAGGCAGTTCTGGTGCTGGCCACCAGAACTAGAAGCTGCACCCTGCTGGGCCGGTCGACCTTCTCGGGCTGCTGGGGCAGACTGAGTCCTGCTACCACCCTGTCCCTTCTTAGCTGAAAGGCAATCTCGAATCCTGTGACCAACTTGACCACATCCAAAACAACTCTCTCTACTAGCTAGACACTCACCGGGATGATTCTTTTCACATATGGTACAAATGGGGTAGGAAGGCCCCTTTGTACCACTCCATTGAGAATAAGAGCCCTCACCTCTAACAGAATGATCATGATGAGGCCTGGAGGCCTGAAAAGAAGCACTAGCAATAGAATGCACAGGTCCTGATGACTTTCTCTGAAAGGAAGATTGATGCCCGCCTCTAGACTTCTGATAGATAAATCCTGAACCCTCAAATCTAACTCTTTTGTTCTCTCTAGCCATCTCCCTAAGATTTTCCCCCTCTATCTGGTGAGCATGAGTCATAAGTCTGGAGATACTCATGTCACTCAACAACATAGCAGATCTACGCTCCTTTTTCACCAAGTCTGAGACCCCATAGATGTACTTGTTCATATGATCATGTGGGTCAGCCACCATAGCAGAAGTGTATCTGGAGAGCTGAGTGAACCTCAAACTGTACTCTTGGACTGTCATGGATCCCTGTCTCAAGTTCACAAACTCCTCGGCCTTCGCTTGCCTTAACTCCCTCGGAAAGAACCGGTTGAGAAAAGCCCTTTTGAAACACTCGCAAGTCATAGGGACCTCGTCCCTAGACCTAGCTTCCTTCCATTGCATGAACCAGATATGAGCTACATCCCTGAGTTGATATGATGCTAACTCAACACTATCAACTCCAGCCACTTGCATAACATCAAAGATTTTCTTCACCTCATCCAAAAAGTTAAGCGGATCTTCCCCAACCTTTGAACCCCAGAATTCTGGCGGGTTCATATGGATAAAATCACGAACTCGGGCTGCTACCCCACCTTGGGGATGGAAGGGGATAGGAGCTGGCTGGTTTGACTGAGTAACCAAGGTGTGGGCTAGCATATGGATGGCATTTCTAAATTTCTCATTCATGACCTCGAGGGCCGGAACTAGAGGAAGAACATTTCGAGCGACTCGATGATGCATAGCACATCGAGAAGTAATCTAAAATGTATAAGGAAATGATTAGAGGGATATTAGAGTTAAGCTCCATTGCACAACATGATCATGAAAGAAATGAAGTTTTCTAAGACATCTCATAGCTTCCCTCTTATAAGTGTGGCGCACTTCACACACATGAAAGAGATTCTACTCGATGCGACTTTCAAACATCCTAGGACTCTTGAACTTGAGGCTCTGATACCAAGTTTGTCACGCCCCGATGCTACCCCTAGATGTAACATGAGACCCGAGACCATAAGTGTCCCAAGCTAACCCTTGGTCATAACATAACTCAGATAAATCAATCGATAAGCGAAAGCATACTAGGAAGATCCAAAATAAAATGTATAGATAATCAAGTCGAGTAGGGATACACATCCAAAGAGGAGACCCGAATACTATCTATGTCTATGAAGCCTCTAAATAACATAAAGAGTTGCTGGGACAAGACCCCAGCTAACTCAGAAATCTGAAATAAAACATAAAGATGGATACTCTATCTCTAGCCCTCGAATAATGAGGACTCACCAAAATAAGCTGAAAGTCAGGCGTAGTCTAGCCACGAGTCTGAGGGCAGGTGCCTAAATCTGCATCATAAAAGGATACAGTGCAAAATCCGTCAGTATTATAGGATGTACTGAATATATGAGATAAATAGGAATCTGAGATAAACATGCTAAATAAACTCGTAAAGCTGAAATCATGCTATAAGTGCAAAACTGAAATGCAAGAGACTCAATGCAATACGAAAACAAGTTATACAAATATCATAGTAATCATAATGGCCCTGAAATCTGAACGCAAGGAGTCAATGCATTTTAAAACATGATACTGTTTCTATAGGAGGTTCTCTAACTGACATAGACCATGTGAGATACATGGAATCGGATGTATACGCCTCATCAAAAGGACCCAATACACCTTGCCAGGGTATAGACGCATGACTGTGGCGTGATCACTAAATCTGATGCCTAACTGAGGGGACTTAGAATCTATGAGGGTACATAGTTCTGGGACTAAAGGTACTCTCACCCTGTCCAACTCAGTAATACTACTCCCAAAAACATATATATATATATATATATAGCTCATAATGCTTACGATATATCTGATGTCAAAATTGTTCATAGCTTAGGTAGACATATCTGGATGCCAAACCTTTCATAAAAACATAGGGACATATCTAATGTCCAAAACTGTTGGAAAAGCATAAGAACGTATCTGATGTCATGTAATTCATAAGTCATGAATCTTAAAGCTTTGCAAAACCATAATTCAAAATATAATTTCCCTTCTAATATCATAGCTTGAAGAATTAGGCATGCAATTTCATGAAAACAGAGGTCATGTTACCTAGACATACCAATTTTACTTGAAGACATGTAATTCAATGAAAACATGCTAAAATTTATCATAATTATATGAGCTTTTGAAATAAGAAATCATAGATATGTAATAAGAAATCATGAATTGATGCCTTTGGAGAAGACCCATAACCTTTTCCCCAATTTGAGTAAAAACCCTAATTTAGAAATCCATAAATTCAATTTAGAAGACTGGGGTTTTGGGCATAAGGGTGGAGGGAATCCCTTATTAAATACCCACATACCTTGATTGAAGCTAACCAACTTGAAATTGAAAACAAAAGGAGACTTGAACTTGGAGCTTGAAGGAGTTCCTTTCCTTTTTGGGAGATGAATGAAGATTTGAAGAGGGACTTAGGCTAATGAGGGTGAAAACCCTTCTAGAAATAGTCAAAACAACCTCATTTAGGAGTGAAAAAGGTGGATAATAACTAAAATACCCCTAGGAAATAATTCGGAAAAAGTTGACTTCCAGGGACCACAGATGAATTCCATGGGTCGTAAACCAAACCTTGGCTCGTGGTTTCCACCCTCCATTCCTGGCCAAGTGAACAGGCTGCAGAAGGCAGTCTACGGGTCAACAGGATGGATCGTAGAATGGATTATGTCCCATCAAACCAATTCATCATTTTTGAAGGATTTGGGAGGTCTCTGATCAGGTTTCACGAGTCAACATGATAGTCCGTAGTTCAAACTACAGGTCATAGACTTGACTCGTGGTTTTTGGGAATCAGTTTGTCCTCAGGTATGATACCATGAGTTGATAAGATGGGTCGTAGACTGAACTACGGTCTATTGAACCAACTCATGTTTCTCAAACCAGAGTCTGAGCCTGGCAGACTTAAACCATGACTCTATTCCACGATCCGTGGTTTGGACTCGTGAACCCTGAAAAGCTAAAAAAATTCTGAGATTCTGAGTTTAAAAGCTGAATAAATTTCAAGGGTGTTACAGTTTGGCATCTAGATATATCTACCTAAGCTACGGGAATTGCATGGTATTAGATATACCCTTATGCTTTTCAAACAGATTTGACATTAGATATGTCACAAGTATATGTGAGCTATATGTATATGTTTTGGGAGTAGTAATTAGCACCGAGTTAGATAGGGTGAGAGTACCCTTAGTCCTAGAACTACGTACCACCGTAGGTTCCCTCTGTGGATTATGACAGGATCCTGGTAGATAAGGTTCTAACCTTGGCCGGTTAGGACAACCTTTTTTGGTGTGGGTGTATGACACTGGACTACATGTAGCTCATCCTGATTTATGTCGGTTAAGAGAAACTCTCGTATGAAGGTTTTTAAGTATTAAGCTATTTTATTTCATGCTTTAAGCTCAACTTTTGATATTTACTTATGATACCTCTTTTATGCATGAACTCAGTTTTTAATTATGTTTTAAGTATGTTTTTACCATATTCATGCATATCTCACATATTCAGTATATCCTATAGTACTGATGCATATCTTGCGCTGCATCCTCTTGATGATGCAGATTCAGGCTCTCTCTCTCAGGCTCACGGCTAGACGACGCTGGATATCCAAATAGTTGTTGGTGAGTCCTCATCTTTCGAGGGATAGCATCAGTCTAGTTATTTTGTTTCTCTTTCTTTTAGACTCTCGATTTAGTTGAGGTCTTGTCCCATCAAATCTTATGACAGTTTAGAGGCTTCAGACATAGCTAGACTTGTAATCAGTGTTTGGATTTAGTATTTCTTAGACCATGGTCCTATTTAAGTTATGGATGCCTATCTTCATTTAGTATACTTCCTCTATGTTTCTTTGTATTTATCTGAGTATGCTATGACCAAGGGTTAACTTGGGGTACTTGTGGTCCCGGGTCCCATGTTACGCCAAGGGGTAGTCTCGGAGCATGACAGGTTGTGAACCCTGGAGTAAGAACCATTGAAATTACCTTCATTCTGGGACTTCTTGGCCACCACCTTAGACTGCCCAACCTGTCTGACCCCCTCCAGTTTCTTCACATAGTCAGTCACCTCATTAAAATTCTTCCCTTCCGAGGTCATATGCACAGCCAAAACCTACAACTCAGTATTCAGACCCTTCACATACAGATGAATCCTCTCCTCCTCAGTACCTAGAAGCTGAGTAGCATAATGTGACAAGGCATGAAATTTATCCTCACAGGCTGAAACAAACATGTTACCCTACTCAAGGTCTAGAAACTCATCCTTCTTGTGATCCCTCAAAGTGCGAGGCATATATTTCTCCAAGAACAGAGCATGAAATTGTGCCCAAGTCATTAGAGGCAAAGTTGATGGCCGACACTCTACATGAGCTCTCCACCACTGCTTGGCATCACCTTGAAGCTAAAAAGTAATAAATTCCACACTATGTTGTTGCACAATGCCTAACTTATGCAGCCTCTCATAGCAGTCCAAAATAAACACAAAGGCATACTTCTCTCTGTACCCTGAAACATTGGAGGTTTCAGTTTCAAGAATTTGGTCAGCATCTCATACTCAGTCCCAGTCATAACAGGGCCTTGCATTGGACAAAATAAAGCATTAGTACCCAATGTCGCATCCATCTTAGGAGCTGCTGTAATAGATGGTTGGGTGCCCAGAACCTGATATGATATACCAGTAGGGGTGTCTCCAGTACCTGCCAGACCACTCAAAAAGCCCACACCTACTGAAATACCTTGGGTGATATAGGGGGAAGGCCTGCACCTCCATCCGGTGACGCCCCTTCTTGCTCCACGCCCTCCTCAAGTACAATCTCAACCTCCTCCTCAATAGGATCCTGGTGTGGGAGAGGGGTCATAGCTCTTGGATCTGCCGCTACCTGAGATCTATCCTGGTGGGTGTTTCTCTTCCTCTGCCCCTGCCCCTGCCCCTTCCTCGCCCTCTAGCTATTGGTTCTGCCACTGGAACCACCGCTCTCTCTCTATATTACGTCTGGTGCTAACTATCTGCAGATAAAAGAGTGAAAGAAATTAGATACCAATTTGTATCACCAGATACCAATTGTAATCAAGTTATAGCACGAAGGAAGAAAGAAGAGATAGTTTCCTAAAGTCCTATAGCCTATCAAAGAAAAGTACAGACGTCTTCATACCATTCCGCAAGACTCTACTACACCCATTTTGGTATGATGAGATCAATGAACCTAGGGCTCTGATACCATCTTTGTCATGACCCAAACCGCCGCGAGTGGCACCCACCCATAACCCCCGGATGAGCGAACCAAAAACTCAATCAACACTTAGTGAAACTAACAGCTCAAAACCAAATGCATTAATTTAGCATTCATAGCCAAAAATACTAATAAACAAGATCCTGCGAAAAACTACCCCTAGAATCTGAAAGACGAGTACCAAAACATCTAATAATATCTAGAGAACGGGGATGTAACCCCAAAAACAAGAAAATCTAAGTTCGAAATGATGGACTAGAAATATGCTGGACGAAACCATGGTGGCCCAAAAGAAGCAGCTCACCCTTGGATTCTACTTCGGGACTATAACTGAGGTCTCGTAGCAGCCGCCAGAATATGTCATGTACTCACAGAAGGAAAGCAAGTGCAGTATCAGTACACAAAAATATAGTGTACTGGTAGGATCATCGACTAGCTCCCATAAACAACATATGAACAATAAATCAAAGCTGAGTAAAGTAAGACAAACATGTATAAACAAGCCAGCAATATAATCCCAGACTCTTAATTTTTCTTCTAATTTACCAACTACATTAGATACAACAAATACCACAACAACAACAAATACAAATAAGACCACCATTTTCAAGTAACTCGGACCAACCAAGGATCCCTAGAACAACACCTAAGTGTTCAACATGCAATTTTTGGTCTACACAATGACCAACCCCACATTTAAGTACAACTCTTCATGTTCCCGAGTTGCAGAGAACAATCCGAACTGAGGCAATCTTTCTGGATTCGCTCCGCCTTACAGCCTTGCTTCCCATTGTAATTGCCATTGTAGCACGTGTCCGGCCTCTGATGGACCAATATGCAATAATCACAGTTTCAATGATTAACCCGGTCCACTCATTGAACTATCAACAAAACACAATCAAAAAGTATAAATAAACATGTACCAGGCGTAGTACTCGAGCCAACTATTATAGAATTTGTACCAAGCGTGGTACTCAAGCCAATCAATATGTATCTCATACCAGGCATGGTACCCGAATTAACCAATAAGTTTCCTATACCAGGCATGGTACCCGAGCCAATCGAATTTCACATACAATCCAACAATCATCAATTAATGAACAAAATCACACTTGTAAACCAACAAGCTACAAAACCAGGTTTATTTTACATGATTGACAATCGGATATCTAGATATTCATAATTCCATACCCTAACCATGCAGTGCACATACAATACTAAGCGACAGTTACATAAACACATATTACAATTGGTAAAACAACAACCATCACCTACCTTAAATAGCTTGAAAGCTCTACTGGACCGGAGCCTTCCCGTTTTTCGAATCTTTCACTTGTTTTTGGTCTAAAAATAATTATAAAATATACTATAATCAGTCCAAATAGCCTAATAATACCCAAATTATACTCAAATCCTAGTCTCCAGGCCAAACCATGAGCATTTCACCCATCCCAGGGCTTTTCCACCATTAATTCGCCTAAAACTACTATTTTTACGCATTCTTTAAGCAAATTATGGTGAATAGATCATAATTGAACAACAATAAACAAGACCCAAGAACCTCTATGCTCTAAAATCCCCATAACACCGGATTCTACCTTCTTAGGTTTATTCAAACCTTCCCCCAAGCCTGCAATTATCGATTCTAATACCCAAAAATCAAAGTAATGAAGTAGGGAAGTAAAATTCTTACCTTTAGGAAGGAAAATGGTGGAAATCCGAGTTGAAATCACCCAATTCACCTCTGCCTTTCCCCAAAACGTTGTTGCTCCATGTTGACACCCAATTTTAACCTCCTTGAACCTCGCCCGGGCTATTATCTTACTAGAATTTTTTATAATAAAAATCAATGTCTTTAATGTATTACTTTTAATTACGAAATAATTCATGTGTTTTGTTGTCATGCTGACATTTTTTAAATTTATATTTATAATTTATAAAAAATATAATTAATTTTTAATTATTGTTATGTTATCGTGAATTTTATCTAAAGTTATGTTACATTGATTTTACACAATTTGGCAAATTGATTTTATAATAACCGTCATTTATTATTTATTAGCATTACTACTCATTATGACAAATACCGTTATTTCTTTGGTACAATTTTTACTATCGATATTATAATTACTATTATCATTTTTTCATCGTTTGATTATATTTGTTATTGATACAATTGCTAGTATATTTGTTATGTATTTAATAATTGTCTAGATAATAGCCCAATTTATAATTCTTTTTCCAATTTATTTACATTCTAGCCCCTTTCTATCTATTTTCTTTCAATTCTAGTCTAAATTGAGTCAATTTGGGCTTAATTTGAAATCCCAATTTCAATCTTAACTTAACCCATCTGATGACCCAATTAAATCCAAGGCTGACCCATTTGACCCGACCCACACTGAGATTAAATCTTAGTCGTTGATCTAATACGATCAACGACCAAGATCAGTTCACCCCTATTCTTTCCTTTTAAACAACACCCCCTCAAACCCTAACCCTTATTTTTTTCCCACCAGCTGCCACCCCTTCATCTCTCTTTCTCTCTCCCTCACTTCTCCCAACCACCGCCTCCCGTCAGCGGTCAATAGCCACCCGAACGGCCACCACCTCCCATACTCCTTTCTCCCTCTGTTTCTCCATCACAGTAACGACCGGGTCCGTCATTATATAAATTTTCTGATTTGGTAAATTTAGGAAAAATGATTAAAAATATGTTTGAAGTAAGTAGGGTGATGTCATGGGAAAATTTCTGATTTTTGGAAATAATCCAGGCTGACGTCACTCCACTATAGCAGTAATTATTCCGCTATAGCGGAGGGTTAGACCGCTATAGCGGAACGACAGGAGGCAGTAGCCTCAGAATGGGAATTTATTAAAAAGCTTCTCCTCCTCAGTTAGAAAACATATGAGGGTTTCTCCAAAAACCCTCCCATGCTGCTCCAAGGCTAGGGAATTATAAGGAGGAGGGGTCATGGTTGGAGGGACACAGAACAGTGGATTCCAGGACCATTGTTCATCCAGGAACGCCTTCACGAAACCAGAAATGCACGGTTGTAGCTGCTTGGCGTCTAGGTAGGCTAGGTTTTCATGAGTAGTTAGTCCTATTTACATTCTGTATTCATCATATAGCGGAATGGAGATTTGATATTTTAGGCCTCCGGGAATAGAGTCTGGCAATTTGGATACTGGTTATTGTGGGAATTTGGTTTGCGTGAAATAAGTGGCTTGTTTGTGATGCGTATAATATGCTTATTGTTATCATCTTGGTAAAATAAAATGAAAGGTTTGGGAAATCGGGAAAAGGCTTGGAAACCACGGGTAATAAGAATCAGGAACTCCTAGCATCGGTTTTCAGGAATGTAAGTGGAAAGAATATAGTCGTCAGTCTTATTAAGGGTTAAGAGGAGGTTTCCATTGTGTTATTGGGTGGTGGTAAGGTTTCGGAATTCACATAGTTGCTAACATTTAGTAAGAAAGGGAATCGGTTATGTTGTGCTAGAATAAGGGGGGTGAATCAGGTTAGTCTTCGGATGGGATTTGACGGTTCACCGTCTACCCAGAATGGGATAGGTGATGGCTTATGATTCCTGTGAATGTTATATATTTTTGTACTCTTATCTAAGTGTTTGTATGAATTACATTGCTTAGAGGAATAGTTTAGAATGTCTAAGGGTCTTGTTTTACAGTGTGTGGATTGAATGGTGTGTTGCTTATTGGTTTTACAAGTTGTTTGTTCATTATTTGACTGCGGATTAATTGACATTCGATTGGATCGGGTACCACACCTGGTATGGGATACTAACGGTTGGCTCGGGAACCACGCCTGGTATGGGTATAAAAAATAGTTAGCTCGGGTACCATGCCTGGTACGGGATACTAACGGTTGACTCAGGTACCATTCCTGGTACGAGTTTATTTTACTGCATCATTGCATTGATATTATTGTATTGCATTAACTGTTATTGGTTACGTTAGTGGACCGAGCTATTTTATTGAAATGCGATATTTGTTGGTGGTCCTTGAGTGACCGGGAATCCTGTTATATCTATTGAGTTGGTCTTGGATTAGGCTGGGTCATCTGCTTAACACTTAAGTGTTGTCTAGAGGGGATCCTTGGGTGGGTCCGGGCTATATTTGTGTGGTTAATCGGTTGTAGTTATTCATGGTCATGTGATTGGTCGAGTTACACGGGAGAACTAGGCTGGGGAGATAGTTGAGAGTCGGGCAATGCATCACTTATGGGTATTATCATAAGAGAGATTCTTGGGAACCCTTGGGGGGTCGGATTGTTATAGAGGGTACTATAAGGGTGATGGGTCTAGACTGAGAGTAGTTGGGATGGTTTCCAGAACGTGCAGTCTTGGGGATTTGTAGAGTAAATCGGGTGATAGTCCAGGTCAGGGCTTAGTGGTCTGACCTGTAGTGACTTGGGAAGTCGAGGAGTAAGGGAGTTGGCAGCGGAGGGAGTAGGAAGGGTTGGGTGGTATTGAATAAGACGGGGAGGGGGTTGGAGGATGGAAATTAAATTACATTATTTGCAGTCATGTTTTTCCCTATTTTGTTATATGATGGTAGGAGTGGATTTGGGTCGACCGATGATGCCTACCAGTACGTGTGTTTGAACTGATTCTACTCTTACTATACCTTTCTGGGTATAATCTGGTTGCAGGGTTGGTGATGTTTCATAGGTTCACGGCAATGAGGATCTCCAGCAGCTTCTGTCCTTCAATTCCATGACGGAAGTTGTGTCTTTTCTTTTCTGTATAAATCTTGTAGTAGCTCTTGTACCTGCTTAGACTAGATCCTAGGGAGGGGAAATTCAAGTGTAAAACTATTTTCCATTTTCAAATGTTGTAATAACAAGGTTTTTATAATAAAAGGAAGGTTATTTTGCTACGTTCTATTTTCCGCATGTTACCTGTTGGACGGGTGGTGAGGGTTCGTCTATTTAGGTGGTTATAGTAGGTGCCCGCACGGCCCGATAGGTTGGGTCATAACAGATGGTGAGCCTAGGTTACCTGTCTCCTAGTACAAAATCAAAATATCGAATATAGTCCTACGAATTGGTGTGTTGACGTCCACATTAAATCTTTGGGAAGCTATGAAGCATTCTAGGAAACATCTCTCTTCTTTCATTCCTTTTCGTGCGGTTTATTCACTTTCTTGTATGGGTTGAGTCCAATTTGTATCTCTCGATCCCAATTGGTATCTCGATAAAGTAAAGGGAGGCCATTGTACTCCGGTTGTAATAAGACAAGCAAGGAAATTAGAACCGGGAAGGTTCCAATTGGTATCTAGCCTTAGAAGTTGTGGTAATACATGGATAACCGGCTAATGGTCATCCATGAATACGAATAGAAGGTGAATTTATGTGACTTAATTTTTGTTGTGGTCTGAAGTGAAAATGTTGTGTATTACTGTGTTTGTAAGACCTATTTGAATTGTGTGAACTTGGTTGCCTTGAAATGAATGATGAGTCTGCAGAGGGTCATAAGTTAAAGGTAGTGTGTCTTGGGTCTGTGCATAGTTGTTAATTTAGTGACTGAAATTGTATCATGTCCTGAAAGGTACTTATCATTGGTCAAGAAGATAAGGGAATGGAAATTGTGACTGTAGGGAAGCTTCGGTTTTAGGACAGTCGGGACTTGGCTAGGAACCATGGGAACAAAGGAATCATTAGCGTAATGGCGGGAAGGTATTGTCGGGAAACAATTGTTGTTGTGATTTCTTTGTAATTGATAGTGTGTTATGCCTGATTGTGATACGTTTGCTGACAGGAATGGTCTTGAGGGTTGTTTAAGACCATGGCGGGATTTACAGGTTTGGACAGTGGTAACCGGGAAGGGGCATGAGTGCATTTAGCTGGGAATCAAATTTCCTGTACTGTTACCGTTGGGACCGCTATAGCGGAAGCCAACCTCTATGGAGGAACCGCTATAGCAGAGTGACCATCGCTATAGCGGAGGTGCGGGAGGCAGTGAGCCTTCTCTGTTTTCCCATGTTTTCATTCCTTTCCAGGGACAAGATAAAAGCAAGTAATAGGCTACGAAATCACTGTGTAAACCAAGGAAAAGCATGTTAATATCTAATATAATATGCATGAAACGAATATAGTGTCTAAAACTAGCATCTACGTGCTAAAACAAAAGGAAAAAGGGGAAAGGGAAATATTGTCTTAACAAGCCCCAAACGGGGGCAACCCAAAGCAGTAAAGAGTCTAGTAAAAGGGGGAGGGGGGTCCTAAGCCTCATCATCGCTCAGGAAGGGGAACTCTTGTGTGTCCTCGGGCTCAAGTGCGGGGAGCGCTTAGCCCGAGGCAACAGAAGAGAACATGACCTTAACGATCTTCCACATCCGGGAAAACATGCGGTCTCGGGAGCGTCTCTTCTTCTTCTCTTCCTCTAACTCCCTACGGAGTGCTTCAAGGTCCTGAGCAAATGGGTGTGGGGATTCACCTCCGGCGTTAGGATCCTCCATAAACCTCCAGACAGCTGCCAAATTCTTCTCCAGATGGGCTCTAGAGATTGGGGGCTGGGGCTGGGAAGGGGCAGGAGTGTCGTCATCATCATCATTATCGTCGGCCTCCTCCACCGGCTGGCTGCTTCCTGCCTCATCCATATTCCTCTTCTTCTTAGAGATGTCCTTCACCCGAACAGGGTCAAAGGGCTCGTCCATGGTCACCTCTGAGTCAGTATGTTCCTGAGGAACACTAACTCGCTTGCACAGCTTCGACACCAAACCAGGCAGATTAGGGCCCTTCCTATGACCCCGGTAGAATTCCTTCCACTCGAAGATGATTTTCTCCCCCACGTTCATGATAATACCCTGCATAGCACAAGCAATCACCAAAGCCCTAGCATAAGTCACGTCAGTTTGGTTTCTCGATAGACGAATCCTCTGGGATACCAAGTTCAGCCACCTCCTAGCCTCGAAGGAGAAGTAGACACTAGTGATGCCCTCGGGGCTGACCTAGTACACCCTATCTCTGAATTCGGGTTCCACGAAGGTATTCCTCAGCCAAGTCATATCTCACAGCTGAGCCTTAGCCTCGTACGCCATATTGGAGACATGGGGCACCCCTAGCACTTCATTTATAGTTCGGGCATCTACAGGCATATCCACCCTTTCGATCCTAATAGTGGGGTTGGGTTCATCCCAATGGACGATAGGGAGGATAGCATAGAACTCCTGCACCAAGCCTGTTAACACAGGGGGGAATCCACTAGCAAAGGACCCCAACCAAACTTTTGAACTCTGCGGTGAAACTCGGTTATTTTCCTGTCCACCCCAATCATTTTGCAACCCCTCTCGTAACAGAAACCGAACTTCCAGTAGTCCAATAACCTCTCCTGACTAGCTTCATCAGGAAAATACTCGTAGTTGTACTCGGGCCATTGTCTTTCAGCCATTGTTCTTATCCAGCAAAAGTAACAAGGAGGCAGGATTAGAAGAGTAATATATCAAAAAGGGAGAATTTTTTTTTCTAAGTGTTGGCTTGGGGAGGCCACTGTTTTGCGGCCTTTCGCTATAGCAGATAGCGCGTCCGCCATAGAGGAACCGCTATAGCGAAGGGGTACCGCTGTAGCGGGACCGCCATAGTGGAGCCCATCCGCTATAGTAGTCTTCATTGTCCTAGACCTTCAAGGGGTGCGTCATTGGCGCCCCTTGGTCTAAAACTCCATTTCTGACATTCCTAGTTCAGATCTACCTACCCAAAGTACCCCATTACTATTTTCTATAAAACTTTGGGCATTATAACCCCTATAAATTGTCCAAATCACCACTTTTGTTCAAGAACAACCCTTCATATTCCACCCATTTTGGTCCATTTTTGGCCAATAATAGCGTAATCCTTACGCCCAAAATGCCTTGGAGGCATTGTAAATGTAAGGGAAGCATTCATGCTTCGAGAATTCAACAAAATCCAACCAAAGGTTCAAGTTCAAAAACCCACTTTAAATATACTATAAGTTCCTAGTTTTCTACCTTATTCATGAGCAAAATCGTGCAAGAGAGTTAAGGAGTAAGAAAATTCAATATTTACCTGAGATTTCTGACATAGGGAGCCTAGTGATCGGGAGAGAATGTAGAGTTTTTGAAAGGAATGTGGGGAGAATGGGGGTTGAAATCCGTTTCTCCCTTATTTCATTCTATTTTCAACCGCTATAGCGGTCGGTAGTCCGCTATAGCCAGACCGCTATAGCGGTGTAATATCCGCTACAACAGACGGTCAGTCAGTTATTGGTAAGGGAAAGGTTCTCCCAGGTCTTTTCAAATTCATCCATCCCAACATGACACGAGGACCCAGATTTCTTGGGTGCTCAGAATGGGGACATGTGTAATTTTTCCTTGAGAGGCTCATAAATTCCTCATCGAGATGGGATAATAGTAGATTTTTCCCTCTGGTCAGTTAGACTCTTAAGGGGGAGGGTTGACAACTTGCGTAGGTTTGTTAATTACGTGGTCACTTGGGATGGTGAGTGTCCCGGGTTAGTCTCTCTCCTCTGGTTTTATTTCAGAATATTTTAGGGATGAATGATGGTAAATTAGTATCTGTTATAATGATCCGGTCCGTCGTTATATAAATTTTATGATTTCGTAAATTTGGAGAAAATGATTAAAAATATGTTTGAAGTAAGTACGGTGACGTCATGGGAAAATTTCTGATTTTCAGAAATAATCTGGGCTGACGTCACTCCGCTATAGTGGAACCACTATAGCAGAGGGTTAGATCGCTATAGCGGGATGACGGGAGGTAGTAGCCTCAGAACGGGATTTTATTAAAAAGCTTCTCCTCCTCAGTTAGAAAATATACGAGGGTTTCTCCAAAAACTCTCCTATGCTGCTCCAAGGCTAGGGAATCATGAGAAGGAGGGGTGATGGCTAGAGGGACACAGAACAACAGATTCTAGGACCATCGTTCAGCCGGAAATGCCTTCACGGAACCAGAAATGCACGGTTGCAGCTGTTTGGCATCCAGGTAGGCTAGGTTTTCATGAGTAGTTAGAACTATTTACATTCTGTATTCATCGTATAGCGGAATGGAGATTTCATGTTTTAGGCCTCCAGGCTCAGAGTCTGGCAGTTTGGATATTGGTTATTGTGGGAATTTGGTTTGCGTGAAATAAGTGGCTGGTTTGTGATGCTTATAATATGCTGCTTGTTGTCATCTTGGTAAAATAAAATGAAAGGTTAGGGGAATCGGGAAAAGGCTTGGAAACCATGGGTAATAAGAATCAGGAACTCCTGCTGCGGTTTTCTGGAATGTAAGTGGAAAGAATATAGTCGTCAGTCTTACTAAGGGCTAAGAGGAGGTTTCCATTGTGTTGTTGGGTGGTGATAAGATTCCAGAATTCACGTAGTTGCTAACGTTTAGTAAGAAAGGGAATCGGTTATGTTGTGCTAGAACAAGGGGAAAATCAGAAAAGTCTTTGGAGGGGATTTAATGGTTCACCGTCTACTCGGAATGGGGTAGGTGATGGCTTACAATTCCTGTAAATGTTGTATATTTTTGTACTCTTATCTAAGGGTTTGTATGAATTACATTTCTTAGAGGAATTGTTTAGAATGTCTAAGGATCCTGTTTTACAGTCTGTGGATTGAACGGTGTGTTGCTTGTTGGTTTTACAAGTTGTTTGTTCATTATTTGACTGTGGATTAATTGACGTTTGATTGGCTCGGGTACCACGCCTGGTACAGGATACTAACGGTTGGCTCGGGTACCACGCCTGGTACGGGTATAACAAATTATTTGCTCGGGTACCACGCCTGGTACTGGTATAACAAATTGTTTGCTCGGGTACCACGCCTGGTACGGGATAATAATAGTTGGCTAGGGTACCACGCCTGGTACAAGTTTATTTTACTGCATCATTGCATTGATATTGTTGTATTATATTGACTGTTATTAGTTTCGTGAGTGGACTGGGCTATTTTATTGAAATGTGATATTTGTTGGTGGTCCTTGAGTGACCGGGAATCCTGTTATATCTATTGAGTTGGTCTTGGATTAGGCCTCTACTTAACACTTAGGTGTTGTCTAGAGGGGATCCCTGGGTAGGTCCGGGCTATATTTGTGTGGTTAATCGGTTGTAGTTGTTCATGGTCATATGATAGGTCGAGTTGCACGTGAGAACTAGGTTGGGGAGATAGTTGATAGTCGGGGGTTGCATCACTTATGGGTATTATCATAAGAGAGTTTCTTGGGAACCCTTGAGGGGTCCGTATTATTATAGAGGGTACTATAAGGGTGATGGGTCTAGACTGACAGTAGTAGGGATGGTTTTTGGAATGTGCAGTCCTGGGGATTTGTAGAGTAAACCGGGTGATAGTCCGGGTCAGGGCTTAGTGGTTGGACCCGTAGTGACTTGGGTAGTCGGGGAGTAAGGGAGTTCGCAGCGGAGGGAGTAGGAAGGGCTGGATGGTATTGAATAAGACGGGGAGGGGGTTGGAGGATGGAAATTAAATTACATTATTTGCAGTCATGTTTTTCCCTATTTTGTTATATGATGGTAGGAGTGGATTCGGGTCGACCTATGATGCCTACCAGTACGTGTGTTTGTACTGATTCTACTCTTGCTATACCTTTTGGGGTATAGTCTGGTTGCAGGGTTGGTGATGTTTCATAGGTTCACGATGATGAGGATCTCCAGCAGGTTTTGTCCTTCGATTCCATGATGAAAGTTGTGTCTTTTCTTTCCTATATAAATCTTGTAGTAGCTCTTGTACCTGTTTAGACTAGATCCTAGGGAGGGGCAATTCAAGTGTAAAACTATTTTCCATTTTCAAATGTTGTAATAATAAGGTTTTTATAATAAAAGGAAGGTTATTTTGCTACTTTCTATTTTCGGCATGTTACCTGTTGGACGGGTGGTGAGGGTTCGTCTATCTAGGTAGTTAGAGTAGGCGCCCGCAGGGTGACCTGAACCCTCTTCCTCCGGTAAGAGCTATCTAACCTCTGTTGTCTTGCTATAACCTAGTCTTACTCGCTCTTACCTCCCTGCCTGTTTTCCTTTCTTTCTTTTTTGAGAATACCTCTTTGGTAGCGGACCTCTTTGATAGTTCGACCGTTATCCCCTGTCTAACTCAAGAATAGATGCACTAATGCTAAGGGCTGGTGCGCATAGCTCTTTCTACTGTGGAATTATAGTATGTTGTACCTAACCTCTATTCACATCGCAAATAGCGGATAAGGCGCATCTGATATTTTGTCTTCAGTGCCAGGCATAAAAGGAAAAGAGCTAGCAATAAGTGCAAAATCTTCGAGCTAGAGCATACGTTGAGCCAGCTTTGCCAGATCAGACCGCGTTCGTCTTAGAGTACTGGTCAAGCTCATCACTAGGTAACGAACAAGTTGAAACAGGAAAGGGCCCGAATCGAAGGGCTCTTCTTTCTTTGATTTGAAAAGAAGGTGAGAGCCTTAACCCTCTGGTCTATGGGTAAACCCTTCAAAGATAGAAAGCCAGTGTCCTCTTTGAAGAGCTCTTCGGTGAAAAGATCTCTAGCATCCAAGGATGATCTGAGCTGAGGTCTAGCCCTAAAGGGATAAAGAGCAGAGAAACTGGCATAAAAAGAAGGGATAGGGGCCATACTACATAGCCTCCCTTTCGTCGGCCCGGTGGGTTGGGTCGTGACAATCACCCTCACCCTCAAATCCCCTCTCTTCTCTCCTCACCGACGAGCGATGGCCTGCTGTCGCCACCTTATTTCTCCAGTGACCCATCATCCACAACCATCATTGTCTCCTCCCTCACCTTCTCTGCCTTTTCCCTCTGGTGAAACCCCACCAAACAGATTCCCTCTCATGCAACCCCACAAATATCACCGCCTCCCTCTTTCTCACTATTTCCGATCGCTTTTGGCTGGCGGACCACTGACGACCTCCATTAAATCAATCCCCCTTTCCCTTTTTTTATGTTTCTCTGAGGAAATTCAGTGTTATGAGGATCTCGCCCTCTCTGACGAACGTCGAACTCCGGCCAGATATATGTTGCTCGTGAATCTTCAAACAGTTTTCATTAAAATCTTTGGAGGATTATGTTATGACGGATTACCACGAATCCATTCTGGGTTTTGTCCTTTTCAACTTCATCCTCTTTTCTTCTTGTTATCTAATTTTTAGATGTGAAATTAGTAGAGTTGGGCTGTGAATTTGTGTCTGATTTTGTGATTTTGTGTTAATTATTAATTGTGGAATGTCATATATGAAAACCCTAATTTGTTACAAGCTTTCACTTCTATGCCTAATTTTGAAAGTCTGAATGTATGTTTGCTCTGTTGGTAAGGTCAACCTAAGCATGTTGTTAATTATTGTTTTGAGTTCTAAGTCAAACTTGGAGGTCATTTTGCCTTTGCGTCGTCCTAATATGTTCTACATGTTAAAGCATATCTTACTGTTGGAATACAATTCATGTCTTGGAAATTTTATGCTTAGACCCGAGGCAGTCTTATATGGCCTATTTGTGAGCATGAGAGTAGAATAATTGCTATAATTTTGTGACTTGATTGGTTCTGTGATTAGGGGCACCCTATGCTCATTATTTGGTTATTTTAGATCACAATTGATCAGTCACAAAACTAAATTCACTAATTTATTTAAAATTTGCTCTGATTTTGAAATAAAGGAGATTGATTTCTTTCGAAAAGGAAAGTATATTTCTTTGCTTCTTTTACTATGAAATAACTTTAGTACTCACGTATTTATGG
Organism: Jaltomata sinuosa; assembly: GCA_003996215.1. NCBI lineage: Eukaryota > Viridiplantae > Streptophyta > Magnoliopsida > Solanales > Solanaceae > Jaltomata > Jaltomata sinuosa. The sequence continues at coordinate 201,613 of QJPP01001495.1, read as the reverse complement.
TAAACTAGGCCTGATTTTCTGTAATGACCCTCCAGGTCATTTTCTATTTTTCCATGCCTTTTCTGTATTTCGAGCTTTCCTTCAGCGACTTCAGGTGATTTATGACTTGTCGGGACTGACGGTTCGGTGCCCGGGCTGTTCGTTAGGTCGTTATTATCATTTCCCTGTTTTAGCTTTTAAAGTTGGTAAACCTTTGACTTCAGTCAACATTCTTGGTTAACGCACTCAAAATTGAATTCTAACAGTTCCATTGGCTCCGGAACAGGGATTTTTGTCTAGTGGTACCATTGGTTTGGGTCTGGGTGCTTTTGGTTTGGTTTTGTGTGGCCTTGTGTGTTTTGAAGTTAGTTTGGCTGGTAGGGTTGACTTTGGTCAACATTTAGAGAAAACAGTCTCGGATAGGAATTCCGTCAGCGTTGTTAGCTCCGGAATGTTGACTTTGGGCTAGGGGGACCTTTAGTTCAGGTCTCGAGGCTTCCGAGCTCATTTTTGGGTTTTGAGTTTCGAGTTGGTTTTGGGCGTGGGGCCCACTTTTCATTAAAACGATCTCCTTTGGGAGTTTTGTTGATTCCATTTAGTCTGGAATGTTGTTTCTGGTAGGGTAGCATAGTTGGTTTGTGTTCACAGGGTTCTGGATGAATCCCGAGGGTCCGTCGGAAGATTTTTAGACTTGGAATTTGTTGGTTGTTGCATTAAGTTGGAGACCTCTGTTGCTCTTCGCGATCGCGAGCCTCTCATCGCGTTTGTGATGGTCTGGTTTCCTAACAATCGCGTTTGCGATGGGTCCATCGTGTTTGCGATGTAGCCGGCTGGGACCAGACTTGGCTTCTTCTTTGCGAACACGGCCTGGGCCATCGCAATCGCGATGGTTAAGCCGGCCCTTCTTCGCGAATGTGGGGGTCCTGTCGCGATCGCGATGAAGGATCCCTGGCAGTTATATTAAGTCCCAACTTCATTTTCTTCTCCACAAAACCAAAGAACTCTAGTGTTAAACTCCAAAACTCCATTTCCTAGCTTCTTTTCTTCAGCACTCTTCATCCGATAAGTTCCCTCGTCACCCCTCTCCTCGTTCCGTGTAAATTTCCATATTTGCTCTGCTAAATTCCTTTGTGGTTTAAATTCATAGAATTTAGGGTGAGATTGGTAGAAATCTGATCTTTGGGGACTGCATGTTCTTGAACCTGTGCAACACATTTCCGTGACGTGTTTCTCTTATCGAGGTTGGTTTCGGCCTTTAAAATTCTGAGTTTCCCCATTTGATCCCATATATTAGTAGCACTTCGGGGCTATTTTGGGCCCCGAAACGAGCTCCATCCGCGCCTAAATTTTGGGTACGGGTTCCTTAACCCACCTCGAACACAATTGTGAATTTTGTTTTTTGTTTCATTGCACGGGCCCCGAGGGTCATTTTTCCAACTCGATTTTTGGCCTAATTTTCCGTATATAAATATGGGTGTCATTCTTCTTGTCTTGACATCTGGGTTATGTTCTTGATAGCGTGGCAGCTTTCTGAGGCCGTTTGGAAGGGGAAGGCACATGAGTGACGGTTCGTGCTTGCAGTTCGGCTCCGAGATAGGTTACGGTTTACCTTCTAGACTGAGTTAGTTAGGTTATATATATTTATATGCTACTGGAACGCTAGGTTGGATTGTAGTTGGACTTTAGGCTTTAATCTTGTTTATCATGTTAATTGGCCATTTTGGGTTTTTAGTCTAGGATTGTATGTTATCCTTAGCTTAGGAGATTGTTTCTTCTGTGTGACTAGTCTAAGATCCTTAGCATGTTTTTAGGAGGCTTTAGAGGTAGAATAGAGCTTGCCCGTCATTTTCCGCCTTTATTTTCTTGCTTTACCTCTTTATTTTATAATTGTGTGTAACTGTGGGCCCGAGGCCATGGCTAGGATTTGGATGGATTCCAGGTCAGTTCTCTTATTTTGGAGGGTACTTTTGCCCTGTTTGATCAAATGGTGTGATTATTACTCTGTTTCTGAACATTCATACTCATATCACATGGCATATCATTAGTACGGCACGGAAAGGATTTTCAATGGCTTTTGGGTTTGAAAAGAGATTTTTCTACTATTGTGATGAATTTTGGACTAAATCGAACTATTTTGAGTATCACCTTGGTTTTTGAGAGGGTAAGAGGAACTTCTATTTTTGGTATATAAACTTATAGTCCGATACGGTATTCTGGACTCCCGATGCGTTATTCCGGGTATTTATTTATTCCATACATATATATGCATAGTCCGATGAGGTATTCCCGGCACCCGATGTGGTATTCTGGGTTTATATTATATTTCATACATATATGCATCATCGTACATCGCATTGCATTTGCCTTGGCACGTGGATTGACTCTGGTGTGGCTTGTTGCTGTTTTCCTTTATCTTTTGATTTATCGGCTTGTTTTTGGTTTTATAACTAGATTTAGGTGGATCCCTGTATAGTTAGCTGCTTTTCTATAATCTATGTTTATATATTATCTTTCTGCGCTCGGTCGGCCTATGATGCCTACTGAGTACCCATTTTTTTGGTACTCATACTACACTCTGCATCTCTTTTTCTGATGCAGCACCTAGTACGAGCCACCCTCGCTAATCTCCTGTTGTTCGAGGCCCATTGCTATTCGGATTGTGGTGAGCTCGCGGCGCTTTTGGAGACTTTACTTGCTTTCCATCTTGTATATCCTGTCTATATTTTGTATTTTGGATAGACAGAGGCTGTTGTATAGCTACTCCTTGCTTTAGTCGCTCTTGTACTAGTGACACCAGGTCCGGGTTGGTGTTCGGGTCATTTTGTCTTTCGGTCACTTTAGGGCCATCTTTTGTATATTTTGTACACTGGTATGTATATATGCTTTTGGCCCTATCCTTTGTTTATATCTTCCACTTTTCTTTAGTTAAATTATTATTTACTGCCTTCCGCACGTTGGGGTTAGGCTTATCTACTGGGGGGTTATGTAGACGCCATCATGGCCCGATTTTGGGTCGTGACAGAGTGGTATCAGAGCTTTAGGTTCACCAGTCTCACCGGTACAAGATCAAGTGTCTAGTAAAGCCTTGTGGATAAGGTACGATGACGTCCGTATCCTATACGCGAGGGGCTATAGGACATTCCTTAGGAAAGGCTTCGTTTTGTTTGATTCTTTATCATGCTTACTTGATTTGATCGACTCTTAAGTATATTTGTTTCACTCCTTCTCAGATGGTTCAGACGAGATCTTCAGCAGGTGAGGACGATGACCCTGCCCCTACAGTTAGAGCCCCAGCCAGAGGATGGGGCAGAGGTCGACCCAGAGGTCGAGACAGGGCACGGGATGTGGCACCAGCTCGGGCCCAGGCTAGATCACCATCACCAGAGCCTGAGGTTAGAGCGGATGAGGTTCAGTATGAGCCAGAGCATGTAGGGACAGCCCAACATCCGGTAGGTTTTATGGATACTCCAGTATTGTAGGACACCTTGGTACAGTGGTTGGGGTTTCTTGAGGGTATGACTCCGCCAGCCACTTCGCCGAGCACTCCGATTGGTTCTCAGGTTCAAAGTGAGGCTCAGACCTCAGCTCAAACGGTAGCACAGGGTTCATGAGCGTGGCTTGTTGCTGCAGCTCCCAAATTTGAGGTACTACCAGTTCCTGCAGTTGCTCCCCCTCTTCTAGTCGTGCCAGTTATGTCTTCTGAGGAGGAGAAGATGCTGGGTAGGTTCTTAAGACTGGGTCCTCCATGGTTTTCGGGTGCATCTAGGGAGGATGCACACGAGTTTCTTACTAGCTGCCAGGAGAGGTTACATAATTTAGGGTTAGTCGAGTCTCACGAAGAAGATTACACCGTGTTTCAGCTGGATGGTCTAGTGAAACAGTGGTGGAGGTCATATATTACTGGTAGACCAGTCGGGTCGCCTACGCTTACTTGGGATAAGTTCTTCGCAGCATTTCTGGAGAAGTATGTACCACATAGCATGAGGGAGCATCTGATGGATCAGTTTGCTAGGTTGGAGAAGGGCTTCATGATTGTGTCTGAGTATGAGGTTCATTTCCACCAGCTGTCCAGACACGCTACTATGATTCTTCCTATTGAGCATGAGAGAGTACACCGGTTTGTCCGAGGTTTGACTCTGCATCTTCGCTTAGCTACAGAGGGTATGGTAGCATCGGGTCAGTCCTTTCTGGAGGTGGTTGATAATGCCCGTACTATTGAGGGTATAGTTTGCGAGGCCCAAGGGGACAGCGATAAGAGGCCCCGCCATCAGGGCAGTTTCAACGGTTCACAGGGCCGTGGTAGGGGCTACTATGGTAGAGGTCAGCACCGGTAGCATTTTTCAGCCGAGCCAGCCTGTTCAGGCGGCATTACAGACTACTGAGGGTCAGAGTATCCAGAGTATTATTCCTGCTCCATGAGGTGGTCATTCAGGGTCCACAGGTCGTGGTGGTCATTTTGATTTGGCTCAGTCTTCACAGCGGAATACATATGGTCGGGAGTTTTATGAGTGTGGTGAGATAGGCCACTTTGCTAGAGAGTGCCCATCGGTATAGCATCATAGGTGACAGGATCAGTTGGTTCAGGCCCCTAGGGCTCCAGCACCTCCAGCTAGAGGCAGTTCACATGGTAGTAGGGGTAGTCCCCAGGGTTCTAGAGGTGGTCCTCAGTCTGGTAGGTCAGGTGGTCGTGGAGGTCGGGGCCACATGTATGCAGTTCCAGGCCGTACAGAGGCCGAGGCTTCAGATGTTGTGATCACATGTACGATCTCCATTTGTCATTAATCTGCTTCATCTTTGTTTGATCCGGGGTCTACATTCCCATATGTATCTGCTTATTGTGCTACTCGTCTGGGGTTTGCTTGTGAGTCCTTTCCTGTGCCTATATGAGTATCTACTCCCGTAGGTGATTCTTTAGTAGTGGATCAGGTGTACTGGGCTTGTGTGGTGACTATCTTGGGGTATGACACGTGGGTAGACTTGGTTGTCCTTGATATGGTCGATTTTGATGTGATCTTGGGCATGGATTGGTTATCCCCTTATCATGCGGTCTTGGATTGCTTCGCCAAGATTGTTACTCTTTGGATGCATGGTATCCCTCCTATCATATAGAAGGGGGTCGATGGCCACATGCCGAGGGGAGTTATTTCATTTTTGAGTGCCCAGTGATTGGTTGGGAAGGGGTGCTTAGCCTATCTTGCCTACGTTCGTGATACTAGTGCCACCACATCTCCTCTTGAGTCTATTCCTGTGCTAAGATGTATCGCGACTTGAGGCACCACTATTGGTGGTGTGGGATGAAAAGGGATATTTTGGCTTTCGTATCCAGGTGCTTGAACTGTCAGCAGGTAACGTTCGAGCACCAGAGGCCAGGTGGTTTATCACAGAGGCTACCCATTTTGGAGTGGAAGTGGGAGTGTATATCCATGGACTTTGTAGTCAGATTGCCACATACCTTGTGGAGGTTTGATGCTATTTGGGTTATCGTGGACAGGTTCACGAAGTCTGCTCACTTTCTGCCAGTTCACACTTCCTACAGCTCTGAGAGGTTGGCCCAGATCTATATTCGAGAGATTTTCTATTTGCATGAGGTGCCAGTTTTTATCATTTCTGACCGAGGTACTCAGTTCACTTCACACTTTTGGCAGTCTATTCAGAGAGAGTTGGGTACTAGAGTTAAGCTTAGCACCGTCTTTCATCCGCAGACAGACGGCTAGTCAGAGCGTACCATTAAGGTTTTGGAGGATATGTTGCGAGCCTGTTTTATTGATTTTGGGGTCAGTGGGACCAGTCTTTGGACTTGGTAGAGTTTGCATATAATAATATTTATCATTCCAGCATCCAGATGGCTCCATTCAAGGCTTTGTATGGTAGGCGGTCCAGATCTCCGGTGGGATGGTTTGATGCTTTCGAGGTTAGGTCATAGGGTACTGATTTTCTTCGTGATTCTATGGATAGAGTTTGGGTTATTCAGGAGAGGCTTCGTACTGCCCAGAGTAGGCAGAAGAGTTATGCTGACCAGAGAGTTTGAGATCTCAATTTATGGTTGGTGACAGTGTATTCCTTCGGGTATCACCTATGAAGGGCGTGATGCAGTTCGGGAGGAAGGGTAAGCTCAGTCTGAGGTTTATTGGTCCATTTTAGATCCTTCACCGTATTGGAGAGGTTGCTTATGAGTTGGCCTTGCCTCCTGCTCTTTCTAGTGTTCATCCGGTGTTTCATGTTTCTATGTTGCGGCGGTACATTCCGGATGAGTCTCATATACTTCAGTGAGAGTCGGTTCAGTTAAATGAGTCCTTAACCTTTGAGAAGGAGCCTGTTGCTATTTGGACAGGCAGGTGAGGAAGTTGAGGTCCAAGGAGATTCCGTCAGTTAAGGTTCAGTGGCGGCATCGTCCTGTCGAGGAGGCTACTTGGGAGATCGAGACTGACATGCGGACTCATTATCCTCGTCTTTTCGAGTCTTCAGGTACTATCTTTATTCTAACTTTCGCGGATGAGAGTTGTTTTAGTAGTGGATGTTGTAATGACCCTCCAGGTCATTTTCCATTTTTTGTGCCTTTTCTACATTTCGAGCTTACCCTCAGCGGCTCCAGGTCATTTATGACTTGTCGGGACTGACAGTTCGGTGCCCGGGCCGTTCGTTAGGTCATTATGACCATTTCTATATTTTATCTTTTAAAGTTGGTAAACCTTTGACTTTGGTCAACTTTCTTGGTTAACGCACTCAGAATCAAATTATGATAGTTCCATTGGCTCCAAAACGGGGATTTTCATCTAGTGGGACCATTGGTTTGGGTTTGGGTGCTTTCGGTTTGGTTTTGTGTGGCTTTGTGTGTTTTGAAGTCAGTATGGCTGATAGGGTTGACTTTGGTCAACATTCGAATAAGACGATCTCGGATGGGAATTTCGTCAGCGTCGTTAGCTCCGTAATGTCGACTTTGGGCTAGGGGACCTTTGGTTCAGCTCCCGAGGCTTCCGGGCTTGTTTTTGGGTTTTGAGTTTTGAGTTAATTTGGGGTGTGGGGCCCACTCTTTGTTAAAATGATCTCCGTTGGTAGTTTCATTAATTCCATTGACTCTGGAATGTTGTTTCTGGTAGGGTAGCATAGTTGGTTTGTGTTCACGGGGTTCTGGATGAATTCCGAGGGTCCGTCTGAAGATTTTTAGACTTAGAATTTGCTAGTTGCTGCACTAAGTTGCAGACCTCTGTTGCTCTTCGCGATCACGAGGATCTCATCGCATTCGCGATGGTCTAGTTTCCTGACCATCGCATTCGCGATGGGTCCATCGCATTCGCGATGGGTCCATCGCATTCGCGATGAAACCGGCTGGGACCTGGCTTGGCTTCTTCTTTGCGAATGCGGCGTGGGCCTTCGCAATCGCGATGGTTGGGCTGGCTCTTCTCCGTGAATGCGGGGGTCCTATCGCGATCGCGATGAAGGACTCCTGGCAGTTATATTTAGTCCCAACTTCGTTTTCTTCCCCACAAAACCGAAGAACTCTATTGTTAAGCTCCAAAACTCCATTTCCCAGCTTCCTTGCTTCAGCACTCTTCATCCAATAAGTTCCCTCGTCACTTTTTTCATCGTTCTGTGTAAATTTTCGTATTTCCTCTACTGAATTCCTTTGTGGTTTAAATTCATAGAATTTGGGGTGAGATTGGTAGAAATGTGATCTTTGGGGACTGCATGTTCTTTAACCTGTGCAACTCATCTCCGTGACGTGTTTCTCTTATCAAGGTTGGTTTCCGCCTTTAAAATTCCGAGTTTCCCCGTTTGATCCCGTAAATTAGTAGCACTTCGAGGCTGTTTTGGGCCCCAAAATGAGCTCCGTTCGCGCCCAAATTTTGGGTACGGGTTCCTTAACCCACCGCAAACACAATTGTGAATTTTGTTTTCTATTTCATCGCACGAGCCCCGAGGGTCATTTTTCCGACCTGATTTTTGGCTCAATTTTTCGTATATCAATATGGGTGTCATTCTTCTCATCTTGACACCTGGTTTATGTTCTTGATAGCGTGGAAGCTTTCTGAGGCCATTCAAAAGTGGAAGGCACACGAATAACTGTTCGTGCTTGCAGTTCGGCCCCGAGGTAAGTTACGATTTACCTTCTAGACTGAGTTAGTTAGGTTATTTATATTTATATGCTACTAGAACCAGGGGTGAATTTATGTGTAATTTTTGGGGCATGGGAACCCGTGCTCTTTCCATAAAACTGGATATTTTATGTACATATTTTCTAGAATTGATATAATATTACCCTTTGGCACCCATGCTACAAAAAGGCTTGGTGGTGCACTTGGTTAAAAGCCTTAGTTATTTACCAAGAGGAATAAGGATCAATTCCCACTTAACACACTTTTTCCTATTTTTTTTAGTAGTGCACCTATACTCTAGAGATCCTAGAATCTCCTCTGACCGGAACGCTAGGTTGGATTGTAGATAGACTTTGGGCATTAATCCTGTTTATCATGTTAATTGGCCATTTAGGGTTTTTAGTCTAGGATTGCATGTTATCCTTAGCTTAGGAGCTTGTTTCTTTTGTGTGACTAGTATAAGATCCTAAGCATATTTTTAGGAGGCTTTAGAGGTAGAATAGAGCTTGCCCGTCATTTTCCGCCTTTATTTTCCCGCTTTACCGCTTTATTTTATAATTGTGTGTAACTGTGGGCCTGAGGCCATGGCTAGGATTTGGATGGATTCCAGGTCAGTTCTCTTGTTTTGGAGAGTACTTTTGCCCTGTTTGATCTGATGGTGTAATTATTCCTCTTTTTGTGAACATTCATACTCATATCGCCTGGCATATCATTGGTACAGCATGAAAAGGATTTTCAAAGGCTTTTGGGTTTGAAAAGAGGTTTTTCTACTGTTGTGATGAATTTTGGACTAAATCGAGCTATTTTGAGTGTCACCTTGGTTTTTGAGAGGGAAAGAGAAACTGCTATTTTCTGTATATAAAGTTATAGTCCGATGCGGTATTCCGGACCCCTGATGCATTATTTCAGGTATTTATTTATTCCATACATATATATGCATAGTCCGATGAGGTATTCCGAGAGCCCGATGCGGTATTCTGGGTTTATATTATATTGCATACATATATGCATCATCGTGCATCGCATTGCATTTGCTTTGGCACGTGGATTGACTCTGGTGTGGCTTGTTGCTGTTTTCCTTTATCTTTTGATTTATCGGCTTATTTTTGGTTTTATAACTAGATTTAGGTGGATCCCTGTATAGTTAGCTGCTTTTCTGTAATCTATGTTTATATATTATCTTTCTGCGCTCGGTCGGCCTATGATGCCTACTGAGTACCCATTGCTTTGGTACTCATACTACACTCTGCATCTCTTTTTCTGATGCAGCACCTAGTATGAGCCACCCTCATTGATCTCCTGTCGTTCGAGGCCCGTTGTTGTTCGGATCGTGGTGAGCTCCCGATGCTTTTGGAGACTTTACTTGCCTTCCATCTTGTATATCCTGCCTATATTTTTTATTTTGGATAGACAGAGGCTGTTGTATAGCTACTCCTTGCTTTAGTCGCTCTTGTACTAGTGACACCAGGTCCGGGTTGGTATTCGGGTCGTTTTGTCTTTCGGTCACTTTAGGGCCATCTTTTGTAAATTTTGTACGCTGGTATGTATATATGCTTTTGGCCCTATCCCTTGTTTATATCTTCCGCTTCTCTTTAGTTAAATTATTAGTTACTGCCTTTCGCACGTTGGGGTTAGGCTTGTCTACTGGGGGTTATGTAGACGCCATCATGACCCGATTTCGGGTCGTGACATTTTCCTACTACTAAATGATTCTACTGATGTGTTTAAGGAAAAGAATTCTTTTAATTGATTTTAAAAATATTCTTTCTCCCTATTCTTGCTGGTAACTGGCCACTATATAAATGGTCCCTCCTTTTCATTATTTCTCAGACTTTACACACATTCACTACTCTCATATTATTAAAAACTCTCTTATGTGAACAAGGTTGTTGATTGCTAAGTGTCTGATTTCGAGTTTCTCTTATTTTTTTACTACAACTGGTATGTATCCTAATTCGTGTATATGATTTATGAGTGTAATAGAAAGTATGACTATAGGAGTTTAAAGTTAATAACCGCTGCCTATCTAATTACGTGACATAACTGTCACTATTTGCTGCTTATGTATTATTTATACTACTGCCATGAACTCTCTTTGTGATGTCTGGATATGTGTTGTATTGAATAGAGGGTCTTGATGCATCATATACTCCTTGACATGGGCAATGGCTAGGACCCTTGAGGTCCTCATGAAACTTTGCAATGTCGGCATAAGTATCAGGGGTTGCTATAAGTCCCTCTGGATTCCGTATATTTGTTTGGCATATTTGACAGGTTTTGTTAGAAGATGGATTTTCACAGTGAAGAGTTGCCCGGGATTTGAGAGTCTCAAAAGATTTAAATTACTAGTTTTGTTTTTTATATTTTTATTCTTTTTCCCTTCTCATTCTTTTTTTTGTTCTTTAATATTATTGTATAAACTTCGATAATAAATAAAATATTTAGGAGGCTGCTATGGGGAGGGGCAAACTGCATGCTACCTGTTTATCTATTTGAAAGCATAGAAAGCATGCCTATAGGTAATTTTCAGCATGTCTTATTTGTTAATTTAGTTGTTAGATACAATATCAATAGGCTCGACTCATAATTTTCGGCATGCTTACAACCGTCTAGCATATTTAAAGTTTTTGTCTTTTGATGTTGCATGCTTGTATAAACTCAAATTTTGCCTATAGCAATCCGTAAAATTCTGCATGTTAATTAACAAAATTCGATCAGTTATCATGCCTATAGGATCAAAATCTGTTTCTGCATATAATTAGTTATCATACCCATAAAGTTTCTACATATCAAGCTAGAAATCATGCCTATAGGATTAATTCATTCTCAGTATGTTAAGCAGAAATTCTGCCTATACGATCAAGTTAAATTCGGCATATTAAATTTCTTTAGCCATCATGCCTATAGTTTTTTTTAGGAACAGTTTCAGCATGTTAAAATCAGTTGCAGTATGTTAAAATGACCAATATGCTCATAGAGTTAAAATTGTTTTCAGTGCGTTAACATAACTAGATGTTATGCTCATAGATTTTAATGAATGAATTTTTCTGCATATCTTTACCATTACAAATCCTGCCTATAGGTTTAATTATATAAAAGTGTCAATTGTTTGAATTGTGGTAATTACCTACCTTTTAGTTAATTAAATAAGAGGCCTACCTGAGATCATTTATGTGCTACATATTTTTAAAGTCCTTATTTTATTTGACGCAAAAATTGTAGTCTAATTAATTAATCTTAGGATTTATTTGTCTAGATCAATATCCAAGTTAGTAAGTCCAATGCCTCTTGGACATTAAATCGGGACGGGTAGGCATATTAAGGTACGTTAGATTTTTTTCATTTCTTTAGTGCGTTTTTAGATTTAATAACAACCTTAATAACCAACCTAGGCGGGTAGTTGGAGATGATAGTGTGCTTGCTGATTAATACGAGCAATCCTTAAGTGGATTGTGAAGTATTAATTTATGTTGCATGGGGTGATCCTTTAGGCTAAAAAACCCCTCCTCCCCCAAGTTATTTTCCTCCTATGTAAGAAGTGATCTATATGATACACTTATAGCTCGATGGTCATTGCACTTTGACTAAAAGGTCTTTTAAGACTTTGTACAAGGTTGAGCGATTACTTCCCAACGTACAGACTTTATAGTTTTATTTAATTATTATGTTATTATATGCTTGGGGTAGTACTACTTAAATCACTTAGTAATTAGGTTCTCTTCTCTATATCATTGTGTCAATTATGTCTTCTTGCTTATCTGATTCTGCTTATTTACTTACTTATTTATTGTAATTGTATTTAATATGCTAATTCTTTCTCACTTAGATTTATTAATAATTTAATTAGCTTAATTTATCTACTTCTTTAAAATAAGGTTTTACTTGAATTTATTATATGGACCCTTTGTTTATCAACCTAATCTCCACATAACAGTGAATCCGGTCGGGACCCATATTTGTGGATCTCAAAAGGTGCTTAACACCTTTCTTTCGAGAAAACTTGAATCCTTACCCGATTCTCTGATTGCGTAGACCTTAATTTAATTTAATCGTAATTAGCTTAGAATGGTGCCCTAATGCACCTTAAATTCGTTAAGTGGTGACTCTTCACTCTTTTAAATTCTAAAGAGAGTTATCACATCGAATCCCACTTTTGTGAGAAAAATAGGGTGCGACACTCCACTATAGCGGTGCCGCCATAGTGGAACCCGACTGCTATGGCGGTGCTGATCGCCTTGACTTCCGCTATAGTGGGAATTTCTCCATTATAGCGGTCATCATTGTAGTGTGGTGTCAATCGCTATAGCGGTTGGCATGGAACAAAACCTCAGAAAATCTCTCAAAGTTTTCCATTTTACAACACACTTCAAAACCTGACGTTCCGAACCAATCCTTTTGCGTTAACTTTGATATCGGGAGTTCTACCTACCCGAATTCACTTCCTTAATGTCCTCCGGACTTCTTAATGTCTTAGATAATAGAAAAATTATCTCAATGTAAGATATTTTACCCAATCCTTTTCTGAATTATCCTAGACCATACCTCGCTCAGAATCCATCCAAGACTAGCCTAACCCAAAATTTCCAACTCCCAAACCCAAAAGTTTTCTAACCTAAAACTTTGCACGAATGGTTTAACCATAATGACAGAATAGGTCGTTACATTCCATTACTCTTGATTGTTGGATTATAGTGTGAAAGGTGGAGTAGTGATTTTATCAGACTTGATAGGTGTTTATGTTGATATTATATTCCTTTACGAGCGAGATATAAGTCATTTGAACTAGATTGATTATTTTGAGCATGTCGCTAGTGTTTTGAGTTGAGTATGGCCTTATGTATCCGAAATGAGATATTTGTGATTCTCTTATCATTGTGAATTGCATATACTCACTCATGTTCATATAGTGGCATTGTTAAATTAAGATTTTTGAGAATGATATTTTGAAATGACCTGCATACTCGATGAGAAAGTATTCTGAGTTGATTTTATTGACTTTTGCTTGCATGCCCGATGAGAACTTATTTTGGGTGGATCGATAAGAAATGGTTCTGAGCTAATTTGTGATTTTTCATACCCAATAAAAAACTATTTTGGGTGGGTATATGGACCTTGTGAGTCCCCCATGGGTCCCAGCTAGCTATATAGGGTAGCGGGTGTATATTGTAACATACATTTCATCATATTGTATTCACTTCATTATTTCCATTTGATCGGTCGCATTATTATTGGATACTGTGATTGGTGATTTGGTGATTTGGTGATTTGTTGATATTGGTCTGGAACGAGAATTTATGGACTTGAACAGTATTAATTACCCTATTATTATTGGTATCTTCTAGCCTAGGTATGACATTTATGTTTGCAGGTGCTTCGAGGATTATAGTGGTAATAGTGGTTTAGATGATTCTCGCTATCACTTTGAATACGATCAGTCGATGTTGTTGTTGAGTACATGTGGTTTGATACTCACGCTTATTTATTTCTGCACTTTATGTGCAGATGTGGAGCCTATTATCTCTGGACATTGAGTTTTAGTCCGTGTTCGGGTGTTCATTGAGATTCAGAGGTAATGGCTGATCTACTCTAGTGCCTACCATATCTTTTCAGTTCCTTTTTGTTATCTCCTATTGTTTCGTGATACTATAGACTCATGATGTATTCCCTTTTATTAATCTTAGAGGATCTTACCTTGTGACTACCAGATTTTGGAATTGGTTGTTGTCTTTCGTACTTCTTTATCCATTTGATTATGAGATTTAGTGTGATACTTAGTATCATTCTTACTTCTTTCGCATATTTATTTAATTCTGTTGTGTGAGTGTTGGGCTGGCTTACTTATCACTAGAGAGGGTGTGTGTACAGTAGGTGTCATCATCACTCGAGTTTTGGGCTATGACAAGTTGGTATCAAAGTGCTAGGTTCATTGGTCTCACACGTATAAGCTGCGTCTAGTAGAGTCTTGCGGATCGGTGCGGAGACATTTGTTATCTATCTTTGAGAGGCTACGAGACTTTAGAAAATTCCCTTCCTTCTTTCTTATCATACAAAGATTGGATTCACTAGTTACTGATGTCCTTGTTTAATTCTTTAACATATGCTGAGAACTTGTGCTATTGCAAGGAGAGGTCAGGAGCCTCTTCCACCGCCCGTGCCTGCTGCCCGTGCTAGGACTCGCGAATGAGACAAGGGACATGGTAGGGGTTGTGGTAGAGGTCAGTCTAGGGGTAAATCCCAGACAGCAGCTCATGTTTTGGCTAGGGAAAAGTCTCTTGAGGGTGAGTATGTGCTTGTGACAAGGAATTTTGCTACCTTAGGACTATTATAGTAACTTTCCCTGATTGAGGATGATGTGGTTTTGGTTGAGAAGGTGGGCCTAGTTCAGGCTTTTCCTAGATTTGTAGCTACCCTAGTTCTACAGGATACCTTGATTCATGTGTTGGGTCTGTTAGAGGGTATGACTCAGAATGGTGATTTGACTAGTAGTCCATAGGGTTCACAAACTAGGGTTGGGGATCATACCCCAGATCAGTAGCCTATCTGAGTCTTTCAGGGTCAACCAATGTCTGTACTAGCTAGATTAGGGATGTGTATCAGTCGGTTCAGTTCGGTTGTTATAGTTATCGATTTTACTTATCAATTATCGATTCATATACATGCTAAATCGTTAAGAATCATTAAGATATCGATTAATCAATTATTAGTTAATTGGTTTATGATCATTATCAATTTGGTTCTCAGGTTAATTGTTAACATTTCACACAAAAAATATGTTGAAACACACACACACAGCGTAAGAGTCAATACATAATCACGATTTGCACTTTTACAGGTTATTATCAAATATGATCAACTGCACAATAACAATGAAAGCAACAAATTAATAATTTCAAATGGCACCGTTGGCAGCAATTACAATCTGCATATTTACCAGTCATACAACTTGAAAATTGTCCAGCACAAACAGAGTTTCTAAAGCCCAAAATAACAGTCACACAACTTAAAAATTAATTCCAAACATTATACTAAATTACTAATAACTACTCAATCATTGAGGGTTAGATGAATTTGTTTCTTCTCCATATTTTTCAAACAACGCTTAACATGAGACCTTAAGAAGCAAGTCCCGGTATGCTTCAAATGGTAGCGAATAACATGATTACAATGAATATATTTTACTGTGCAACATTCATCATCATTTTCTTCAAGGTTTTCATAGTAATTTCAAATAGGTGATCGAACTTTAGGACCATGAAGTTGAGGCATGGTTAAACCTAATTAACAGAGAAACAGAAAAAGTATTAGATTGATTCCAATTCTTGAAGAAGCAACCAAAAGAGAGAATTATTGACATTCAAGACATCTTAGAAAGATTTGCTTTTGATAACATCATCAAACTTGCATTTAATGTGGATCCAAATTGCTTAGGAGGAGCTGAAAGTGAATTCATGCAAGCTTTTGAAATTGCTACAACTCTAAGTCCAGATAGGTTCATGTATGCTATTCCCTTCCTTTATAGAATCAAGAAAATCTTGATCATTGGATCAGGGAAAAAGCTATAAAAATAATTCAAGATTGTGCACAAATACGGATAAGATAACAAATTCAAAAATGGGAGAATGGGCTGAGAAAAAAGACGAAGACTTGTTATCAAGATTCATGGGAGATACTAATCAATTTTCAGCTAATTTCTTGAGGGTCATAGTCATTAGTTTCATCCTAGCTAGTGGAGACACAACATCAGCAGCTCTAACTTGGCTCCTTTGGATATTGTCTTCAAGAAAAGATAAGAGGAGAAAATATTAGAAGAATTAGTTCAAATTCTTTCAAGAAATGGGAAAAAGTTTGGTGGAGCTTATAATTTTGACAAGTTAAGAGAAATGCAGTATCTACATGCAGCTATTTCAAAAACAATGAGGCTATATCCACCAGTACATTAAAGCATTTCAGGAAGTGTGACATCTGCATAATGGTCACAACTAACTGACAGCTACTACTAGCAACTAACCAAGCAAAATATTTAATATGGATTTGCTTTCAATTTTATTATTTTGTATGCTTTCTTCTCCAATACTCTTGCATTATTTACATCTACTCCTACTCATATCTTAATTTTAACAGAGAAAGTCCATGAAAATTACAAGTTTAGAAAATATGCAAGAAAGAAAAAAAGAAGCAAAAAAGGAACTACCAAGCAAAGTCAAAGGAAGATAAAATTATTTGAATATGTGGAAGCAACTTACAATCAATGGAAAGTTCAAGGTTCCAACTCAAATAGGAATCATTTCACCTTATAAGAATTGAAATGGAAGAAAAAGAGTAGCAGCTAACAACTAACTGATTAAAAGCTACTACTAGAAACTAACCAAAAAAACTAATTCAAAGCTACTAATAGAAACTAACCAAAAAATAAATTGTCTACCATTTAAAAAAATAAAACACTTGCAGATGAGTCTCACAAAACTAATTCAAACATTTATAAACATTTTCAAGGCTACTAGCATGGAACTCTAATCTCTATTCTCTAAACAAGATTTAGAATTTTTATTTATTTGGAAACAAGTAATTGAATAGTTAACTTACCAAAGTTTATCTCTTAAGAATATACGATTCTATATTTCATCAATGTCGGGTTGTTTTCTAAGGTTGGCAAAATCTAAAGAGAATTACAATAATAAGTCAAGGCTCAAGGCTCAAGAAATAAAAATATTAAATAAATAATTCACAAGTTTAGATCAATGCAAGGTTCTTTTCTACCTTTTTCAAGTTGCTCGAGAAAATCTAAATCTTCCTCAATACTTATAGGTTGTGGTTCACTTTGACTCAACCTTGAAGACACACTAGAACTTGTACCAATTTAGGAGTTAACGAACTCCTAAATGATTCAAGAATGCGCCCTCCAGTACTAAAAGCCAGATGCCACACTTGAAATAGGAATAACTAATACATTTTGAGCCATCTCAGAAAGAAAGAAAAATCTAGGTGAGTTAACTTTCCACCAAAGCAATATATCAAAATCTGTGTTTTCAATTTCAGCATCTTCTACAAGATATTTATCCAATTTTGACTTAGAATTTGCACTCCCACTTCTAGATGTATGTCTATATAGTTCCTCGTAGAAGTCATCAAAATATCCTATAGGTATAGACCTTAAACCTAAAGCTTCCACTTCTGTTAAAGAAAATTGATCACTTTTATCTTTTAAAGCAGACTTTGCATACTCATTAAATAACAATTTTATGTATGCTCACACATTACTTTCTATTACTGGCCCTTTGTCCCCAAACATCTTCTTAAGTGCAAAATTAAGAGTGCTAAATTTATAGCGATAATCCAAAATACAAGATATGAAAATCATCTTCTTCATTTTTTCTGTATCATCCCAATATTTCTTAAATTTCTCCTTCAATTTTACTGTTATTTTAGCCAAAATAGTATCTTCACTTCATATCAATTTTGTCAAGTAAACACCAACTTGACAAATTTCAAGAAATAAAAATTTGATGTAACATATTGTGATCCAGATACCTTTAAAGTAAGCTCAAAAAATAATTCAAGAAATTTGCCAATTCTCTTTACACTCTCCTAATCACTACTCAAAAGTGTATCTATAGGACTTTCATCCACAATATCAACAAACTCAAGATGATGTACGTTGCTTCCAAGCACACACGCAAGTGTACATGGTCGTACAAGTAATACAGTGGCTCTTGCGAGCCGAATATCGATCCCACAGGGACTTGGTGCTTAGCAAACAATCCAACTTACGTATTACTATTGAAATTTAATAATGTGATTCGTAACCAAGAATTTGAGATTTACTTTTATAAACTAGTTACTAGAAATAATGATGATATGAAATTAGAATTGTAAACAATATATGGAGAAATTCAGGGTTGAGGCATTCACTACACAATCATGCTTAACTATGGTTTATAGCCGGTGTTGGTATTTATCGTGATCGTTGATCTACGAGGTTGATATTATAATCCGGGAATGGTCATCTTCTAAGTCATCTACCCAAAGTAATCTCACAACTACATCGTTGAGTGAGGATGTGAGTCTTTACTTCGGATGCATTCAACTATCTTCCTATTTTATTAACCAAGTGGGGCATTTAGGTATATATCTATCCTAACTGCAAATCATTCTTTACAATTGCTAACTAACAACCAAAGATATGATCCACACTCCCTACGTTCTTCATTATGTCTCTCAACTCCTATGGTCAATTCATTTTGAGACTTGGATTTATCCTAAAGTTCATGACACTTTAGAATAGTTAAAACAAGAATGTAAGAACAATCACATGGCATGATAAACAATAAACCAACTATAAAACCATAATTAAACAATCATGTTGTAGCCTCAACCCTAGAAAGAGAGTTTTTAAGCACACATAACCTAATTCGCGATTACAAAAATATTACGACCCAAAATTACAAGTCGTGATGGCACCTATGTTCTCAACCGATAGGTAAGCCAACCCAATAACTTTTACAAATATAATTAGGCAATTAAATGGAAAGGTAAATAGACAGACCAAATACGAGGTCTTTCAAATAAAATACAAAAAAGCTGAAATACCACCCCAAGACTTGGTGTCATAAGTACAAGAGCTTCTACAATATGATTCAAGTGTGAAAACTAAAATGATAAGTCTGAATACAAATACCCTGTCTGATTACTAAATGACAGAATAAATAAAAGATAGATGAAGGTGTGGGCTGCAGAACAGCCAAGAAACTCACCACAACTCCAAAATAATCCAAACTCAGACTAAGGAAGCTCCACAAGATGTGTTAGTGTTTGGAACTGAATTTGCACCACAAAAGAGTGCAACAAGCATAGTATGAGTATGAAACTACGTGTACCCAGTATGTATCATAGACCGCCAATGAAGAAGTAGTGATAGGACTCATATAAGAAATCATTCTCAATTTATAAGTTTACACTATATTCAACAATCAAGTTTCACTAAAGTAGGGATAATCAATTGCCATGAAAGATTCAAACATCAATTAAGCACATAGTCACGTAAGTATGGAGGATGTAGTACGATGCAAAGCAATAAAATGAGATGATATGCCTCAAATGCCCAGTACTCTCTCAATGATATATACACGATACTCTTCGATAATACATCGAGAGTTCGTGACCCATAGTCTCTACGTGCTATCACAAATCAATCAATCCCCAGCACGGACAATCTCTACGTTCCCAACTCATAATCATAGAACGATCGCAGCATGGATGATCTCTATATGCCCGACCTTTACTCACACTCCACTCAATGTCAATGCATGTGCATGATATAATATCAATGCTATAGGAGATGATGATGCATCTCATTTAACCAAGTCACTGAAAAGAAATATATTCACCTCGACTATCACAAATATACGGGTTAAATAAAGAAATATGCACATAACAAAGATAACTAAGTAAATAATACATCATCTAATGCACATACGTTTTGTCATTCTCAAATTATATGGTAATAAACTTTCCCTTTTCATAACATCGGTACTCGTACCAATGCCCATCACACCACGGGTATGAGACCCCCATCTTTTGCCCTTACCCATTCTCTATTTTAATATTTAATCTTTTCTTAGCCAAACGTCCCTCAACAAAGTCTAGAAAGTCTTAACATACCTCAAATGTTGAACAACCGGTTATCAATCTTCACGATTTTACCTTTTCCTTTCACAAAACTTCAGAATATTCCCAATCTATCAAATACACTTTATTCGTAAGTGAACGAGTTCGTAGACATTCTAACTTAATTAGTAATCCATCTAATCTACTAATATTTGTATCCTAATATGAATAATTAAGTCTAAATCACATGAATAAATTATAAAAAATAAATTTAAAAAAATATTTGTACATCACGCAATCGCACCAAATTTCCTCTTTGCAGACAACCAAATACAATCAGGAAAAGGAAGCAACAAAAGATAAATTTTCCAAAAGGCTTACATCTACCATTTTCCATATCATTATTATCCAAATCATTACCAATCATTAACAATTTATTACCTCAATCATTGGCTAAAATTCTACCCACCGAATTAAAGACACCCACATAAATTGTAAACCTTCATCAATAGTTATTCTTATACATCAATTATTGGCTCATCATCACCCACTCAATAGCTTATATTAGGCAATCATTGTACTATCATTAACTAATATATATAGAATCATAATATAGAACTTGAGTGGAGGTTTTTACTTGAAGAAGCAAACTGATTCTTGTTGACGCCGAACCACGGTGTTCTAAAATTTTATTTTATTTCTCCCTTTTCTAGTAAGTTGAGATAACAAGTACTACTGCTTAATAGCCTAATCATCATGTATACAAACGAAGGAGTGGTGGGTGTGGCCCACTTTTAATCTTAATAATATAATTCTAATTATGTCTTCATTATCTACCAATTAAATTAATTAATCAAAATAACCCATCAAATAAATATCCGTAGTTAAACGAATAGTTCAAAATTCCCATAAAGGATTTTCGGGAAGGCCTTCTATTGAAAAAGGAGTTCTAGTGCTCAAAATGACCTAACGAGTAATTACATCATCTATCACTTAAACAAACGTTCATCCTCGAACGGTAAGGGAATAGAAAGTACCTGAATGCTCAAAAAGTTGGGGGCATCTGGCGCGTATGTCTGACTCGGTCTCCCAAGTAGCTTCCTCAATCGGACG
Source organism: Jaltomata sinuosa (assembly GCA_003996215.1). Taxonomy (NCBI): domain Eukaryota; kingdom Viridiplantae; phylum Streptophyta; class Magnoliopsida; order Solanales; family Solanaceae; genus Jaltomata; species Jaltomata sinuosa. The sequence goes on along the minus strand of QJPP01001495.1, from coordinate 180,824 downwards.
ATTTTTTATTGAACCTTTACTGAAGTAATTTCCTTCGACCTCAGCTTTTGAATTTTCCTATCCAAGATGGTTACCAGCTCCTCCTCAAAAGTCAGATTCTGATCAAGTAACACTGAATCCCACTGAATCACATGAGAACCATCCTGACAGTATTTCTTCAGCATACAGATATGAAACACAGGGTGGACACCTGACAAACCAGGTGGCAAATCCAACTCGTAAGCCACCTTACCAACAACTGAACAATCTCAAAAGGACCAATGTACCTCGGGCTCAACTTGCCCTTCTTCCCAAATCTCATCACACCTTTCATGGGTGAAACCATTAATAGAACCCGCTCCCCAACCATGAACTCTAAATCACAAACCTTCTAATATACATAACTCTTCTGCCTACTCTGAGCCATGATAAGTCTATCTTGAATTAACTTGACCTTGTCCAAGGATTCCCATAACAAATTTGTGCCCCATGACCTAACCTCAAATGCATCAAACCAGCCAATCAAAGATCGACATCTCCTACCATATAAAGCCTCAAATAGTGCTATCTCAATGCTTGAATGGTAACTATTACTATATGCAAACTCTGCTAAAGACAAAAATTGGTCCCAATGACCACCAAAGTTGATCACGCATGCTCACAAAATATCCTCAAAAACCTGAATATTCTGCTCAATCTGGCCATCAGTTTGAGGGTGAAAGGCTGTACTAAGATCCACCCAAGTACCCAACTCCTTCTGCATAAACCGCCAGAAATGAGATGTAAACTATGTGCCCCGATCTGAAATGATAGAAATAGGCACCCTATGCAAGCGAACTATCTCCTGAATATAGATCTTGGCTAACTTCTCTGAGTTATAGGTAACCTGAACCGGTATAAAATGCACGGACTTGGTCAATTAATCCACGATGGCCCATATGGAATCAAACTTACCCAAAGTTCGTGGTAATCCTACCATAAAGTCCATAGCAATCCGCTCCCACTTCCACTCAGGTATGGGCATTCTCTGAGTCACACCTCCAAGCTTTTGGTGTTAGTACTTCACTTGTTGACAATTCAAACACCGAGATATGAAATCTACTATGTCCTTCTTCATCCGATACCACCAGTAATATTGCTTCAAGTCACGATACATCTTAGTAGCTCCCGGATAAATAGAATACCTCAAACTATGGGCCTCTTCCATGATCAGTCTAGTCAAATCACCTGTCTGAGGGACACAAATATGACCCTTGATCCTTAAAACTCCCTCATCATCTAGGATCCCCTCCTTTGCTTTACCTTGTAACACCCTATCTCAAATTTTATACAAATTTCCATCATCAAACTAATGAGCCTGAATCTCCTCTAATAAGGACGACCTCACCTCCATGTAAGCCAAAACCTTACCAGAATTTGAAATATCAAGTCTCACAAGGCTGTTGGCTAAAGACTAGATATCCATAGCCAAAGGATGCTCTCCCACCTGTAACAAAGCTAAACTACCCATACTTACTGCCTTCCGACTCAAAGCATCTGCCATAATATTTGCCTTGCTCGAATGATAAAGAATAGTCATGTCATAGTCCTTGAGCAACTCCAACCATCTCCGCTACCTCAGATTGAGATCTTTCTGCTTGAATATATACTGGAGACTACGATGATCCGTGAACACCTTACAAGGCACACCATAAAGGTAATTCCTCCAAATCTTCAATGCAAACACTACCGTCGCTAAATCCAAGTCATGAGTGGGGTAGTTAATCTCGTGAACTTTCAATTGTCTCAAAGCATACGCTATCACCTTCCCCTTTTGCATCAACAAAAAACCAAGACCAATTTGAAAAGCATCACGATATATGCTAAACCCCTCTCCCTCCACGGGTAAGGTCAAAATCAGAGCGGTAGTCAATAAAGTCTTGAGCTTTAGAAAGCTCACCTCGCACTCATTAGGTGACTCAAAAACAACTTCCTTTTGGGTCAATCTAGTCAATGGGGATGCAATAGATGAAAACCCCTATACAAATCGCCGATAATATCCTGCAAGGCCTAAGAAACTCCGAATCTCAGTAACTGAAGCAGGTCTGACCCAATCCCGAACTGCCTTAATCTTCTTGGGATCCACCATAATGCCCTCTTTTGACGCTACATGCCCCAAGAATACCACTGAACTGAGCCAAAACTCACACTTTGAAAACTTCGCATAGAGCTTCTTCTCCTTCAGAATTTCAAGCACAATCCTCAAATGTTTCTCGTGCTCCTCCCTAATACGAGAGTATATCAATATATTATAGATGAAAACAATAACAAAATAATCCAAGTACGGTCTGAACACCCCATTCATCAAGTCCGTAAAAGCTTCTGGAGTATTAGTCAGCCCAAAGGACATTACCAAAAACTCATAATGGCCATAACGTGTTTGAAAAGCTGTCTTAGGGATATCTTCCACCCTAATCTTCAAATAATGATAACTGGATCTTAAGTCAATCTTGAGAAAACTGAAGCGCCCTGTAGCTAATCAAATAAATCATCAATACGAGGTATCGGGTACTTGTTCCTAATGATAACCTTGTTCAATTGTCGATAGTCAATACACATATGCATAGATCCATCCTTCTTCTTCACAAATAGCACTGGAGCACCCCAATGAGATACACTCGGTCTAATAAACCCCTTGCTTGATAAATTATGCAACTAATTTTTTAACTCTTTCAACTCAACCGGTGCCATCCAATATGGTAGAAAAAAATGGGCTGAGTTCTCGGTTCCAAGTCAATACAAAAATCAATGTCACAATCAGGTGGAAGACCTGGCAGATCTGTTGGGAATACCTCAGAAAACTCACTCACCACTGGAATAGACTCGAGCACTGAAGTCTCTATGCTAGTATCCCGAACATGTGCCAAATACGTCAAACATCCCTTTTTCTACCAATCGATAAGCCTTAAGAAATGATATCACCCTCCTTGGAGCATCACTAAGTGAACCTCTCCACTCTATTCGAGGAATCCCCAGCATACCTCAGAAAACTCACTCACCACTGGAATAGACTCGAGCACTGAAGTCTCTACGCTAGTATCCCAAATATGTGCCAAATACGCCAAACATCCTTTTTTCTACTAATCGATAAGCCTTAAGAAATGATATCACCCTCCTTGGAGCATGACTAAGTGAACCTCTCCACTCTATTCGAGGAATCCCTAGCATAGCTAATGTAACTGTCTTGGCATGATAATTCAAAATTGCATGGTAAGGAGATAACCAGTCCATCCCAAGAATAGCATCAAAGTCTACCATATCTAAGACCTTCAAGTTTGCTTTAGTATCATATCCCATCAAGGTAACTACACATGATCTATATACCCGATCTACCACTACGGAATCCCCAACAGGAGTAGAAACATGCACAGGTAACTCAAGCAATTCACATAACATATCCAGACTCGAAGCAAAGTATGTAGACACATAAGAATAGGTAGATCCTAGATCAAATAATATTGTAGTTGACTGATGACAAACCAGAATAATACCTGTGATAACAGCATTTGAAGCCTCTGCCTCGGCCTACCTGGAGAAGCATAACACTGAAAATGACCACCCTCAAACTGTGAACCTCCATGGCCAACACCTCATCCAGAATCATCACCATCTCTACCTGAATGAGAACTACCCCTGCCTGAATGAGAGCCACCTCTACCACTCTGTGCACCTTTACCAGTCAGAGGCTGTGGAGTCCTAGAAGTCAAAGCCTGAGAGCCCTACTGCGATCGACCACATCTGATCCTAGGGCAATCTCTAAGAAAATATCCCATGTCACCACACTCAAAATAACCCCTACGACGTATACACTGATGAGAGGAACCTGAATGATCGAAATGCCCTCCACGGCCTAAAGGTTTGGAAGATGAGCCCTGTGAAGTCTGTATCCAACTGGAAGTATTGTGCCCCATATAATCAACCTCATATACTGGCATAGTGGCATGAATAGGTCTGCTCGACTGAGGGTGGTAGCTCCTCCCTGAGTAGCCTCGGCTTTGAGGTGGAGCACGACCATAATCGCCTGAATGACGGGCCCTCTTACCCTCACGCTGCTCAAATTCCTCACGCCGAATCATCTCACATTCCTTGGCAGCATCTACCACCTTCTGAAATATAGCCACGGAAGCAGCAACCTGAGAAATACCCATACGAATCAGAATAATCAACCCCTTAACAAACCTCCTCACTCTCTCAGTCTCGGTAGGAAGTATCATCAATGCATATCTAGCCAAGGTGTGGAATTTACTCTCATACTCGACAACTGACATACCTCCCCTGCTCTAGTTTTTCGAACTCATCCCTCTTTCGCTCCCTCTCACTATATAGAACAAACTTATCCAGAAACACTTGAGTAAACTGAGCCCATAAAAGTGGAGATGATCCATCTAGCCTACTATCAATATAATATCTCCACCACTATTTGGCAGGACCAGTCATCTGAAATATTATGTAGTCAACTCTGTGAGACTCTACTCCTCCCAAGTTATGTAACCTCTCGTGACAGCTGACTATGAACTCATATGTATCATCAATCAAATCACCAGTATAGGTCGGAGGATTTATCATCCGGAACCTCCCAAACATCTTCTGCTCGTCCACAGTCATGATAGGCCTATTAGCCATATGTGATGTAATACCTGAAAATACTCCACCATCTAAATGGGAGCTACAACAATAGTTGGCTGACTGCCTGAAATCTGAAACCTTGGAGCAACCATCTGGTCTGGAGTCTGACCTCCAACACGAGCTTGTGAACCATCGGAGGCAACAGGTAATATGCCCGGCTGAGCCATCCCCTCAAGAAATCCCAACATACGAACTAAAGTATCTTGAAGCACTCGAGTAGCGATGAAACCAGGTGGAATCTAAGCTGGTCCATACTCCTCAACATGAACTGGCTCATCCCCGTGAGCGACATTTGAATCGGGAGATACTTCTCTAGTAGGACCCTGAGCGGCAGTTGGTACATGACCCCTAATAGGTGTTGCCACACGACCTCAACCTCGACCTTGCCCTCTTCCTCTACCTCGTGCAGTGCCCCTAGCAGTAGGTGCGGGCACAGGCTCCTGATCTCCAGTCACGAATGAACGAGTCCTTACTATCTGTGAGAGAATAAGAGAACAAGATTAGAATTTCAAATGAGTCAAGTATGCACGATAAAGAATAAAAAAAAAAGTTTCCTAAATTCCCTATAGCCTCTCGAAGATAGGTACGGACGTCATCGTACCAATTCACAAGACTCTACTAGACATTGCTCTTTTACTCGTGCGACCGATGAACCTGGCTCTGATACCAAATTGTCACGACCCAAAATCACAAGTCGTGATGGCACCTATGTTTCCAATCAATAGGTAAGCCAACCCAATAACTTTTACAAATATAATTAGGAAATTAAATGGAAAGGTAAATAAACAGACCAAATACGAGGTCTTTCAAATAAAATGCGGAAAAGCTGAAATACCACCCCAAGACTTGGTGTCATAAGTACAAGCGTTTCTGCAATATGATTCAAGTGTGAAAACTAAAATGACAAGTCTAAATGCAAATACCCTGTATGATTACTAAATGACAGAATAAATAAAAGATAGATGAAGGTGTGGGCTATGGAACAGCCAAGAAACTCATCACAACTCCAAAATAATCCAAACTCGAACTCAAGAAGCTCCACGAGATGTGTTAGTGTTCAGAACTGAATCTGCACCACAAAAGAGTGCAACAAGCATAGTATGAGTATGAAACCATGTGTACCCAGTATGTATCATACACCGACAATGAAAAAGTAGTGACAGGACTCATGTAAGAAATCATTCTCAATTTACAAGTTTACACTATATTCAACAATCAATTTTCACTAAAGTAGGGATAATCAATTGCCACGAAAGATTCAAACATCAATTAAGTACATAGTCATGTAAGTATGGAGGATGTAGTGCGATGCAAAGCAATATAATAAGATGATATGCCTTAAATGCCCAGTATTCTCTCAGTCGTATATACATGATACTCCTCGACAATACATCAAGAGTTTGTGACCCATGGGGGACTCGTGAAGTCCATACACCCGCACGGACGGTCTCTACGTGCTATCACAAATCAATCAATCCCCAGCACGGACGATCTCTCAAGGGCCACCAAACCAATAACATGTTTCAATAAGCAGCCCGGTCCACTCACGGAACCAATATCAATCAATGCAACACAATAATAAAAATGCAATGATACAACAAAAGTAAACCCATACCAGGCGTGGTACCCGTGCCAACCATTTGTTATACACATACCAAGCATGGTACCCGTGCCAACCTTTTGTTATACCCGTACCAGGCGTGGTACCCGAGCCAACCGAATGTCAATAATCCATAGTCAAATGCATGAACAAACAACTTGTAAACTACCAAGCAAATATCGTTCAAATCACAGATTGTAAAGCAGGAACCTTAGACATTCTACAAAACTTTCCTAAGCATTGTAATTCATACAATCACTTAGATATGAGTACAAGTATATACAACATTCACAGAAATCGTAAGCCATCACCTACCTCAAAATGATCCAAGCTCTATTCAATCCAAGCTTTCCCGTGTTCCGGATTCTTTTCTCGTTCTTGGTCTAAAATAACACACAAGTACGTACAATTAACACACAAGGCCTGCACAATACCCGAATTACACCAAATCCCTAAACCCCAGGCTACCCATGATCATTCCACCTTTTTCTCAAGCTTTTCCACTGTTAAATCACCTACTTCTATCATTTTCACGGATAAAAATAGAGAATTTTACAACCTATGATCATAATAACATACTTTTGACGATGCCCAAAAAAATTCATGCTTGGAATCCCCTTCCCTCCCCGGATTCTACCATTCCTAGGTTATTCCAACATTTTCCTAATTTCCCTCCTAGTAATTCTACCGCATAGGAAATGTAGTACAAAGATTGGGGAGTAGAAACCTTACCTTAGGGAAGAAATTCGAAGGAAAAAGAAGGAAAATCGCCTGAAATCGCCTTAGTTCTTCTCCCAAACGAATTGTAGAAAACTGAACTATTTTGGGGAAGTTTCTGTATTAAAATCCCGTCAGCCTGCTATAGCAATCCCCGCTCCGCTATAGGGGTCCCACTATAGCGGATGACTTCCGCTATAGCGGTCTTCAGTGGGTGTTGACCGCCTTGACCACCGCTATAGCGGTATTTTCCACCGGTATGGCGGAGGTCGCTACGGCGGACCGTTGCGCTCGTCATGGATAGAATGTCCAGAAATTTCCCAGTTTTGGCCATTTTACAACACACCTGCTTTCCCCGATGACCCGAAATAACCTCTCCATGTCAAATGCGATTCCGGGAGTTCTACTTACCCAAACTCGATTCCGAAAAGTCCCCCAGACTCCTTTATGTATTGGCTACGTAGAAAACTAGCTCAAAACAAGATACATAGACCAATCCTTACTCGGATTTCCCTAGACTCTACCTTGCTCTAAAATCGATTGAGGCTAGCCTAGCCCAGAATTTCAAACTCCCAAACCCAGAGTTTTCTAACTCTAAAACTTGGCATGATTAGACTACCCGTAACGACGAACCCAGTCGTTATATGATCGCAGCACGGACGATGTCCACGTACCCGACCTTTACTCACACTCCACTCAATGCCGCATATGCATGATATAATATCAATGGTATAGCGGATGATGATGCATCTCATTTAACCAAGTCACTGAAAAGAAATATATTCACCTCGACTATCATAAATATACGGATTAAATGAAGAAATATGCACATAAACAAAGATAACTAAGTAAATAATACATCAGCTAAGGCCCATACGCTTTGTCATTCTCAAATAATATGGTAATAAACTTTCCTTTTTCATAACACCGGTACTCGTACCAATACCCGTCACACCACGGGTACGAGACCCCAATCTTTTGCCCTTATTCATTCTCTATTTTAACTTTTAATCTTTTCTTAGCCAAATGTCCCTCAACAAAGTCTAGAAAGTCTTAACATACCTCAAATTCCAAACAACGAGTTATAAATCTTCATGATTTTGCCTTTCGTTTTCGTAAAACTTCAAAATGTTCTCAATCTATCAAATACACTTGATTCGTAAGTGAACGAGTTCGTAGACATTCCAACTTAATTAGTAATCCATCTAATCTACTAATATTTGTATCCTAATATGAATAATTAAGTCTAAATCACATGAATAAATTATAGAAAAATAAAATTATAAACCAGTGGCTTAAAAAAATATATGTACATCACGCAATCGCACCAATCTTCCTCTTTGCAGACAACCAAATACAACCAGGAAAAGGAAGCAACAAAGAGAAATTTTTCAAAAGGCTTACATCTACCATTCTCTATATCGTTATTATACAAATCATTACCAATCATTAACACTTTATTACCCCAATCATTGGCTAAATTCTATCCACCGAATTAAAGACACCCACATAAATTGTAAACCTTCATCAATAATTATTCTTATACATCAATTATTGGCTCATCATCACCCACTCAATAGCTTATATTAGGCAAGCATTGAACCATCATTAACTATTATATATAGAATCACAATATAGAACTTGAGTGGAGGTTTTTACCTGAAGAAGCAAACTGATTCTTGTTGACGTCGAACCACGGTGTTCTAAAATTTTATTTTATTTCTCCCTTTTCTGATAAGTTGAGATAACAAATACTACTGCTTAATACCCTAATCATCGTGTATAATAACGGAGGAGTGGTGGGTGTGGCCCACTTCTAATCTTAATAATATAATTCTAATTATGTCTTTATTATCCATCAATTAAATTAATTAATCAAAATAACCCATCAAATAAATATTCGTAGTTAAATGAATAGTTCAAAAATCCCTTAAAGGATTTTTGGGAAGGCCTTCTATGAAAAAAAGAGTTCTAGTGCTCAAAATGACCTAACGGGTCGTTACAAAAATTGATGTAGTTCATACAAGAATTAAGTAAAGAAAAAGTAGAGAATAAGAACTCTAAAGTAGCCTTCTCCTTGTGTTTCCCAATCCATAGACGTCCAAGAGTATTTATAATTGAAGCTAAGTGTCATATTTATAGTGTAGGACAAATTCCATCCGCCGGGAACAGGGTCTGTGTCACGCTGCTTATCCCGGAGTGCAACCAGCGTGACACGCTACTTATGACACTAAGCAGCCAGCGTGACACGCACATATCATGACTGTCCACTAGTTTTGGCAGTCTCCACGTAGTTCTACCTCCGTGCCACACCCATAAAATGGAGCTTAGCCTCTGTGGCATGGGGGTACTTCTTGGCCTCCCATTTTCGCCTCCAACGCAATCTTTCCACCTTGTTTTGTGACTTAATGGTTTGTAGGTTGTTCATAGGCTTCAACTAGCTTCCATATATCCTCAAAAGGTCTCATACAACAACTTACAACACACATTAGTCTATACAACATAATAGATCTCATCAATGTACACTAGAATAGGCATAGCTCAAGCTAGCAAAGCCAGTTTCCTCATCTAAACTCTAATTGATCATTTTGACTTATTACTTATTCCAAATGAACCTTAAACACTATAAACATGTATGTAAGCCACAAAGTATACCTTTTACACACTATATATCTCAATAGCACATCAAGTTATCTTCAAAAATGGCCAAACGCACGTAGATAATAACATTAAGGTGTACAAATACGCCTAAGATCAATGTGTCAAGCCAATACCACGATGAGAATAATCTAAAATTGTACCCTCATATTGTCACGACCCAATTTCTCGGTCATGATGGCACCTACAACCCCCGGTAGGTGAACCAATCCCTGTAGCCCAGAACAGTTAGTAATGGGCTACTATCTAGAAAATAAGGGAACAAGACAAATAAAATCGATAACAGGGATATAAATATATACATATGCGAAAACTAAACCAAACCCCAAGACCTGGTATCATAGTACAGAGCCAAACTACATACATGGAGTGCAAATAAACCAAAACCATATATACAGATGTCTTTGAATGGTAATAGAGTACATGAAGCAAAAGATAAACTAAAGCTAAGCTCCGATCGCCAAGAGCTCACCCTCAGTCTGAAGTAGTCCCCAACAGATCTCCAAGCACGAATCACAACGATCTATCGGCGATAGCCCACGCTAGGATCTGCACCCAAAGATACAGGGGGTAGGGGTGAGCACCAAATGCGAAGCATAAGGTACCCAGTAGGTATCATAGGCCGACTGGGCACATATAAGATAAAAGCATAGTAACAGACAGAATAGAAGCAAGTAGTCACAGAAATCAACGAAAGGTACACAGGAACTAGCCCAGAGGGAAATCAACAGAACCACATATGAGGCTAGTAAGCAGAATATACACACCATAGGCACAGGTGAAAGTAAGAAATAACGCACTTGGGGTCCTTGCAACAACAGTGTATACAAAATAAGTTTACGAAATGGACGGTATACCGGTAACCTCAAGTGTAAGAAGAAGAGAGAAAGAGTAACAATAGGCATGCTCAGAGACATGAATCAAACTCAACTAATCATACCAATCTCATACTTATCCATAATAGAGAACAATTCTATAGTAAAAAGCAAAAGTCTACCTACAGTCCCCCGGCCACCCATACAACCGAGGAACACAAACAAGTGAAAACAAACCCTCGGCATCCCATACTACCGGAGCGTACAACAGCAAACAGCAAACAAGGGTGGAGCCTCAAACAATGAATGATATGATGCATGAAGATCTCAAGTGCCATGGTATCTCTGTATGTACCTCCTCCGGCGCCGATCCGGCCCAGCAGGTAGGTTCCATGGAAGGACTCTGCCCGTATACCTCTACTCCACCGTATACCCCTCCTCCGGCACACGCAGCCCGTAGCCCCTTGGCCCGGATGGCAAGGTCCATGGAGGTCCCAGACCCCATACTAAACTCAGTATCAGAATAGAGACCCAGTCTCGAATATGCAATGCCCAGACCCTGTCCAGGACTAAAGTAGTAGGAAAATGTCTCAAAACCCCTCCAAGGGTGCCCGGGCGTAACCGGGTCTAAACAGTAAAAAGTCATCTCAGGTGCTCGGTCCGACCGAGGCTAAAAATCATCTCAAGTAACAAGAAAACTCAACTAGCACCCCGGCCCTGCCGAGTCTAGCGATAATCGTAAAACTGATAATTTTAAACATAATTTTACTTTCTTGCCCAAAAATATCCATAAGTTAAATCAAACCATTTCCAAATTATTTCCATCAAAAAGGCCCCCCGGGCCATGCAAGGTTTAGAAAATAGTGTCAGTAGGCCCGAAGCCAAAATCATAGTAAAACATGGACAAAACCTCTTTATATGCATGGAAATGGTATGATCACACACAATAGCTGCCCAACAGCTCACAATCAACCTATCGACCCTGCACAGGCCCACAGCTACTCAGCAAGCATAACCAGCCTAGAAGGATAATTCTATGCTCGGGACTCGCGGACATTCCCAAAATCCCACCTTCTATGTTCCAGAGTCAACAAGGCCTCACAGGACCACAAGGGTAAATAAAATATAACGACAAATACTACAAGCAACGGAGGAACAAAGGTAGGCGGACATGAATAATGCGGTCGAGGTCTGTGGTACCAACCTAATAAACCAACCCAAGGATGTCCATTAATATAATTTTATTCTATATATGCGGAGTCTAGGGATATTAAACTGTAACCTACCTGTCGTCCGATGGCAAGCTGCTAGAACAACGATGTCCAAGCTCGAACCGCTCCAAGAAAATCCAAAACTAAATCGGAATCGGATTTGGGATGGAATAACTTGACGTAGATAATTGATTGCTTTCGGTGATCGACTAAGTCCTCAAAATAATCTTTTTCACCACTTGCTTTTCATAGCGTGCACGAGAATATGGGCAGCATATAAAACTAACTTTGGGATATGTAAGTTGAAGGTAATAATGGAAAATAAGATGAAAAATGGTCTTAAATATAAAGATAAAGCAATACTACTAATTCTATATTTTAAAGAGAAAATACATTCAGTGGTTGTACCCAAATCATCACCATCATTCAAGATAAAGGATAAGTGGTGTATTTATTACACCTCATACTTCACTTGATTCCACCACTCTCCACGTGGGAGCCTTGGTGTCAATCCCACAAGGTAATTTTTATCTAGTTATGTATATATTGGGGTATTGCATAAATTCGTGGTAAAGTAAATATAATATTTTAAATATACCATAATTCATAGAAAATTATTTCAAACAAAACCTACTATATTATAATAATAATTTTCAACATAACTAAATTTACTATCTCCGTTAATATATTACAATGTATAAAAACTTTATAAAATAAATACATATACAATTATATCGTATCAAAAATATTTTCCATAAACCTTTAAAATATTTTAAAAAGGTAATAATAATATAATATAACTTCCTACCACCTTCGACTTTTAACTAAAATACTTTCAAATACGCACGATTTTGATACTCAAGAATTCTCTCGGGATCCTCCCTTATTTTTTATAACTGTTTCGGAACTGAAATGGCATCTTAAAACGTGAAGTTGGGGCTTAAATCGAGTTTAACCCGACCCGGTTCGCGACCCGATACGTAACCCATTTTCTGCCAGACAGTCCGCGGTAAAACAGTCATAACTTTTTACTCCGAGATCAGTTGGACGTGAGGTTTTGTGCGTAGGAAACTAGACTCGTAGATCTTCGATTTGGTATTTCGGGAGACTTCTAAATCTTTATATATTAGGAGAAAATCCCTGATACATTTGACCCAAAGTTCAGAAAATTTGTTAAAGGTCTTACGATATCTTTCGTCGATTTGCTTGACTTCAAAACTTAAACGTGGAAATGACCGGAAGGGTCATTACACATATAGCCCTTTTTAACATCATGTAGGTGGAATTTCACCTTGTAGGAACATCCAAGCATAAGCACTTTTTAACAAGATTTTCATCTTCACAACAATTCTGAAACTTCCTCCACCTAGCAGGATATTGTCTAATGTATGTCACTGCTTGCCTAACTCATTCAATAGACACGGTTACTTCTTTTATACCATCTTGAATAAAAAGATTTATAATATGAGCAATACACCTCACGTGAAGATGACTACCACCCATAAGATTGGTTGCCCCACTTGGTTAATTACTTAGACAACTCAACCACAACCACATTATTTGAACTAGCATTATCAACTGTAATAGTGAAAATCTGATTGAACCCCTACTCATGCAAATACTTACCGATGGCCTTTGCCATATCTTCGCCTCTATGACTAAAAATTGGACAAAAGGTGAATCTTTTTTATGCAAAGTCCATTTTTTTATCAATCCAATAAGCGGTAATACACATAATAATTGATTCTTAGCACAGAAGTCCAAGTATCAGTGGTTATATACACTCTTTATTGTGTTTCCTTAAAAATAGACATTATTTTATGTTTCTCTTCATCAAACAGGTCAAAACAATCATGAGTCACAGTGATACGAGGAGGATTCCAGAAAAAAGGTTGTGCCACTTTTATAAATTGTTTAAAACCTTCTTTTCAAACAAACCAAAAAGAAAGATCATCCAGAATTATCATACAACACAAAGCCTTTCTACATTTTTCTTAATCAAATTTCCATGGAACAATAACTACATCACCCTTGTTACCCCTACAACCGGTTGAGATGCTATTTTTGATTGTCTAGTATCAATATTGTGAGGTGTTTTTTTTACATTTGGCAATATAACCAAGCATTTCCATTGTACTATGCTCTTTTGTGTCAGCAAAATACTCTTATTTACAATAGTTACAAACACCCTTGTTATTTCCTTCAGAATCAACTTTACTAGTAAAATGATCCCATGCACGAGATATTTTTCCCCTTTTTTTCTTTACTTTGTAAAGAACGCTTTAAGTTTGACTCATTACATTTGAATTAAAAGCTCCACTATCACGAACCACCTTATTAATTATGATAGTTTCAGCCATAAATTTGTGTCGCTGTGAATTGTAATTTTAAAAGAAAATAATCAAACAACGAGTAAACAAAACATAAAAAAAGTAGAAACTATGTTGAAATTAAGAAATTTAAAATCATAAAAATACAGCGATAACTGAGATTTGAGAAATTATGAGGAGACTGTAGCTTTGTCTACAGAGAAATCATGTCATGTAACGACTGAATCCGTCATTATTTTAGGAATCACGAAGTCAAAATTTCAGGAATTAATTAAAATTACGATTGAACTAAGTGGGGTCATGTGACAAAAAATTTCAGATTTTTGGAAATTGTCTGGGCTTACATCACTCTGCTATAGCGGTATTTATTCTGCTATAGCAGTACCACCATAGCAGAAGGTCAACCGCTATAGCGGAGGGACGAGAGGCAGTAGTCTCAAGTCGAGTTTTTCAAAAGAATTCTCCTCCTCAATTGGAAACCATACGAGGGTCTCTCCAAAAACCTTCCTAGGCTGCTTCAAAGTTTGGGAGCTATGGTGAGGAGGGATTCCAGTTGAAGGGATGTAAAACTATGGATTCGGGCCTGTAGAATCATCAGGGAACGCCTTCACAGAGCCAGAAAGGGCATGGAACAACTGCTTGGCATCCAGGTAGGCTAGGTTATCACTTTTGAGTAGATAGACCTGTTTACAATTGTACTTATTGTATAGTTGAAAATGAGAATCCATGATTAGGCCTCCAGACACGGAGTCTGGTGGATTCGGTGTTGGTTATATGTGAACTAGGAATCGATTAGATTGAATGGTGGGAGGATGAAATATATTTTGGGTTGTTCATGTTGTCTTGGTATGGTGAAATGACAGGATTTCAGGGACTGGGATGTTGGGAAGGTTCGGGGAACCAGAAAATTCTTGGATAACTAAATAGGTAATAAAAATGGGGAAATTCTTAGATAAGATTCGTCATATGAGTAGAATATAAGGAGTGTCTGAATCACCAAGGTTAAGGGGTGGTTTCCCATTTTGTAACTAACTTTGGAAAGGTTCGGTATCAATGTAGTTACTAAGATGTGTTAACAAGGGGTGGATGGGATTTAGTCTTTGGACAGGAGTCAGGGCTAAGTTATGTACACGGGGAAAGGGTAGTTGATGGTTATTAATTCATGTATGCATTGTATGTTTGTATACCTTTTTTTAAGTATTGTATGGTTTGCATTGCTAAGGGAATGATTTAGGAATGTCCAAAAGTCCTGTTTTCAGTCTTGTGAAATGAACTAGGTGTTATTGCTTGTTGGTTTACAAGTGTTGATTTTTCATTGTTTGTGACTGTGGATTTATGTGTTATTCGGTTGGCTTGGGTACCAGGCCTGGTATAGGATATACTAACGGTTGGCTAGGGTACCACACCTGGTATGACAAATACTAACTGGTTAGCTCGGGTATCACGCCTGGTATGAGTTTACTTATTGCATTGTGCATTTGATTTAATTCCATGAGTGGGTTGGGCTGTGTTTATAAATTATGATATTGTATTTTGGTCCTTGAGAGGCTGGGTTGTTATATTGATCTGTGAGTTTTGGTCTTGGTGTAGAATGGGGTGTTATGCTACATGATGAGTTGGTCTTGGGATAGACCGGGTTGTACGTTTGACACTTAAGTGTTGTCTAAAGGAGATCCAAGGTGGGTTCGGGTTATGTAATGGGGGTATAATTATTGTTTATTATGGATTGTTGACTATGGTTATAAAAATGGATCACAGGTGACTAGGTGCAGGACAATGGTGATCTCCAGCAGCTTCTGTCCTTTGATTCCATGATGGAAGTTGTGTCTCTTTTACATTTTCTGCGTAAATCCTGTAGTAGCTCTTGTAACTGTTTTAGACTAGGTCCTATGGAGGGTATTTTTAAAATTGCAAAGCGGTCTTATTGTATTCTTCATAAAGAAGTTTTCCTGAATAAAAGATTATAAGGGTTTACATGTATTAGAAATGAAGGTTTATGGTTATATTTGAATTTTTCTGCATTTACCTATTGGACGGGTGGTAAGGGTCCGTCTATCTAGGTGCATAGAGTAGGCACCCGCACATCCCGGTAGAATGGGTCATGACAGATGGTATCAGAGCCTAGGTTACCGGTCTCCCAATACAAAAGCAAAATGTTGAATAGAGTCCTACGGATTGGTGTGTTGACGTCCACATCTAATCTTTGGGAAACTATGAAGCATTCTAGGAAACATCTCCCTTCTTTCCTTCTTTCGTACGGTTTGTTTACTTGCTTGTATAGGTTGAGTCCAATTGGTATATCTCAATCCCAATTGGTATCTCAATAAAATGAAGGAGGTCATTGTACTCCGGTTGCGATAAGCCAAGTAAGAGAGGTTGGAACCGGGAAGGTTCCAATTGGTATCTGGCCTGAGAGGTTGTGGTTAAACATGGATAATCGACTATTGGTCATCCATGAATACGGATAGCAGGTAAATTTATGTGACTTGATTTTTTGTTGTGGCCTAAAGTGGAAATGTTGTGTATTACTGTATTTGTAAGACCTAGTTAAATTGTGTGTACTTGATTACCTCGATATGAATGTTGAGTCTGCAGAGGGTCATAAGTTGAAAGTAGTGTATCTTGGGTCTGTGCATAACTACTAAATGTATAGATTGAAAAATTTGTATCACATCTTGAAAATGACTTATCATTAGTTAAGATGATAAGGGGATGGAAATGGTGACTGTAGGGAAACTTTGGTTTCAGGATGGTCAGGACTTGGTTGGGAACCATGGGAACAAGGGAATTATTCATGTGTAATAGCAGGAAGGTATTGTTGGGAACGATTGTCCTTTCTAAATCTTTTGTGATTGATGATTTTCTGATACTGAGTTTTAATATGTGCATTGCCAGGAATGGTCTTGGGGGTAGTCTAAGACCATGGAGGGATAGACGGGACTAGACAATGATAACCGGGAAGGGGAACGAGCACATTTTGCTGAAAAGTCCAATTTTTAGACTGTTACCATCGGGACCGCCATAGCGGACAACACCGCTATGGCGATCCCGCTATAGTGGTATTTTCTCCACTATAACGGTTTCGCTATAGTGGAGTGGCAACCGCCATAGCGGAGGGATGTGGGGCAGAACACTTGCCCTATTTTCTCCTATTTTTCACTCAATCCCGAGGCTTTAAAACGCAATAGTAAGCTTTGAATTGCAAGGAAAAACAAGGAAATTAGCTAAAGAACTAAACTAGTATTGCATAAAAAGGGAAATAGTGTCTGAAACTAGCATCCACGTGCTTCAAAGCGAAGGGAAAAAGGGAAAGGGAACATTATCTTAATTAGCCCCAAACGGGGGCAAAACCCAAAAAGTTGTAATGTCTGAAAGTAAAGAGGAAATGGAGGTCCTAAGCCTCATCATCGCTCAGGAAGGGGAACTCCTGCCTGTCCTAGGGCTCCAGAGTGGGAAGCTCTTAGCCCGGAGCAACGCAATAGAACATGACCTTGATGGTCTTCCATATCCGGGCAAACATGCGGTCTCGAGAGCGCCTTTTCTCCTTCTCCTCCTCTAACTCCCTACGGAGTGCTTCAAACTCCTGAGCAGAAAGGGGTGGGGTTGTACCTCCAGTGGTGGTGCCCTCCATGAACCTCCAGACTGCGGCTAGGTCTCCTCTAGCTGGGTGCTAGTGATCGGGGGCTGAGGCTGGGAAGGGGCAGGAGTGTCGTCATCATCATCATCATCGGCATCCTCGATCGGCTGACTGCTTCCTGCTTTATCCACCTTTGTCTTCTTTTTAGAAGAGACTACTTTCACCCGAAGAGGGTCAAAGGGGTCGTCCATAGCCACCTCCAAGTCAGTATAGTCCTCAGGCACTCCAACCCGCCTGTACAATTCAGACACCAAGCCCAGAAGATAGGGGTCATTCCTATGACCCCGGTAGAATTCCTTCCACTCGGAGATGATTTATTCCCCCACATTCATAATAATTCCCTGCATGGCATAAGAAAACACCAGGGCCCATACATAGGTCACATTAGTCGTGTTGCCCAACAAGAAGATTCTCCAGAATACCAAGTTTAACCACCTCCTAGCATCAGCAGAGAAGTAAGCACTAGTGATGCCCTCAGGACTGGGCCAGTAGACCTGATCTCTGAACTCTGCATCTATTAAGGTATCTCTTAACAATGTCATAGCCCAAAGTCTAGACTTGGCCTTGTATGCTTCCTTGGAGACGTGAGGCACTCCTAGCACCTCAATGATACTCTGAGCATCCACAGGGAGATCCACCCCTCGGATGCGGATAGTGGGGTTGGGATCATCACAAAAGATGGTAGAAAGTATGGCATAAAACTCCCGTACCCAGCCTGTTCGAGCGGGAGGGGGATCCACTGCCAACGAGCCCCAGTTGAACTTTGTGATGGAAGGCAGCTGCTTTTCCATCCATCCCTACCATCTTCCACTCCCTCTCATAGAAAAAGCCCAGTCTTTGGTAATCTATGAACCTCTCTCGGCTAGCTTTGTCGGGGAAACTCTCATAGGGATACAAAGGCAATTGTCCTTCAGCCATTGGAAGTATAACCTGTAATATAGCAAGAAAACTGGATAGAACTCAATAAGGCATAAGGGATTAAGAAAAATGGGGAAAATCTTTCTAAGTGTCAACTTGAGGAGCTACTGGTTCACGACCTTCCACTATAGCGGATGGTCATCCGCCATAGTGAAATCACCATAGTGGAAAAATATTTGTCGTAGCGGGACCACAATAGCGAAGCCCAACTGCTACAGTGGTATTCATCATCCCAGAAGCTTCAATGGGTGACACAATGGTGCCCCTTGACCCAAAACTCCATTTTTAATAATCCAAGTTCAGATCAGTACTTCTAAAGTATTCTATTACTATTTTCTACAAAATTTTGGGCATTATAACCCCTAAATTCTGTCCAAATCACAAGTTTATTCAAGAACAATCCTTCATCTCCCATACCATTTTTGGCCCATTTTCGGCCAAAAGTTGCATAATCCTTACTCCCAGAATATTGGGGAGGCATTGTAAATGTAAGGGAAGCATCCATGCTTCGGAAATTCAACAGACAATCAAACCCAAGTTCAAGTTCAAAAAAAAAATATAATATATACCCTAAGTCATTATTTTCTACCACAATGCTATCTATAATCATGCGAGGAAGTAAAGTAGCAAGTAATAACGATTGTTACCAAAAGTTTTTGACATCGGAAGTGTGGTAATAGGAAGGAAAAGGGGAAATTTTGGATTGAAAACAGGAGAGAATGGGGAGAAAACCCATTTTCCCCCTATTTCAGTCTGTTGCCAATCGCTATAGCGATTGGTGTTTCGCTATAGTGGTACCACTATAGCGGTATTTTGTCCACTATAGAGGACGTCAATCACTTTTAGGACAGGAAAGGTTTCTCCCAGGTCTTTTCAAATTCCTCGAATACGACGTGATGCGAGGCCCTAAATTTCTTAGGTACTCGAAATGAGGGACACGTGAAATATTCCTTGGGTAGTTCAGAAATTCCTTGTCAGAGCGGGATAATATTATAATTTCTTTTTAGTCAGTGTGACTAATTAGGGGGAAGTTCAGTAACTTGCGTAAGTTCATAATTATGCGTTCACTTGGGACAGTGAGGGTCCCGGGCTAGTTATTTTCATCTTTTGATATTTGGGATCATTCAGGAATGAACGATGGGTAAACTGGTATCTGTTATAACGATCAGATCTATCGTTAATTTGGGAATCACGAAGTTGAAATTTTCGGGAATTAATTAAAATTATGGTTGAACTAAGTGGGGTGATGTGACAAAAAATTTTAGATTTTTGAAAATTGTCTAAGATGACGTCACTCTGCTATAGTGGTATTTATTCAGCTATAGTGGTACCACCATAGCGGAAGGTCAATCGCAATAGCGGAGGGATGAGAGCAGTAGCCTCAAGTCGAGTTTTTAATAAAAGAATTCTCCTAAGTTGGAAACCATACGAGGGTTTCTCCAAAAACCTTCCTAGGCTGCTCCAAGGCTTGGGAGCTATGGGGAGGAGGGATTCCTGTTGAAGGGATGCGAAACTACGGATTTGGGCCTATAGAATCATCAGGGAACGCCTTCATGGAGCTAGAAAGGGCATGGAACAGCTGCTCGGCATCCAGGTAGGCTAGGTTATCACTTTTGAGTAGATAGACCTATTTACATTTGTACTTATTATATAGTTGAAAAGGAGAATCCATGATTAGGCCTCCGAGCACGGAGTCTGGTGGATTCAGTGTTGGTTATGTGTGAACTAGGAATCGATTGGATTGAATGGTTGGAGGATGAAATATATTTTGGGTTGTTCATGTTGTCTTGGTATGGTGAAATGACAGGATTTTAGGGACTAGAATGTCGGAACGGTTCAGGGAATTGGAAAATGCTTGGATAACTAAATGGGTAATAAAAATGGGGAAATTCTTAGATAAGCTTTGGCATATGAGTAGAATAATAAGGAGTGTCTGAATCACCCAGGTTAAGGGGTGATTTCCCATTTTGTAACTAACTTCAAAAAGGTTCGGATCAATGTAGTTACTAAGATGTGTTAACAAGGGGTGGATGGGATTTAGTCTTTGGACGGGAGTCAGGGCTAAGTTATGTACCCGGGGAAAGGGTAGGTGATGGTTATTGATTCATGTATGCATTGTATGTTTGTGTACCTTTGTCTAAGTATTTGTATGGTTTGCATTGCTTAGGGAATGATTTAGGAATGTCCAAAAGTCCAGTTTTCAATCTTGTAAAATGAACTAGGTTTTATTGCTTGTTGGTTTACAAGTGTTGATTGTTCATTATTTGTGACTGTGGATGTATGTGACATTTGGTTGGCTCGAGTACCATACCTGATATGGGTATACTAACATTTGGCTTGGGTACTACGCCTGGTACGGGATATACTAACGGTTGGCTCAAGTACCACGCCTGGTACAGAAAATACTAACTGGTTGGCTCGGGTACCATGCCTGCTACAGGTTTACTTATTGCATTGTGCATTTGATTTGGTTCCATGAGTGGGTCGGACTGTGTTTATAAATTGTGATATTGCATTTTGGTCCTAGAGAGGCCGGGTTGTTATATTGATCTATAAGCTTTGGTCTTGGTGTAGACCGGGGTGTTATGCTACATGGTGAGTTGGTCTTCGGGTAGATCAGGTTGTATATTTGACACTTAGGTGTTGTCTAGGGGGGATCCAGGGTGGGTCCGGGATATGTAATGGGGTATAATTATTGTTTATTATGGATTGTTGACCATGGTTATAAAAATGGATCACAGGTGACTAGTAAGCTAGGGGAATGACTGAGAGTCAGGTGTTATAATACTAGCTGGTATTATCTCGTTGGGGAATTGTCTAGGGACCCTAGTGGTGCCCAGATACTCTTGAGTAGTACCATAAGGGTAGTGGGTCTGGATTGACCTGGACTGGGTCATTTCTGGATGCATAGTCATGGGGGGTTGACTAGGATAATGGAGAGGCTGTCAGGACTTGGTTGAATTTAGTGGTTGGGTTAAGGCTAAGGTGACTTGGTAAATCTAAGATTAGTGTGACTTGGGAAGTCTAAGTTTAGTGTGACTCGGAAGTCTTGAGAGTGAGAAGGTTGGCAGCGGAAGGAACAGAAAGGGTCGAGGTTTGGATTGTAGTTAGATGGGTGATGCGATGTTGGAGGATGGGGCTATATTGGTTATTTTCATGCTTTATCTGATTTTTTTATATGATGGTATGAGTGGATTCGGGTCGACCGATGATGCCTACCAGTACGTGTGTTTGTACTGATTCTACTCTTGCTATACCTTTTTTATATAGTCTAGTTGCAGGGTTGGTGATGTTTCATAGGTGCAGGACGATGGTGATCTCCAGCAGCTTTTGTCCTTCGATTCCATGATGAAAGTTGTGTTTCTTTTACATTTTCTGCGTAAATCCTATAGTAGCTCTTGTACCTATTTTAGACTAGGTCCTAGGGAGGGTATATTTAAAATTGTAAAATGGTCTTATTGTATTCTTCATAAAGAAGTTTTCCTGAATAAAAGATTGTAAGGGTTTACATGTATTAGAAATGAAGGTTTATGGTTATATTTGAATTTTTCCGCATTTACCTGTTGGACGGGTTGTAAGGGTTCGTCTATCTAGGTGCATAAAGTAGGTGCCTGCACGGCCCGATAGGTTGGGTAGTGACATGTCATTATGTGCAAATTATGTTTCTAGCTACTGACTATTAATGTAATGACCCTTTTCGTTGTTACGGGTGAGTCAATCATGCAAAAATTTAGATTAGGTTTTCCCCGAAATTGGAAGTTAAAAATTTTAGGCTAGGCTAGCCTTGGATAAAATCTGAGTGAGGTATGGTCTAGGGCAATACGGGAATAGATTGGGTAAATGTAATAAAGTTTAGCTTGACTTTATGTAAGTTAAGATGATAAGTAATCCGTAAGACTTTTTGAAAGTGAATTCAGATAAATAAAACTCCCAATATCGAACTTGACGTAAAGGGGTTAGTCCAGAATGCTATGATTTAAGGGTGTGTTAAAAAAAAGGCAAAACTAGGAGCAATCTTGAGTTATTGCCTTATCACACCCGCTATAGCGGGTGGTAGGCTTCTATGGGGCTAGCGCTATAGTAGAGAAATATTTGCTATAGCGGCAGCCAAAGGTAATCAATCCTATTATAGCGGATGGATTTCCATCACAGCAATTCTGCTGTAACGAGATCGGGCCTCTATAGTAGGGTAAACCGTTGTTTATGCAAAAAAATCCTTTAAAATGGTTTATTATTTTTAAACACATTTTGAGGAGGGCTTAGGCAATTTGGGGCAATTTTCACCTATTTTCCATCAAAAATCTTCGTAAAGGTAAGTTATTTATCCGTAATAACTAGTTTTTTGATTCTTTGACCTTAAAATCACTAATTTACGGGTCTTGGTGAGGGTTTAACTTGACCTAGCTGTAATTTCTGGTGCAAGGGGTACATTGGGTGTAAAACCTTTGGTTTTTAGTTAAAGGTTGATTATTCACTCTTGCAGGACAATAATTCACTAATGTAACCTTGAAATTAGTAGTTTTAAGGTAAATTTATGGTGGAAAAGCCTTAGAATGGGTAGGATGATCATGAAATTGTCCTTGAAGTTTGGGATTAGGCTGTAATCCTTGATATTATAGGTCATTTGAATGATTATGCATTTATATTCCTATTTTTAGACTACAATCAAGCCGAGGTTGCAAGAAATGGGAAAGCTCTAATTCAGTAGAGCATTTCATGCTTGGATTAAGGTAGGTGAAGGTTTAAATATAGTTGAAATCTAATTTGTGTTATGTGTGCATGATGAGTATTCCTTAGTATTGCTTGTACAATGCATGTTCAAGGAAAAGTGAATGACTGTTTGATATCCTAACTGTTAATCATATGCAATGAGTTTAATTGAAAGCTTGTTGGTTTTTACAAGTGTTGTTTCTGTTATCATTGTGGTTGTGATTATATTGATATTTGTCATTATTGTGGAATATATTGATATTTGGACATCTCTACGGGATTGGTTGATATAAGGTTGGTAGACACTTGATGTCTGGGATTTGATACATGAACAAGAGCTCGTCCCCTGTCATGGCTAGTGGGTGACCATAATACCCTTAGCATGTGTGTATAGGTATTTGGTGAGTGTGACGTTTCCTTGAGTGAACCAGAGATTATGTGTTTTCTTGATTATATTAGTTTCTTGAATGAACCGAGCTTAAGTATTGTCATTATTATGTTGGTTTCTTGAGTGAACTGGGTTTGTGTGCTTAATTGCTAAAGGTGGTTTCTTATATAAACTGAGATGCATGTTAATTGCCATAGTTGTTGTCTTAGGGATCCTTGAGTGGTCCAAGATAATTGCAAGATGTGACATAGTTTTGTGTTGTCTACTACTTGTGTAGTTGGGACATGAATTATGTGATTATTGAGTCATGGTTGTTGACTTGGAGTCTTGTTGGTGGTCATAGTTTGACTTAACTTGTTATCCTTGTTGACTCGTATTGACTGAACTTCATGTTGTACTTGTTACAAAGTTAAGCATTATAAACTTGAAGTAGAGTTGCATAATAGGGTTCATGGTTGTCTTGTTGTACTATGTTATGGTTATGTATTCATATTTCTCATTTTAGGTTGGCCGATGGCCCTACCAGTACACCGTTATTTCTTGTGTACTGATACTACACATGCTCTTCTTTTTGTTGAGTGCAGAGCATATTTCAGCTACTGTTTTGAGACCTCAGCTGTGATTTCGACAATATTCTAACTCAAGGATGAGCTACAACTTTTGGGCTACCAGGAGTTCTTCACTTGTTTTCTGGTCCATTATGACTTAGATATTACATTTGATTTTGGGGTTGCATCCCCCTTTTTTTTGACAATTATTAGAGTTTTGGTACGATGACTTTCAAGTTCTAGGGATGCTTTATTTTCGCATACTTATTCTTACTCTTTATTTAAGATATTAATTATAGGCTTTATTAATGAGATTGATTTAGTTACCTATTTTTGGCTAAGTGTTAGATGTTTTATGAGGTTAGTTAGTTCTCCCACTGTGGGGTTTAGTATGGGTGTCATTCATGATGGGTTTAGGTCGTGACAAAGTTTTTATCAGAGCCCTAGGTTCATTGATCACATCGTACCAAAATAGGTCTGGTAGAGTCTTGTGAAACAGTACGGAGACGTCTGTACTTTTCTTCGATAGGCTATAGGACCTTAGGAAATTATCCTTTCTTTCTTATTCGTGCTATAACTTGATTTTGATTGGTATCTGGTGATCCAAATTTGTATCTGATCCTCTTCATTCTTTAGCTCCCAGGATGGATGAGGCTTTGGGTACTGATGCATTTTCTCATCCTATGTTAGGCCCCGTCATGACCGGGATCAAATATGAGTTGCTGACCAAGTTTCTGAAAATAAAACCTCCTTCATTTCATGGTACTGAGGCTGAGGATGCATTTGAGTTCATCATTGATTGCTATGAGAGGCAACATAAATTGGAGATTGTGCAACGACACGGTATTGAGTTCGTGACCTTCCAACTGCAAGGGGATGCCAAGCAATAGTGGAGAGCCTATGTGGAGTCGGTCATCAGTTTTGCCTCCATTGACTTGGGCTCAGTTTCATGCCCTATTTTTGGAGAAGTATGTACCCCGTACTTTTTGAGACTACAAGAAGGATGAGTTTTTGGCCCTTGAACATGGCGGTATGTAAGTTGTGGCCTATGAGGCTAAGTTCAACGCTCTGTCTTGCTATGCTACCCAGTTGTTGGGCACTGAAGATGAGAGGATCTGGTTATATGTTAAAGTTTTGAACACTGATCTTCAGGTTTTGTCTATTCACATGACTTCTGCAGGAAAGAGCTTCAATTACGTAGATGATTATGTGAAAAACTTGATGAAGTTAAGCAAGTTGGTCAAGCTAAGGTATTAGACAAGAAGTCCCAGAATGCGGGTAACTATAGTGGATCTTATTCCATGGGTCACAGGCAGCATGTTCACTCAAATTTCCCCATTCATTCAACTTTGCCAGCCTCTACAGGTGGTCATTTAGGGGCTATTCAGCAGTCTAAAGTTGCTAGAGGCCAAATGGCTTCCTATTCTTCGGCCAACAGGTCTTCTCTTGAGCTAGGATGTTATACTTGTGGTGTTATGGGGCACTTTAAGAGAGAGTGTCCTCTGAGGCAGACAGGTAATAAGTTACAGAAGCAGACCGGGGTTGTGGTACCAGCAGGTAGAGGTTGATGTGGTAACGGTAAGGGTCATCCATAGGGTGGACAGGGTAATAATCAAGGAGGTCGTGGTGGAAACAAAGGTAATGATAATATAAGAAAGGGTGGAATGCAGCCTACTGGGAGGTTGCCCAGCTTGATGATGACCGAGGCTAAGGAGTCTGATGCCATTATTATAGGTAGTATTCTCATCTATAATAGAATAGCTACTATTTTGTTTGATCCCGATTCCACTTACTCTTATGTATTTGTTAGATTTGATTTGGGTCTGGACTTGGTCTGTGATTTACTCGATTCTCCTGTGTATGTTTCTACTTCGATTAGAGATTCTGTGGTAGTGACCCATGTATATCGCGCATGTTTTGTATTGTTTATGGGTCTTCAGAATTGGGTAGACTTGATCATTTTGGATATGCTTGATTTCGATATTTATTTTGGGTATGACATGGTAGTTTTTATATCATGTTGTTTTCTACTGTAATGCTAATACAGTGACTCTAGAAATGTCAGGTATGGGTAAACTAGAGTGGGAGGGTGTGCATAAGACTAAGTCAGTGAAAATCATATATTTTGTTCGGGCTAGAAAGCTAGTGGGGAAGGGGTGTTCAGCCTTCCTGACTCATCTTTGGGATGTTTCCCCTTCGATTGAGTCGGTTCCTATAGTTTTCAAGTTATAGGAGGTATTTCCTAAGAATTTGCCTAGTATGCCTCCAGACAAGGATATTGATTTTTGTATTGATTTGTAGTTGGACCCTCGCCCAATTTTTATTCCTCCTTATCGAATGGCTTCGGCAGAGTTGAGAAAATTCAAAACCCAGTTACAGGAATTGCTTGGTAAGGGATTTATTCATCCTCGTGCTTCACCTTAGGGTGCTCCAGTTTTGTTCGTTAAAAAGAAAGATGGTTGCATGAGGATGTGCATTAATTATAGGTTGTTGAACAAGGTTACCATCAGGAATAAGTATCCCTTACCCCGCATAGATGATCTCTTTGACCAGTTGTAGGGTGCTTCGGTATTCTCCAAAATGTAATGTGACTTGAGGCAGCTTTATTGGTGGCCTGGAATAAAGGACATAGTGGATTATGTATCCAAATCTCACAACTGTCAGCAGGTAAAGTACGAGCATCAAAGGCCTGCGGCATTGCTCCAAAGGATACCCATTCTCGAGTAGAAGTGGGAGAAGATAGCTATGGATTTCGTGGTAGCTCTTCTTAAGACCTTGGGGAAGCATGACTCGATTTGAGTTATGGTGGATAGGCTTACTAAATTAGTTTATTTTATTTTGGTTAGAGTGGACTACGGCTCTAAACAGTTGGCCAAGATCTACGTCAGGGAGATAGTGAGGCTACATAGGGTGCCACTTTCCATCATTTTAGATAAAGGTACGCAATTCACTTCTAAATTTTGGGACAGGTTGCACGAAGAGTTAGGCACCCAACTCACTTTTAGCACAACCTTTCATCCTCAGACTGATGGACAGTTGGAGAGGATGATTCAGGTGCTTGAGACCATGTTGAGGGCATGTGTGATCGACTTCAATGGCCATTGGGACCAGTTCTTACCATTGTGTGAGTTCTCATACAATAACAGTTATCACTCTAGCATTGATATTGCTCCATTCAAGGCACTCTATGGGAAGGAGTGTAGATCACCCATAGGATGGTTCGAGGCTGGTGATGTGAAATCTTTAGGCACTGATTTGGTGAAGGAAGCTCGAGAAAAGGTGAGATTTATCCAAACTAAGTTGTTGGCAGCCTAGAGTAGGCAAAAGAAGTATGCAGACCTTAAGGTGAGGGATATGTCATTCAAGGCTCGTGAACAAGTTTTGTTGAAAGTGTCACCTATGAAGAGAGTCATGAGGTTTGGCAAGAAAGGCAAGCTTAGCCCTCGGTATATTAGTCCATTCGAGGTTCTTGGTGATGTGGGGCCAGTAGCGTACAGGTTTCCATTGCCACCAAGCTTGTCAGGGGTCCATTTGGTGTTGCATGTATCCATTCTTAAGAGATACCATGGGGATGGGGATTACATTATCAAGTGGAATTCAGTTTTTTAGATAAGGATCTTAATTATAAGGAGGAGCCAGTTGCATTCTTGATCGGGATTCCCAAAAGTTAAGGACAAAGAAGATTCGATCTGTAAAGGTTCAGTGAAAGCATCGTCCGGTTGAAGAAGCCACTTGGGAAACCGAGAAGGATATCCAGGCAAGTATCCTCACTTGTTTGAGGATACAGGTACTCTTTCATTTTCTTGACTTGGCTCATTTCTTCTCATTTCATCGCTCGGAGATGAACAATGGATAAATTGGTATCTGTTGTAATGACCATTTCCATCATTAGGGGTGAGTCAATCGTGCAAAAGTTTGGGTTAGATAATCTAGGAATGGATTGGGTAAATGTAATAAAGTTTAGCTTGACTTTATGTTAGCTAAGACAATACGGAATTCGTAGGACTTTTCAGAAGTGAATTCGGGTAAGTAGAACTACCGATATCAAACTTGACGTAAAGGGGTTAGTCCAAAATACCATAGTTTGAGGGTGCATTACAAAAAAGGAAAAATTAGGAGCAATCCCGAGTTTCTGCCTCGTCACACCCGCTATAGTGGGTAGCAGGCCGTTATAGCAGAGAAATTTCTGCTTTAACAGGAGTTAAAGGCAGTCAATTCTTCTATAGGGGTGGATTTCTGCTATACCGATGCCGCTATAGTGGGATTAGGCCGCTATAGCAGGGTAAATCGCTATTTATGCAGAAATTTTTTCAAAAAGGGTTTATTATTTCTAAACACATTTTGGGGAGGGCTTAGGCTATTTGAGGTAATTTTCACCTATTTTCCACCAGAATTCATCGTAAAGTTAAGTTATTTATCCCCATTAACTAGTTTTTCAATTCCTTGACCTTAAAATCACTAATTTATGGGTCTTGAGGAGGATTTAACTTGACCTAGCTTTAATTTCTGGTGCAAGGAGGTAAATTGGGTGTAAAACCTTTGGGTTTTAGTTAAAGGTTAATTATTCACTCTTGCAGGACTATAATTCACTAATATAACCATGAAATTAGTAGTTTTAAAGTGAATTTATGGTGTAAAAGCCCTAGAATGGGTGGGATGATCATGAAATTAGCTTTGAAGTTTGGGATTAGGCTGTAATCCTCGATATTATAGGTTATCTGATTGATTATGTGCTTATATTCATGTTTTTAGATCACAATCAAGCCGAGGTTGCAAGAAAAGGCGCAGATTCAGTAGAGCATTTCAGGCTTGGATTGAGGTAGGTGATGATTTAATTGTAGTTGAAATCTAATTTATGTTATGTGTGCATGATAACTATTCCTTAGTATTTCTAGTACAATGCATGTTCAAGAAAAAATGAATGATTGTTTGATATCCTAACTGTTAATCACATGCAATGAGTTTAACTGAAAGCTTGTTGGTTTTTACAAGTGTTGTTTCTGTTATTTTTGTGGTTGTGATTGTATTGATATCTGTCATTATTGTGGAATATAACGGTATTTGGATATCTCCACGGGATTGGTTGATATAAGGTTGGCAGACACTTGATGTCTGAAATTTGGTACATGGGCAAGAGTTCGTCCCCTGCAGGTCAATGGCTAGTGGGCGATCATAAGACCCTTAGCATGTGTGTACATGTATTTAGTGAGTGTGACGGTTCCTTGAGTGAACCAGAGTTCCTTGAGTGAACCAGGCTTAAGTGTTGTCATTATTATATTGGTTCCTTGAGTGAACCGGGTTTGTGTGCTTAATTTCTAAAGGTGGGTTTTTATGTAAATCGAGATGCATGTTAATTGCCATAGTTGTTGTCTTAGGGATCCTTGAGTGGTCTGGATTAATTGCAAGATGTGATATAATTTTGTGTTGTCTATTACTTGTGTAGTTGGGACATGAATTATATGATTGTTGAGTCATGGTTGTTGACTTGGAGTCTTGTTGGTGGTCATAGTTTGACTTGACTTGTTATCCTTGTTGACTCATATTGACTGAACTTCATGTTGTACTTATTACAAGGTTAAGCGTTATGAACTTGGAATAGAGTTGCATAATAGGTTTCATGGTTGTCTTATTGTACTACGTTATGGTTATGTATTCATATTTCTCATTTTGGGTTGGTCGATGACCCTACCAGTACACCATTATTTCTTGTATACTGATACTACATGTGCTCTTCTTTTTGTTGAGTGCAGAGCATATTCCGGCGATTGTTTCGAGACCTCAGCTGTGATTCAGACAGTATTCGAACTCAAGGGTGAGTTGTATCTTCTGGGCTACCATGAGTTCTTCACTTGTTTTCTAGTCCATTGTTTTGGACTTAGATATTACTTTGGTTTGGGGTTGCATCGCTCTTCTTTTTGATAATTATTAGAGTTTTAGTACAATCACTTTCAGGTTCTAGGGATGATTTATTTTCGCATACTTATTCTTACTCTTTATTTAAGATATTAATTATTGACTTTATTAATGAGATTGATTTAGTTGCCTATTTTTGGCTAAGTATTGAATGGTTTATGAGATTAGTTGGTTCTTCCACCGGGGAATTTAGTGTAGGTGCCACTCATGACGGGTTTAGATCGTGACAATTAAGGAAGGCCAAAATCCAAATTATGTTTCTAGCTACTGTGACAGACATGGAAACATTAGCACAAAAGGTGGGCAAAAAGTAAAAAAAGGGAACTGTGGAAACATTAGCACCATGCCACAAGAAAATTGAGAAATTGAAAACAAGGACTCAGAAGCAACATGTTTATACATTCTCACATATTACTCAAAGAAAAAATTAAGGCGATTCAAGTCCAATTAATGTCAAGTTGAAACATTAGCACAATAGGTTTGACAATTGTGACTCAAAAAGAACAAACAAGAAGTGTAAGTCGCAGTGAACTTACTGGAGAAGATGAAGAAGACTGAGAAATCGTGACTTGTGAGCGATTGAACGCAGTCGCAGCTTCTGGGTAAAAATGTAATGCAGACTACAGAGAAAATAAAATTTATGAGTCGTAGCTTCTGGATAAAGTGTAACCCTAATTTAGTCTCAAGGTTAATTTAGTCAAGTCGAGTGAATTATATTAGTGAAGGTCATTCCTTATCGGTTTATCAAGTTAACAGATAAAAAATTGAAGCAATCCAAGGACCGACCCGGTAGACCAATAACTTAGTGTATCCTACCGAGAACCGACTCAATGATCCAATAACCCAAACCATTAACCTGGTAATCCAATTTTTGATTTGGGTTATTGATTTGACCAGAAATTTGCACAGTCATAAGCTAGATATTATAGTATGCCTTTGCCGAGTACAGCAGCCACGGGAGTGGTTCGACCAGTAATGTTTAACCCATATCTAGTAGGAATCTCATATACATATAGTACTAGATATGTTTGATAAGGTTGACTAATTTCATTAACCCGACCAAAATAAAGTGGTAGTACTAGTTGTTAAAGAGTAGAACAATGAGCAATAACATGAGAAAAGTTAAAAATTAAATATTACTCCACCAATCGCACCGCGAGTGTAGTAGGAGCCAATTGGATTTTCAAACTTGCGTAGCAGATTACTACCCAATTTATTAAAAATAGAATCAGAAAAAAGAATACAACTAGTAGGAGAGATATAATAGATTTGCATAATAATTCAATTCAAGTTCCCCTTTAAAATTCGCGTGCTCTCTTTCTCTCTCTTCTCCCCTTCCGGCCTTTCCTACTCTCACTCCATCTCTCCTCTCTCTCTCTCTCTCTAGGGTTTCAGTTTGGGCGCCGTTTTTGATTTATTCAATCCCACTCTGTAATCTGCTATCTCATTCGCCACATCTCCAATTTTCAGGTAATTTACTCAGTTTTTTCAACCACAATTCTTCATATATTACAAAAATTGATTAGTTTTCTGTATAGCTGATTTTCAATACTTGAACTTTGATTGATTCCTTTGTGGTTCCGATCTCTTGATTCACTTATTTGCATTTATTCCTTGTTCTTATTGACTTTGTTTTGCGGATTTAGTTTTGGTTAGGAAGTTTATGTTTCTTCCTTTTTTTGAGTTTGGATTGAGATCTAGTATGACCAATGATATGCTCAGTTTTTTTTTATTGAAATTGGAAGTTATCCAATTGATATAGTGATGCACTTTAGATGAACTAGGTTGTGTAGTGGATCCGTTGAATGATCCTATGTTCATGAATAATTTCAGTAAGTGCGGCTTCTTAAGCTGCTAGTTGTGCACCTTAATATGTGAGGGGTTTGCGTTGATTCATTCTGCTGGTTGATTGAGCTCTAGAGTGCTTTTAAAGACTCAAAAGGCTTGTTTTCCCTGAACAGAGTGCATGAACTTTATTAATTACTTGCAGCTGAGGATTTTTTTTTTCTTTTTGGTTTTTGCATTCTACGCACACACAAGTATACATGATCAATCAAGTAGTAAAGTGATCAATAGAGTATCGTCCCACGAGGGCTTGTAATTAGTTGTTCGCTAAATTAAACTAATTCTACTGTATCGAGTCAACAAAAGTTTTGATTGATTTTTGTTGAATTATTAAATTATTGAAAATTGCAAAATGATTTAAACAGGCGGTCAACACACTTATAACAATTGGATATCAATGAGAGAAAATATTCTAGACTTGTGGTTTATTCAAACAATCCTGTTGCCTTCTGCAAATAATTTGACTTGTTAATTTATCTAGTTATTAATTAGCAAGGTTAACTTTCCTCATAGCTAACTTTCAATCTCTACTCGCCTATTCAATTAAGGTAATGCTTATATTTTCATGGAATTAGAATTAACAAGAATGCATTAATAGTTCCTTTAAAATAATTAAACAAGATGATTAAATATATTTCGATTTTAATTATGAATCTATTCCCTAATGGTTGGCATCGTTTTTCAATTGATGCAATATTTCTAATTTGATCTGTAAGGCCTCTGTTGATGCTGATGTGTCCCTTTTCTCTTCATATAGTGGACTTCATCTTTTCTTACATTGTGCTTTAGATTTATGGGGTAGTGTGGTTCACATTGAAGGGGAGCCTTGGCGTAACTAATAAAGTTGCCTCCGACCAAGAGCTCACGGGTTTGAGCTGTGAAAACAACCTCTTGCAGAAATGCAGGTTAAGGCTGCGACAATAGACCCTTGTGGTCCGGCCCTTCCCGAACCCCGCACATAGTTGAGAGCTAAGTGCACCAGGCTGCCATTTTTTTGTGGTTCACATATAGTTATGCAAGGGCTATAATATTAGGATTACAATAATTAGTTGGTGCACATGCATTCTTGTTCAACATGTGGTTCATAATCTGAAAGTTTTTAACTGGAAAAGAGATTGTTTCTAATAATGCCGTTGACATGTTCTTCATTCCTTTGTCATTTTAAAGAACTATGGTTTGGGTTAAAATGCCATCTAACTAATGATGTCATAGCAAACTTTTTTGCCATATTTTTCTACAAAATCAAACAAATTTGTGCCCTTGATAAATGTACAAAAATTAAATTAAAACTTATTAGAAATCCTTACTGTATAAACAACAACAAGAAGTAACTAATCCAAAAAAAAAAACACTATTACTACTTTAAACCCAAGCAAGTTGAGATTGACTATATGAATCCCTATTATCCATGTTGCTCCATTCAAGATCATCTTAGTCCGTATTACATAAAATTAAAACAGATAAAAATAGAAGTACTAGAGGTTCTTTATATTTTCTACTGAAATATATATCATTGATATAAAGAGTTAAAATGCCATCTAACTAATGATGTCATAGCAAACTTTTTTGCCATATTTTTCTACAAAATCAAACAAATTTGTGCCCTTGATAAATGTACAAAAATTAAATTAAAACTTATTAGAAATCCTTACTGTATAAACAACAACAAGAAGTAACTAATCCAAAAAAAAAAACACTATTACTACTTTAAACCCAAGCAAGTTGAGATTGACTATATGAATCCCTATTATCCATGTTGCTCCATTCAAGATCATCTTAGTCCGTATTACATAAAATTAAAACAGATAAAAATAGAAGTACTAGAGGTTCTTTATATTTTCTACTGAAATATATATCATTGATATAAAGATTCCTAGAAAATATTGGACCTAAATTTAACGTACTAACATGACTAAAAGTTAATCCTACTAATTGGTTTTGCCTACATAGATTATTTTCTTCTGTTGTGCCCTATTAATCACTAGGTCTTCAAGGATTCCAAGAGAGGTTGTAGGTTTTTTGAGACAACTTTCGCCCATGTGATTTAGGTCTACCATCTCTTTGCTAACACCTCCACTCACCAGAGTTTATTTTGTGTGCTACTTTCATTTTTTTAATTATATAGTTAAAAATGAATGTGATCATTTTTAACTATATAATGCTAGATATTTTGCTTTTCATTAAGAATATTTGCATTTTTATTTATTTAAAGTAAGGGGACTTTCTTCTGATAATAATCTAGTTCTCAAAAAACAACATTGTGAAATATTGATTACCAGGAAAAAAGGGGGAAGAGAAGGCTCTCTTCTGTACATCACTATGCAAGGATCTATTTGAGCATAGAAACCATGAAAGTTTCTTTGGAATCCTAGACTAGTGAAATGGAGAAATGGTTATTTATTTCAGATGGATGAGCATATAAGCTATTGTCAATATTAGTTTTCCATCATATTACAGCAGAGAGTAGTGGCTTTCTGTGGTATTTTCCAAGAAAGAGTTTGAAGTCTGTCAGTTCTATGGCACATCCCTAGACCGATGTAGTATCTTTCTCTAGAGCAATTAATTACCCGAACTGTGATGTTCCTAAAAGTGAAATGCCATTTCTAGCAATATAAAAAAGTCTAAAGCATCAACTGATTTCTCGAGGGCTTGAGGATAAGAACAACCAAGTTAGAATCAATGGTATGTAGGTATAAAATTATACATAGATTACCGTATAATTTATGCGGTCTTCGCAGCTAGTGAGGATCTAACCAAGGTGCGTCTATTGCTTGTCAAAAAATACTTCCAAACCATATATATTATAGTCTTTTTAAAAAAAATAATATAAATTATAGTCTTATCTATGTCAGACATGAAAATGACAACCAAATGTGCTATAAGATTTTTATACCATGCTTATTTTTTAATAATCGTCTAGTCCGGGCCAGCTTGTGGGTACCTCGACTAATTCAACGAGTACCTGCTACCTCATGTACTGGATAACTCAGTTACCTAGGCTTCAACACATGAGAAAATATTACCTAGTGTTTTGCCTCTGCTGGGATTTGAACTTGATACCTCATGGTTCTCAACCAACTTCATTGATTACTCGTCTACATCTTTGGGTGCCATGCTTACTTTTTCAGCACCTTAAACCAAGCAATCCCTTAATATTAGCATTACTTCAAGTTCATTCTTATGATAATCCTGTGATATCTTATGTACGGGAATCTCATGTGTTGGCAGGAACCATATGGCAATGGAAGTCACTCAGGTCCTTCTAAATGCACAATCGGTTGATTCAACAGTGCGAAAACATGCAGAAGAAACATTGAAACAGTTTCAGGAGCAAAATCTTCCTGGTTTCCTATTGTCTCTGTCAGGAGAGTTGGCTAGTGAGGAGAAGCCAGTTGATAGTCGTAAGTTGGCAGGTCTAATACTAAAAAATGCTTTGGATGCCAAGGAACAACACAGGAAATATGAACTTGTCCAAAGATGGCTATCACTTGATGTGGCTGTGAAGACCCAGATTAAAACATGCTTGTTACAGAGCCTCTCTTCTCCGGCACCTGATGCTCGTTCAACTGCTTCACAAGTCATTGCCAAGGTTGCTGGCATTGAGCTGCCGCAGAAGCAGTGGCCTGAGTTGATTGGGTCACTCTTGTCAAATCAACAACTCCCTGCCCACGTCAAGCAAGCTACTTTAGAGACACTGGGATATTTATGCGAAGAAGTTTCTCCTGATGTCGTGGAGCAGGATCAAGTAAATAAAATCCTTACAGCTGTAATTCAGGGTATGAATGCTGAAGAAAGGAACAATGATGTGAGGCTTGCTGCTACCCGAGCATTATACAATGCACTTGGTTTCGCTCAGGCAAATTTCAACAATGATATGGAGCGTGACTTTATTATGAGAGTTGTCTGCCAGGCCACTCTGTCTCCTGAAGTCAAAATTCGGCAGGCTGCTTTTGAATGTTTAGTCTCGATTTCATCAACATACTATGAGAAATTAGCTCCTTATATTCAAGACATCTTTAGCATAACAGCAAAGGCTGTTAGAGAGGATGTGGAGCCTGTTGCTCTTCAAGCCATTGAATTTTGGAGCTCTATCTGTGATGAGGAGATTGATATTTTAGAAGATTATGGGGGTGATTTTACTGCAGATTCTGATGTTCCTTGCTATAATTTCATCAAGCAGGCTCTCCCTGCACTTGTCCCTATGCTACTGGAGACTCTTCTTAAGCAAGAAGAAGATCAGGATCAGGATGAAGTTGCTTGGAATCTTGCAATGGCCGGTGGCACTTGCCTTGGTTTGGTTGCAAGGACTGTAGGAGATGACATTGTCCCTCTTGTTATGCCATTCATTGAAGAGAACATTACAAAGCCTGATTGGAGGCAAAGAGAGGCTGCCACTTATGCCTTTGGCTCCATTTTGGAAGGTCCTTCACCTGATAAGCTAACACCCATTGTTAATGGTGCTCTAAATTTCATGCTTACTGCATTGACAAAGGATGCCAATAGCCATGTGAAGGACACTACAGCATGGACCCTTGGAAGAATATTTGAATTTCTTCATGGTTCAACTGTGGAGATACCCATTATTACTCCAGCAAACTGCCAACAGATCATTACAGTTCTACTTCAAAGCATGAAGGATGCTCCAAATGTTGCTGAAAAAGCCTGTGGTGCTCTTTATTTTCTTGCCCAAGGGTATGGGGATGTGGCTGCATCATCTCCCTTGACCCCTTTTTTCCAGGAAATTGTGCAATCCCTTCTCACAGCAACCCACAGAGAAGATGCTGGTGAGTCACGACTTAGGACTGCTGCATATGAGGCACTGAATGAAGTCGTGAGGTGTTCAACCGATGAAACAGCTCCCATGGTTTTGCAACTAGTTCCTGTCATTATGATGGAGCTCCACCAGACTCTTGAGGCTCAGAAGCTTTCATCTGATGAACGAGAGAAGCAGAGCGAGTTGCAAGGTCTTTTGTGTGGATGCTTACAGGTTATCATTCAGAAGTTAGGGGCCTCAGAGCCAACAAAGTATGCTTTTTTGCAGTATGCTGATCAGATCATGAGCCTTTTCCTCAGGGTTTTTGCATGTAGAAGTGCTACTGTGCATGAGGAAGCCATGCTTTCCATTGGAGCACTTGCCTATGCAACTGGTCCCGACTTTGCCAAGTACATGCCTGAATTTTACAAGTACCTGGAAATGGGTCTTCAGAATTTTGAGGAGTACCAAGTCTGTGCTGTCACAATAGGTGTTGTGGGTGATTTGTGCCGAGCTTTGGAGGATAAGATCATACCTTATTGTGATGGTATAATGACACAGCTTCTCAAGGACCTATCAAGTAACCAGCTACACCGTTCTGTAAAGCCACCAATATTTTCATGCTTTGGTGACTTAGCCTTGGCGATAGGAGAGAATTTTGAGAAGTACTTGATGTATGCCATGCCTATGCTCCAGAGTGCTGCGGAGCTGTCAGCACACACATCTGGTGCTGCTGATGACGAGATGTTAGATTACACGAATCTTCTGAGAAATGGAATCCTGGAGGCTTATTCTGGCATATTTCAGGGCTTCAAGAACTCACCTAAGACTCAGCTGCTGATACCCTATGCACCTCATATCCTTCAATTCCTGGATAGTATTTATATGGAGAAAGACATGTAAGTATTGCTTGATTGCTTCTAGTTCTCTCTTTTGCTCTCTTTATGAAGGCCATCGATGTTCTGATTTCCTGGATTTACCCCCTTTCTTCTCTCAAATTACAGGGATGATGTGGTAATGAAGACTGCTATTGGAGTTCTGGGAGATTTAGCGGATACTCTGGGCAGTAATGCTGGTTCTTTGATCCAACAATCAGTATCAAGCAAAGACTTTTTGATTGAATGCTTGTCGTCGGATGACCATTTGATTAAGGAATCTGCTGAGTGGGCCCAGATGGCTATTAGCCGTGCCATTTCAGTTTAAAGTTGTGGGTACTTGGTACATACTTTTTTTTCATGTCCCTGCATGCATGTAGTTGTGTCGAGTTGGATCCAAGATTGCATTCATGTGTCAAGTCATTGCCATTTTCTGACAACAGAAGAAATTTTCATCCAAGTTGTCAGACACGTGCCAGCACCATTGGAGGAGATTATTCTGTTTTGCCGTGGAGGGGATGGGTCATGGTGATTGCTCAGGAGTTGAAGGCCTTCCACTTAGGAGTGGGCGCGATGTTACTGATGCTGTATATTGGGTTTGGAAGGGAATTTTCATGTAAACTAGCTGTGGATCTGACCTGGTGCTCTAACAAGAAATACCAAGGTCCTGATGTTCCTATCTTCTTCGAGGGTTTTTCATGGTCAGCATGTACGAGTCGCAAGTTTTGGTAGTCTTGATACTTAGCCATAGCTTCTTTTGATTTTTTTCACAAATATATATATATATTTTTGGTCGGTCAGTCCGAGTCTTTGTCGTATCAGCTGGATCTGTTTTATTGTTGAATTGCATTGCATCTCATTCATTTCTTTTGCATGACTTATTGTGGGTTTCGCTCATTAGTCAGTGGCATTCCATAAGGTTTCCTTCATTTCTTACATCTCTTACAGAATTTTGCATTTTTGAAAAGCCAGTATTGGAAATACCGTTCAACCATGTATCCTTTCCCTGTTTACGCTTTTACATTAAAGTTTTGTTTTTTTTTGGTTACCTTTTAAAAGGGCTGCTCTTTTGTTGAAATTGTATAATCATTGTCTTTGAAGAACGTTTGTGTCACCAATTCCGATGACGTTGTAAGGAATTTGGAGTCACTTGTTTTTTCAAGTGCAGGATTCATTTCCAGTTTTAGGTGCTACAAGCCTACACATGCATATATATTCTTTTGTTATTGGTGCTGCTTTTGGGGTTTAGCCTGTGTTGTAATTGTGTTCCAACAATGGTATTAAGTAATCAATCAAAGACCAACTTATCACTGCAAATCTTATCATTTTATTATTCGTAAAACATCAGAAGAAATTTATTAGGTCATCTTTATTATTTCTATAGCGGGTAAAAGGCGCAACAATTGTAATTTGTTCGACCAAATCCACGTGTAGAAACAATTTATGTTTACATAGACAGAGAGAATCGAATGTTGGTTAAATAATAGTCGAGTACTAACAAATATTTTTTTAGTTACATGAGAATTCTTGTGAAATGGAAAAAACATGTCAAATATATATAATGGTGTCTCACCAGTTTTCTTACTCGCACATTTTCTTCTTTCTTCGTTTTGGCAAGATTTTGGACCTAAAGAAGTTGACTATGATTTATAACAAAAACTTTTTGAGTATATAGTTGAAAAATGATGGTCAAAGAAGTTGTTTAGCTTTTCATATAATAATAGTGTCTTATAAAACGAGACATAGAATGTATCAATCTCCCCATTCGTCGTTAAGATGACTGATTAATTCTGTTTAGCAATCCAACATTAAGGGCTTGCTTGGTACGGAGGAAAATATTTTTTAATTTTACTTGATTAAAATTTTTGAAAAATATTTTCTCTAAAAAAAATTAAGTTTTTAAAAAATAAGTTCTATAGCTCCTCTCTAACCTCCAAAACGTCTCAAATCCAACCCCATAGCCCCATAGTTTCATTGTGCCCTTCCACTTCACTTGTGCCTTTTACCTAATTTCAACCCTCCAAAAAGGAAAAGAAAAAGTCTTTTTTTTTTTTATTCCATTTATAGGTCACTGCACATCTCCTGTCTCAAGCAAGGGCCATTTATCACCTCGTAATGAACACACAGAAATATATTTTTTTGATCATTGAAGAAAAGAAGATCAAATATGATTGGTTTTGTAGAAAGTAGTTGACTTTCCTTTGTATTAACTCTTTTTTTTTTCCACTTCATTTTCCTGATTAGTCATCGATCCTCTCCACAAATAACAAACATGAAGATTTCTTCCTCAAGCAGTAGAATAAGCATATCCAAACTTTTGGACTGTCTTGATGGCTATGTTGCTCGGACTCTTCAAAAATGTTGTTGTACTCGTGGCGGATCCTCCAAAAATGCACTACTTTTGAAGGATCTGACACACAACCATCGATATTTTTTTGAAGAGTCCGAGCAACGTAAGCTATTGGTCATTGTACTATGTGGGACACTGAAAAAGATAGAGAAGCACTAAATTAGATGGATGAATCCACCACATGAGCTATTGGCTCTGATCTCATTACAGGCCAAGGAACAGGAAAACAAATTTACTTCTCAAAAAGGTGATGTACAACACAGAAAAATCAGGAAAAAATAGCTGAAAATTATAATGGCAGAGCTTGAGGCCAGGGGAGAAAATGCTAAGGACAAAATGGAGATTGAAGAAAGTAGTCCACTTGCATATATAGCATATCTACTGTTGCTTCTGTTTGGATACATTGAATTCAAATAAGTGTCAGTTTGACTTGTTGGTTATGGCCTATAGTAACTCATCATTCTACAGCCATTGGGTAGGTGCACATTAGAAGAAAATTATTAGGGCATCCCAAAACTGTTGAATTGTGCGAACGCCTCACATAAAAACTCAAACTATATGATAGATACACACTTTAGTTTTTAAGACACTCCATCACGTGCAAGCTCGATTATTCTTATGGGCCAAATACGTGTTCTTTTTTTAAATAGATAACGATGAGACATGAATCTAGGACCTAGGACCTATCATGCCAAAGAACCTGAGCATTCAATCCAAAACGACTGGAGGTTCAGGACATTATAAACTCCAAAAACCTTTCTAGAGAGACAATTGTAGATATTTCAAACAAGAACAACTGAAAATGGAAGAGAGATTGATCAAAACAGTGTACAATCATACCTACTTTTTTGCTATTCTACTATGATGTAACATGTAGATATATGTGCACTATATTCTTTTCAGTGCTGGTTTGACTTGCTGGTTCTGCCTTATATATAGGTATTGCCACTCATATGCACTTACAGTGAATGAGTGAGTGCACCATTACCACACTACCAGAGGCCAATGTAGTGCTTTAGTTAGAAGTTCATTCGAACCTAATAAAACCCTTTATATGGGTAAAAAGTACAAAGAATAGATTTCGAACCTAGTAAATTGAATGGGTCGTGGTAGAATCACAAACTCGGTCCCATAATATTTAAATCCTAAATCTGCCTCTGACCAGTACCACTTCCCAGACATAATAAAAGGGGTCACTCTTCCATTCTTCCCTTTCTCATCTCAAGAATCAATCTCTCTACTCAGCTGATAGAGAAAATTGAATAAGTGCACCACTATGAGGCCTAGGATCAAAGCTCTCATTCTACTTCTCCTTTTGTTTCTCACCTTTGTTTCTTCTGGTAAGCTACTTTCGCTATAAAATGACGACAACATTATTTCAACTAGCCTAATTTATACTACTAGCAAATGACATAATGCTAACACTGCTGTTTCTCATTCTTCTTTGTGCCATCTAGGTCCTGTTGAAGGCTCTGCCTATGGCGTGAATCGCGTTTACAAGCTTCATAAGGTAGTGATAGGGAAGTAAATTTATTTGATTGGCATTATATCATGTTTTAATTAATGATATGCAACCTGTCTTCATTATTAGACATGGTGCAACTTTTTTTTTTTTGGTGAAAAAATATGACGCTTGGGCCTAACTTAACCCCCAAAGCTAGCTCATGAGGGGAGGATTGTCCAAGTCCATATAAGCAGACAACCAATCCATTCCCCAACCGACGTAGGACTCTAAACGACACTAACAGTTGAGATATAGTGCAAAAAGTTGAGATATACTAAAACATAAGACTGACTTACTTCCTGCAGCTTATGTTTTTCCTCTTAAAGTTTCATCCATTTTCTTGCATAGAATATTACCAAGACTATAGACGAAGGTGCATAGAGTCATGATAACTCTTGATTTCTTAGAATATACTTAAAAAGTGAAAAGTTTGATGTTGCTGATTGATCTTTTGTTGCAAATTGTGTGAAGCATGTTATCCGAGAAAATCCAAGAAAGTTGCTGCAGCTGGACGCTGTGTTAGATTACGACAATGCAGGACCTAACACCAAGCATGATCCAAGAGGAAAGAAAGGTGGTGGCAGTGGCAATCACCCGTGATTGCTCTGCTTTTCCGACAATCAAACCAGATCGTGGACTACTCTAAACTATGGAGATTTTGATCAATCAAAGGTGGAGATACAGGACATAGTGAATTTCTTTTATATTGATATGTATGTCGTAATATCTTTGCCCTTGGCATGTTAGCAGATGGTAGATTCCTGAGATGCTGCTGAATTCCATTACTTTTTTTGGCTAGTGGCTCTCTGTTGTTCAAGCTAGAAATAGTAGAAGTTCTATTTTGTGGTCAATATTTGAAGGAACTGAGTGGTGAAAGCAAGTGAAATGAAGTTACTTAATGTAGCTAAACTATTTGAATATGTCAATTCATACAAAACACTTGCCCAACCTTGAACATGGGCAGTAAGCATTATTCATCGTACTGAATACTGATAAATTTAGTCATGAACTTTTGGTTTCAATAAAAGACAGGGAAATCACTGGGATGACTGACGTTTCGTAAGAATATAAGCAATTCTGACCATCAGAATTCTCACTAGAGTAAATTGGCTACCTATATTACATGCCATTCCTGAAATCTTGATTTTCTCAAAGCCTAGGCTATTCACATTTTCTGTACCAAAGTTTCTATAGTTATTTCACTATCTCGTGCTAACCTCCACGGTTTAACTATTGCCACAGGAGTATGGTTTAAAATTTATGTTCATATACATATAACCAACTAAGGGGATAACACGGTTGAATACCATATTCTAAGTGATACAAACCTGATTGTGACTAAAGCTTGTCCGCAGTTGTGCACAAAAAATGTTGCAGCAAAGGCAAATTTCATCAATTCGGCCTGTTTACAGGTCAAAACCAAAGAGAAAAAACACTAAAGGGTAATTAAAATTACTTCATCAGTGTAATTAGAAAAATCCTGAAGATGTAAACCACTAACTGAAAACAGAAGTTTATGCTCTAGTCCCAACTCATTCCAGTCAAAATTACTACTTAGTGGAGCTTTTGATGTCTTTGTCATTAACATTTTTGGTATTTCCTTTGTGATTAAAATGGAATTTGACCACAGGGTGACCCCTGGGAAGTCCTCGTGTTGCATCCCTCAAAAAAGAACTGTATTGGTTTGCCATTCTACGTAATAAATATGTTGTTTTGCTCGTCAAGAAAATAATGATATTGAACTAGAAAAAACTCTAATGATATTGAACTAGAAAAAACCCAGTATGGTCGGTGTATTTATGTAAACGCTAAGCGTAACTCGTTTAATCTTTATGTAAATGTAATACTTGAGTGTTAGTCGCGTAGTCACGGGTTCAAGTCTTGGAAACAGCCTCTAACAGAAATGCAAGGTAAGGCTGCGTACAATAGACCCTTGTGGTCGAGCCCTTCCCCAGACCCTGCGCATAGCGGGAGCTTTAGTACACCGGGCTGCCCAGTAGGGCATGGATAGATTGAACCCCCCCCCCCCCCCAAAAGGAAATAAATGACTCTCCAAAAGCAAATTTCTGAAACAGTCAATTGGATACATTTAAGCATATACTTTGCAAAAATGGCCAGGAAAAGGACCAAGCACAAAGGCATAAAACATTGAAACTAAGGATTGTAGGGCATAACCCCAAAGGGAGCCCTTCCAAAAATTCTCAACGGCCAAGGCAGAACCTAGGCCGAAGAGGGGGTTTGGAAATAGTTTTCAACCAGCAATAGACGCGCCTCGGTTAGAACCTCACTAGCTGCGTCATTGCCCCAAGCGCAAAGATACTTCATATTGGTTCCTGTTTTGGCTTTTATAAGACTTATTTCTCAATTCACCTTCATCTATTATCAATGTGGGACAAAGTACCAATATTGTAATATCATTGCCTATAGGAGATGATGCTAGGTTCTTGAGATGCTCATGAATTCCCTTACTTGTTTGGCTAGTGGATATCTGTTTTTTAAAGCTAGAAATAATAGAAATTTTGGTAGTCAGTATTTGAAAGACTGAGTGGTGAAAATAAGTTAAATGAAGTTATCTAGTGGAGTTAATTAAACTACTTGAAGATGTCAATTCAGACAATGCAAAACACTTGCTGAACCATGAACATAGGCAGTGAGCATCAATTATAGTCCTAATAAATTTAGTCATGAATATCTGGTTTCAATAAGAGACATGGAAATCACCGGGATAAATTTAAGTTCGAACTGTGCAAGGGGATAGCACGGTTGACAACATTATTCTACGGACTAAAACTTGTCCCTAGTCATGCACAAAAATTTTGTTGCAGCAGAGGCAAAGTTCATCCATTCGCCTGCCTGTTTACAGGTCAAAATCAAGTAAAAGATAATTACAATGACACTACAACTTTACCAGAGAAACTTTAATAGTAGGTAGACCACTAACTAGTACATGACAGAAGTCAAAGCTTACCAAAAAGGCTGAGGCACAGGATTTATGCTCGAGTCCTGTTAGAGTGGGTTAGATCCCACATTGGTTGAGGAATGGACTGGTGATCTGTTTATATGGACTTGGATAACCCTCCCCTCATGAGCTAGTTTTTAGAATGTCACTTCTTTACAAGTCTCAACTCATTCCAGTGAAATTACATGATGTTGATGTCCTTGTCAGAACCTTGTTTGTATTTCCTTTATGATAACTAAATGTAATTTGACTACTAACTTGACAATATCAGGTAGTGATAAAATAGTGCATCGATTTGTCTAGTCTTTAGGTGATTCTACCTATAGTGAAGCAGTTTTTGATTGCTCAACTGTTGATGGTTCTTTAATCCATCCATTTTACTGGATGACATCCGGCTTCTCTCCTATACATGATAGGTCACAAAAAGAGTTAGTGACATATAGCTAGTAG
The DNA here is from genome assembly GCA_003996215.1 of Jaltomata sinuosa. Classification (NCBI taxonomy): domain Eukaryota; kingdom Viridiplantae; phylum Streptophyta; class Magnoliopsida; order Solanales; family Solanaceae; genus Jaltomata; species Jaltomata sinuosa. Next base: position 135,999 of record QJPP01001495.1, on the reverse strand, counting down.
TGAATAATCTGGTGATGCAGAGAGATAATGGATGGAATGCACCCTTTGCAACCAAAAGAGAATAACTCTCCAATAGCAAATTTCTGAAACAATTAAATTCACTCAAGTCACTTGCCAGACGCAATCAGTCATCAATTTGGATTTGGGAGACAGAACTGTACTTTCTTGGCCTGTTAGCCCAGCTGAAGCTTAAATTTTTGGAAAATTCAGTCCACAGAGAATTGCTTGGTGCTTCATATACATACAGATATTCTAGACTCAGAAGAAATCAATGTTTCTCATCAAATCCCAACAAAATACAAATTTAGCAAATGACAAAAATACAAGCACAAAGGCAAAAACTTTGAAACTAAGGATTGTAGGGCATAAACCCAAAGGTAGCCCTTCCAAAAATTCTCAACGGCCTAGGCAGAACCAAGGCCGAAGAGGGGGTTTGGAAATAGTTTTCAACCAGCAATAGACGCGCCTCGGTTAGTACCTCACTAGCTGCGTCATTGCCCCAAGCGCAAAGATACTTCTTACCGTTTCCTGTTTTGGATTTTATAAGACTCATTTCTCTATTCACCTTCATCTATTAGTAATGTGGGAGAAAGTACCCATATATTGTAATATTTTTGCCTTGGCATGATAGGAAATGCTATAGGTTCTTGAGATGCTCATGAATTCCTTTACTTGTTCAGCTAGTGGCTATCTTTTATTAAAGCTAGAAATAATAGAATTTTTGGTAGTCAATATTTGAAAGGACTGAGTGGTGAAAACAAGTTAAATGAACATAGGCAGGAAGCATCAATCATAGTCCTAATAAATTTAGCCATGATTCATGAAGAGACAGGGAAATAACTGGGATAAATTTATGTTCAAACCGCCTAAAGGGATAGCAGGGTTTATAACCATATTCTTAGTGATACAAAACTAATTGTAACTAAAGTTTTGCAATTTACAATGACACTACAACTTTATCAGAGAACATATAGTAGCAAAATACTGAAGATGTAGACCACTAACTAGTATAAATGGCAGAAATCAATGCTTACCAAGAAGGCTGAGGCACAAGATTTTATGCTCTAGTCCCAACTCACTTCACTGAAATTACATGATGTTATTTAATGGATCTTGATCCCATGATCGTTTGATGTACTCGTCAGAACCTTTTCAGTATTTCCTTAATGATGATTAAATGGAATTTGAGTACTCGCTTGACAATATTGGGTAGTGATAAAAGTGCAGAGAAATAATGGATGGAATGAAGTCATGAACCCTTTACAACCAAAAGAGAATAAGTAACTCTCCAATAGCAAATTTCTAAAACAGTCAATTCTTGCCGATGCTATCGGTCATCTCAACTTGGATTTTGGGTAAAAGACTATACTCTTTCTTGGCCTGTTTATTCTGGCCTTTGAGCTTTTATGCATAGAGATCTGAACAATCTGAAACCATGTACTGTAGAAGCAGAGCACAGCTGAAGCCTAATTTTTTGGCAAATTCAGTCCACATAGAACTGCTTGGTGCTTCCTATGTTGTAGCACGTCCAGTCGATTAACTCATCGTGCCAGTACTGCTATTTCTAGAAGTCATCTAGGATTGAGTTATAACTTCTTCAGACTTCTATGTACTCCCCAAGAAGTTCTGACATAAGAACTACTCGTCCAAGTAAATGATACTTATAACAAAGCACCATGTATCATAAGAACAAAAAGTAGATGATTGAGTTAAAACTAGTGATCTTTTCTTCTTGAGGGGAACCTACTTCATGACAGTAAAGAGAAAGGAGACAAATTCTATGGCATACTAGTACTAGACTAAAAGCCCAAAACAAACCTTGCCAACTCCTATGTTGTATCTCCAGATTATAATCAAATGTTTACGTCAACATCCAATAGAAAGTGCTCTCAGACACTCTGCTTTTTCATCTTTCTTCTACATTACAGGATTTACAATTAGACTAAGCTTCCCCCTTGTCTCTCTTATTTAGCTAATGATGAAGCGAATCCCTAAAGTCAAAGTAGTCCATGAAAGCTTCAAGAAATTGCTTATGTAATGATGGGGTGAGTCTCTTATAAGATCTTCCTTTCTTCTCTTTTCTTCTATTAGTTCTTGGATTCAGAAAGTTCTGCCCAATAGCGCTTAGCCATGTGTGTAGACCGAAATGGTCTCGCGAAGCCTAAGAGCAAGTCCACACTAGGAGAAGGACACGACAAGTTTTGTGAAGGTAGAGAGAGTTTTCAAATAACAGACATCAAGTTGGTACGCTGCATGTTAAGAAGGCAGAAACCTCCCTAGGCTTCACCGTAATTCCCATTCTAAGGTTGAATAAAATTAAATTGATCTAACCAAATCCGTTGTCTAATCAGAATAGTCCTGATGAATTTTTTACCTGTAAAAGGGGCCAAGCAGAAACACAAATTTCTAAGGAATTTGTCTTTTTAACTTCCAACAGGAAAGAGTAGGATTTTCTTTTCCTTACAGAGAAAATCAGTACCCATATAAAAGGAACAGGAACATAGCAAAAAGGCATAAAACTTTGAAACTAAGGATTGTAGGGCATAACCCCAAAGGGAGCCCTTCCAAAAATTCTCAACGGCCAAGGCAGAACCTAGGCCGAAGAGGGGGTTTGGAAATAGTTTTCAACCAGCAATAGACGCGCCTCAGTTAGTACCTCACTAGCTGCGTCATTGCCCCAAGCGCAAAGATACCTTTGCCTGATCGCACTGCCTTCGCCTTTGTAAGACTCGTTTCTCTATTCTGCTTCTTCTATTATCGATGTGGGACAAACCACCAATAGCTGAATTACTTATGTCATGTAAAACTAACTGAATACACGTTGTGCAAATTTCTCCAACTCACTTTCCCTCACAATAACATTTACCTCCTACCAGTATATTTGCCTTTCTTGAGTTTTCACCTATGTTAAATCTTATATAACTTATAATATAACAATTTGAATGTGGTATTAAATTTAAGTTTCGCCAAAATATATGAAATTTACATTGCAGTAGAAAATGTGAAGATAGTATTATACTAAATTCAAAGTAACATTAGTATATGTCAATTTAACTTTTATTAAATATTTTTCTACGAGAAGTTGAATTATTCTTTATATAATGGATTGAAATTTAAAGTAAATAAAATAAAATTGGCTAACGAATGTAATTATTTTAACCACCAACCAAATTTGTAACTAGCTTGAGCTTTTTATTTACTGCATAAATATCTAACTAAAATTATATCTGCAAGCAGGGGCTCCCATCGGTGAGACCCGGTCGTCTGTGCTTGTTTCTGGGCTATATGTTGCCATCCATTTAGCAGAAGTTTTTGGGTTTGGACTTCTTGCAGATGAGTCATAGCTCCACCTACGGGTTGTCCCCTTCTTTATTGTTGCATTCAATTGGGCCCCTGGTGGGGTTCGAGGCTTTATTGGGCCTGGACTCTTTACTTTTGCTTTTGCAGACTGAGTTGGAGCCATGTAGCTAGGGACACAATCCATGTTGGACTGTCGGTGGTGTTGCCAGGATGAGTATGGGCTTCTTTCAGCTGGACTGACAATATTGTGATGGGCTAAGTTGAAATCTTCTGAGCCCAATGGGTTGATTAGATCCATTTCTACTGTCTTTTCTGACATGTCATCTGTGGTGGACAATGTCACATAGGAGCTCTCTCGTGGCACAACATGTCGTGAGTATTGAGAGGGTTGAGAAGCCATCCATCTCTCAAGCCAATTCCAACCTCGTTGTGTATTTTCATGATCATTGCCAAAACATTCTTCATCATCTTCCTCACCATGTTGATCAGAGTGCAACCATTTTTGTTGTTGCTAACATAATAGCCAATAGAAATTAAGTATCAATTTGCAAATAATATTGTACCTTCTCGGATAGTCTCAGTCTTTAAATAACATTCACAAAAAGAGGTCGTTCGACTGTGAGAAATTTGGGAAAAATACTCCCACTCTTATATATGTAATATAGTTTAAATCAACACGGAGTTTGAGAAAGAAATGAAGATTTAGTAGACTTGTGATCTAGTGTCATATTATTTGTGTGGTTATAAGACTATTGACATTTGTGACGGTAAATATGCCATCATATTTGTGTGATTATAAAAGACTCTTATTAAGGATAAAATGAAAAGTGTGAAGTTAGTTGTTTCTTATATACACCAGTATTAGCTATATATCAATATTAGTATTGATCTTTGCATTATAATTCTATATAATTAGGCGTGCGTGAACCAAATGACACTAACTAGTGATTAGTGCGTCTAATGTAAAGGTAGTTACACTACATTAGTAACATGCATATGATAACTTTTCTTATGTATAGGAATGGCTAACCTGATAAGCACAAGCAAAAGTTCTTTCCCTTTTGGTTTCAGCATGTTGTTTTCTCCTAGTAATTTTTAGGATCTTTTCAATGCTTTGGTTCCTGCTATCCCAGCCTTCTGTCTCTAGTTTCTTAAACAGGCTGTTGTTCTTGTACTGATCTTCTCTTTTCGAGCGCAATTTCACTTCTTCCAGCTTCCTCTGCAGCTTTTCCTGAGCCAAGTGGAGTCTTCGCGCACGTACTCCTGACTGCACACGTACTAATGCTTGCATACATCTCATTGTCATCTGCATTTGTTTGCGCACATTATGCCCCCTCACTAGCGCTTGCAGCCTCACCAATCCCCTCATGGCACGCAAAGCACGTCTTGCCTACAAAACGTGCATCGCTTCATTAAGAATTTTTCAAGTGTAACTGAATAACAATTACAATAACTATGCTCAATTCTATTGATTTAGGATTTACCAGATATCCCCTGTAATATGATTGAATAAGGGTGGCAGCCCTTTCCTCTTTGGACTGACTGTTATATCCATCTAATCTGACAACTTTTGGGGCCGCATAAGCTGCTGCCGCGGTTGCTATTTCAGCAGCCGCAGCAGTAGCCACTACGATATGAATGTCATGATTTCGATCTTCAGCCAACGGAGATGATGACTCGTTATTGCTCTCTCGATTATTGGTAAGATCTGAAGAACTCCCTGCGGGGAATTGTTCAATTGACACAACTTCTGGTGCTTCATGTAGCCATTTGTTGTGTAAATTTCCCTTCTGACAAGCGTACAATGCAAATCACTTCACACCATTAGCACTTTAATTAAAGGCAATTTTTTTAAATTTGACAGTAATTAAATTTCATTTCGATAATTGAACTATTGTCTGTTTTGATTGAGCACCTAAGCACTTGATAAAATATTTCTATTAATTAGACATTTTCGATTCAAAAATTTGAAAAAGCTTCAACAAGTGTTTACGAACGCTCATTACGTAGATAAATTAACGACTTAAAATATGTCATCTCCATTATAAACATTAATCTCAATAAGCCATGAAATCTCAGGTTTGTTCCAACTAATGTTGATGTATATAAATTAAGGAGGAGAGGTACTTGATATGATGAATTTATCTACGTAATGGGAGCTTGAGAATATGCGCAAGAACTTTTCTAAAATATGAGTTGAAAGAATGTTATAGAAATTCTTTATCATGCGTTTAAATGCTCAATTAGAACATGACATAATTTGCGTGTCTAAATGAAATTTACTAATAAATTTGAGCAATTTGCGATTAATTTACACCCTTAACGTATATGTTTTTGTATGACTTACACCTTATCGTATAGTTTTTAATAATTTACACCCTAATCTATTTGCTTCATTGTAAAACCATAAGAAGTCACTTACTCTAATACTTTAGAAAGGGTAAAAAAAAATAGGATAAGGTATAAATCATAAAAGAGGATATATATATTAAGGGTGTAAATCGTAAATTAGTCGACAAATTTATAAGAATTATCCCTCGGTCCCATATTACTTGTTCATTTTCACATTTATACACTTCTTAAGAAATTATAAATAAGAAGGACATTTTACTAATTTACCCTTTAATTTTTTAATACACTCCATTTATGTATCTTATCTAGGCAATTAATGTGCCTTATTGAGGATTTTTTTAGAACTTTACAATATTTATGCATGTGATTAATATTGTTTACACTTCAAAAAAAATTATCTTTAAAGGCAAAATTGTAAAACTTTAATTAAATTAATCTTGATTTTATAAATTGATAAATAATTTGGAATGAATATTTTTAATAATGTAAACAAATAATATGAGACCGAAGGAGTACTACACAGGACATATGTGAATTTAACGTGGATGATGGCAATAGAAGAGGCGGATGAAAGCAACAAGTCATAAATTGTACGTTGTTGCCTTTCAACAGGGGCCATATTGTAAGGGGGGGACCAATAGGTGTTCAAGATTAGTTAATGCCATTTGGTGAAGGAAAAAGTTCCTAACTAGTAGTAACTAAAATGGTAGATTTACAAGAGATCCATAAAAAGAGCTCACAAGTAGGTAGGCTTATATGAGAGATCCACAAAAGAGATGACCACATACAGACATATGTTGCAAATTTATTTGATCATATAATCATATACCGATTTAAATATTTATACAATTAGATCACTTAAAAAGGACGTAATTACAAAACTGTAGTGAACTGATGTTATAACAAGTTAAATTACTTTATTACACTATCAATGTATATAACTTAGATGAATCATATTGCTTCCATTTGCATAATTTGATTTCTATAACAATGCCAATCTATCAAATTAACTATCATCTTGGTCCTTGGAGGGAATAGAAACAAATTAATGTACAAAAATCATGGTTTTAGCAACCCTGATCATAAATTTTGTTGTCATTCATCAGGCATATTTCCTGATGAAGATTATCATTTATCTCCAAACATGTATATTTTTCTTTAAGATGATCTACTTAGAATTAATAAAAGTTCTTATCCCTGCATTAATCGATGAGAAGAGTAAACTAACCTTTTTATCTGCTGGTGAATCCTTAGGAGAAGGTTTAATAAAGACCTTCTTCACTGTGGAAAACCAATTACCACTTCCTTTCTTCCCCATTTCCACCCAAATAAATTATCTTCTGCCACAAAACACTCAATTTAGAATATTTCGGATGTAGAATGCACTGTGATTTAACAAGACAAAAAAAAGGTAACGACGTAACCACTTGAGTAAAAGAAAAACCTGGGAGAGATCGAAGTTATCCTTGTTGAACTATGATCTTTGTGTGGCACAATATATTAAGACAGAGAGAATTGAAGAATGACTAAGAAGTGCATTTCAGGAGGGACAAGGAATATAGGTAGAGAAGTAAAGTTGTGAATGAAATAGAAAGTGGGGTATTCTGCAGAAGGAATGTACCAGATGCTAATAATGAGATCACTAGTAGAATATGGTTGAAGTGGTTAGCTGGGGAAATGGATAAATATAGCCTTTTATGATTTGTATAAAAAATAACATTGTAAAGTTCTTTTTTTTTTTGTGTGTATTCTTTACATATTTTTTTAGGTTAGTTTTATCATAAAAAAAGACAAACTAAATACTACTCACATCATTTCAATTTGTTTGTTTGACTTGACACAAAATTTAAGAAAGTAAAAAAAATGTTTGAATCTTATTGTTTTAAAAAAAGATACCTACAACATATCAAAATGAGCTTTAATCTTGTGGCCTTACACATATCAAGTGAGATGTTGAAATTAAAAAGTTGTCAAATTAGAAAAGAAACATTCTTTTTTAAACAGACTACAAAGAAAAATAAGATAAATAAATTGAAATACAGGAGTAATTTGTAAAAGGCTATAAAACTAATTGACTTATGGGAATCGCAGACAGGGGTGGATTTATAAGCATGTATATGGGTTCACAGGAGCTAATAATTTTTATTTTATATACATATATATTAAGAAATTAATTAAATATTTATAAATTTTTGACTGTAAATTTAATTATTAATTTAAAATGAACATAAAAATCGATAAATTTTAAATTGTGCAATCCTATACATATATACCGGTACTTGGCTTGCGGTTGGTATTTATCATTCTCACAAGGTGAATGTGTAGTAGCTTTTATATATGTATCCCAAAAAAAAAAAGGAAAAAAGGTGTAGTAGCTTTCCTACTCTGTGTGCAATTGTATATACTACAAAATGACTTCACCTGACAATTCTACACACAGTTGACTTTCAACAAGTTGGCTTCTAGTTACAAGTATATATGTGCACTGCCCCCATTCGCACGACTTGAAAATATTATAGCAGATCCAAAAATTATAGTACAAAGTAGGTTATGAATCAAGATATTTGACTTCTACACTTAATTTTTCATTATATAGACTGATAATTCTGTCATTGTTGGATAGACCACTAACTTTAAGCTTCCTTTTTAGCATGCTAATACAGCACTATAATTATATACTCCCCCGTCTCATTTTATGTAGTACCCTTTGACTTGGCATGGTGTTTAAGAAAAAAATAAAGACTTTTGAAACTTGTGATCCAAAATAATCCTTGAACATTTATGTGATTGTAAATCATTTCATTAAGAGTAAAAGGAGAATTTCAAAGTTAATTTTTTTTTAATTATAAAAATGTGATATTCTTTTTAAAACGGACTAAAAAAAAAGTGTGCCACATAAATAAAAAATGAGACGGAGGGAGTAATTTACAATGATTATGTGGTGATAACTGATAAAGGGTAGGAGTATTAGTCAGCACTTGGAAAGAGACATATATGGAGAGTTAACGAATAGATACAAATTGAGCATGGACGTCTACTGCAAGCTCTAACTCGGAGGTTCACGGACTCTACTTGAATCACGACATGTTATCAAAACACTTTTAAAATGAATTAGTCAAACATAAATTATTTTTTCCAAAAACACTTTTTTTGAAAATCTATTTTATAAAAATGCTTCTCAAAATAAGCAGTTTTTAACCATTAAGCCAAACAAGCTCTAAAAGAGTTAATTATAAGCTTTTTTCTTGTGAAGCATCCTTAATAGTTTTCATGATGATTAATAGTGTAAATTTCAGAAATGGTAACTTAATTATTATTTTTTTCACAAAAGTAACTTAACTATCTTTTCTTACACAAAAATAACTAAATTGTGGGTAAACTAACACAAAAATCACATGAACGGAATATGATAACTTTTTCAATGAATCCCGCTCTTTTTCACTTTTTTTATATTTTAAATATAATAAATAAAATTTACGAAACACTCAACCCGACCTGTCCCGATCCAAAAGGCATTTGAAAAATATATAAAAAAAAAAGGAACCATTATTCCCGAAGAAAAATATTTTCCTTTTCTTTCTACGTCTTAATATTTAAAAAAAAGAAAAATATTTTTCTTTGGGAATAAGGTTCTTGTTCGTTTTAATATAATTTTCAAATGGGTTTTGGAACGGGACAGATCGGGTTGAGTATTTTTTTGAATTTTATTTATTATATTTAAAATTTTAAAAAAATGAAAAAGAGTGGGGTTCATTGAAAAAGTTATCACATTTCGGACATGTGATTCTTGTGTTAGTTTACCCAAAGTTTAGTTATTTTTCTACGTCTTAATATATTAAAAGAAAAGAAAATATTTTTCTACGTCTTAATGTATTAAAAGAAAAGAAATATTATTCTACGTCTTAACATATTAAAAGAAAAAAATATATTTTCTTTGGGAATATTGATTCTTGTTCTTTTTAATATATTTTTCAAATGAATTTTGGATCGGAACGGGTCGGTTAGAGTATTTTTAAAATTTTGTTTATTATATTTAAAATTAAAAAAAGAGTGAAAAGGAGTGGGATTCATCGGAAAAGTTACCGTATTCTGACCATGTGATTTTTGTGTTAGTTTACCCAAAATTTAGTTATTTTTGTGTGAGAAAAGATAGTTAAGTTATTTTTGTGAAAAAAAGTGATAGCTGAATTATTTTTGTGTAAAAAAAATAGCAATTAAGTTATTTTTATAAAAAAAAAGTGATACTCACCATTTATGAAATTTACCCATGATTAATCAAATTAAATTTCATTGATATTTACAAGGAAAAAGCACACAAACTGAATCAAATTCATAAATATTTATACAAGCATGCTCCATCTTAAAGTAGTTTCAGCCAATAGTCATGTCGTTCTTATTTATCCGAGATATCGCCTTAATTGCAAATTATTTCTTCTTCTTTTATTTTTTTGCATCTATTGTTTTGACATTGCATTTAATGTTTTGTCCTTTTCTCTATGTTTATCTTCTTATCTCCTTTTATACTTTATTAAAGATATTATTTAATAATATTTTTATTATTTGTTTCTTTCTTCTTATTTTTTTTTTTGTGTTTTACCCTTTATTCTTTTTACCTTATTTTGTTAGTTTACCTATTTTAAAAAAAATTGTTTCTTTTTATATTTTTTCCTTTTAAAAAAATAAAAAAAATATGAACTAATTATTGTTAGATTAATAAAAATAAATAAATAAATAATTATACTACAACAAGAAATAATTAAGAAAAATACTAAAGCTCACTAATATATATATATATATATATATATATATATATATATATATATATATATATATGTTTTTGCAAATGATGTCAAAACTTGTATTTAAAATATGACTTTATTTTTTGCAATTAATTTTATAGAAATTAACTTGCTAAAATTGATATATAAATTAAAATATCAAAATTACGCGTAAAATTTGTGATACCATGTCAGTGTATGATATACCACGTGGGCATCACAGATGACTGAGAGATGTTAAAGCACACCTGAACGCCAATATATCTCTATAAACTGGCATGGTATTATGGAGGACTGAGAAGTGTCTCGCTGGAGAATTGAAGCATACCTCAACGATGTCATTTCAGATATGAATATATTGTGATGGTATCATAGAGGACTGGGAAGTCTCTCACTAAAGAACTTAAGCATACCTCAATGATAGCATGTCAATATGTAGATATATTGTGATAGTATTATAAAGGACTGAGAAGTATCTCACTGAAGAATTGAAGCATACATCAGTGATAGCATGCCAATATATAAATATATCGTGATGGTATCATAAATTATTGAGCAATCTCATTGAAGGATTGAAGCAAACTACGAGGAATCATGCCAGTATATAAATTATACTATGATGGTATATTTGAAGGACTGAAGCAGATCTTACTGTGATGATACAAGTATATATATAGATATATTGTAATGGTATCATGAAGGAATAAGGAGTGCCTCACTAAAGGACTGAAGTCTAAATGATACCATGACAATATATAGATATATTGTGATGGTATCATAGAGGATTGAAGAAAACCTTAATGGCAACATGATAGTATATAGATATACTGTGATTGTATCATTAAAGATTGAGTAGTATCTTATTTAAGGACTGAAGTAGTCCTGCGTGATACCATGTCAGTATACATAGATACATTGTGATAGTATCATGGAGGACTGAGGAGTGTCTAATTAAATGACTAAAACTATCCTCCGTGATACCATCACAGTATATCTATGTACTACCATGATATCATTGAGACTTCAATCCTTTAGTGAGGCACTCCTCATTTCTTCATTATAACATGTCAATATTTAAATATATTTTGATGATATCATGGAGGACTGAAAAGTATTTCACTAAAGGATAAAATTGATACAGTGAAAAAAGAAAATAGAAAATAACAGATTTGAAAAATAAAATAAATGAATAATAAAAAGAAAATAGAAAAAAAACAATAAATAAATAAAAAATAAATAAAATTGATTATGCTGAAAAAAATAAAAAATAAAATAAATGATTAATAAAGGAGAAGAAATAAAAAAGATAAAGAAAAAAAATGAGAATTTGAAAAGTAGAAGAGAAAGAAAAAAAAAAGAACAAAAAAAGACTAAATCTTCCTCGAAATAAACTAAAAAAGACAAAAAAATAATAATTACCTAAAGTGTTGACGTCATGTTGATGTCAGTACAAGGAAAAAAAAGAAGAAAATGTTAGTTCTAATAATGAAAATATGAACATATAAAAATTTTATTTTTTATGAACAAATATGTAATTTTTTCTATTTATAGATATTAGATAGATTATTGTCCGTGCTTAATATAGGGCCAACATAAGAGGTTATGATTTTCACAAAATAGTTATGCAAAATGTGAAAGATACGCAACTTTCATATAATTGAGAATATTAAAAAACTGGAGCTGAAAAATAGAGTGCTTTAAAAGAAGTTGAAATAAATTTCAAGTTATAAAAAAATTTAAAACATATGATAACATATTCTTTAAATGATAAAAGAAAACATCTTATACATCTTGAAAAGCTTGACACTATATATTGTAAAATAATATATTCTAATCAATGATTTTTTTTTATTGACATGTCTTATTTGTATATCAGCAAAATGTGATACATCATCATTTATGTGATCATCTTCTATATTTAATAGAAAATTGATACTTGTAAAAATTATTTGTCAACCTTCTGTCATAATATTTTTTGTATAAATTAAAAATAAATATAAATATAAATAATAGAGAAGAAATTGAAATAAGAGAAATTGTAAGTAAAAAGTTATCATTATCTTATTAAAATATTATACGAATACAAATAAAAAAAAGTATAAACAGCTTAAAAAACACATCATTTGCAAATAACTTATACAATTTTACAAATATACGATTTGAAAATAATCAAGATATTAAAAACATTTTCAAAAACAAAAGCAAGTAAAATAGATAGTCAAAAAATATTTAACATTAATGCAAATTTAGATCATTTCAAACATTAAGTAAAACAATAAATAAAATATGAAATACATCAAAATCATCGGATCACAAAGAATAAGTTAGGATACCTCATCAAGTCTATATAATAAACATCATTCACTATAAAAATTGCATAAAAAATTATTATTTTACATAATAAAATTCAATTAATTTTCCTGAAAGATCTCTTCAACTTTATCCCTGCAATAAAGTAATTTTTTTTCGAAAGCAGAAAAAATTCAACAGAGCATTCTTATAAGTAGAAGTTATTTTTTTATTTTTATTATTGTTTTATTCTCTACTTCGTTTTAAGATGAAATGAAAATGCATTAAATATAATTTAAAAGACAGAAAAATAAATTATTTCACATATTAGAGTTTTTTAACCTACTTTCAAAAATACACTTTCTAGCTTTAAAAATTTAGATGAGATCAAAATATATCTTACCTCAAATTAATTATTAAAATTAAAATATTAACATGGTGTAAATAAAGCTAGCAATTATATTGATAAAAAAAATTAAGAACATTGAGTGACTGATAATCTGCGGTGTAAATATATATTTAATATTTTAAAAAATATATTATTTAACTAATGTATCTTATATTTTAATATGTTATAGAACACCTTAACAAAATGAAATCATCAAGATGAAAAAAGATTTATCATAACTTTAATAAATTTTATTTTTTAATTTTTATATACTAATGAAAATAATAAAATTTATACATAAGAGATTAATTTATTTTAAGAAGGTGAAAATTTTGAGTAAATCAAAACTAAAAACACACAAACAATGAATATAAGCATAATTCATCATAATTATCTCAAAAAAAAATATTAATACTCTAAATATGTCTAAACTTAATTTTTTACCTTTATGAGGACCTGAGACATATAGTACCTATAAGTTATTTTGTAAGATGAAATGCAAGAATGTTATTGAAAAAAAGAGATAAAAATAAAATAAAGCAAAACACGTTAAAAAAAATATAAATACACTAAGTAAGAACACCTTGTCAAAATAATAGTAAGTTATATATCGATAAAAGTCTCAAATATCTTTAAATTTGATTTAAATACTAAAAAGCAGACATGTCAAAATCAGTTGCTTCTTGACTTTTTTATATAATGAAAACATGCTATTTTTTGAGTGCGACATTAAAAAAAATTGATAATTAAGAGCTAAATAATTTTATGTGAAAATAATTTTAGAAGCTTGGGATCATGAAATAAATCTACAGTACATAGAATAATCATCAATTTTTCTTGGGTAACTTATAAACATGATAAAACATGTTAAGAATTGAAAAGGATGTGAAAAAGATTATGTGACATATTTCAACTTTTAACTTTTACCATAAGCTATTTACTATTAATGTAGCATATTGTATTTCTCGCACAATACTATTCAATTATATGATATTTGTCGTACTTAGGACCCTTCATGCCTTATCTAATGAAAGAGTTTCTACCATATATCTTAATAGTCTTAAATATGTCATTCACTAAAAATTCTTACTTTACTTATGAAATTTGCATTTTTTATGAAAGCCACCAAAAAAAAATATTAAAAAAATTTAAAGCATTTTTAAAATTAGATATTTTTCCTTTGATAATAATAATATTAAATATTTTTTGATGAATTTTAAATTGATTTGATTTATAAGTAAGTATCTCTAATAAAATGTGAGCAATCGTAAATTCTTCTAGAGCTTAAACCTCTGCTCTAAGACAATATCTAAATTTTTTTAGTTATTTTATAAAAAAAATTATCATATCTCTAAGAAATCAGATCATCTTTAGTTGATTCAATATTGCACATATTGGGCACTCAATAATTCAATGTGATATTTATATTTTATAGTAGTGATTTCACTTTATTTAAGATCAGAATTTGAAAATTTTAATTTGACATTTTTTCTTATATAAATAAAGCTTAATACATATGAATAACTTGTTGATTTTTTTTTGTGTCAAACTACTCAATATATTATAAGCTTTAAAGCAAACGTTTGTATTACTCAAATGGATAATGAAAATGATAGTTTTAAAAATCTGTTTTAATTTCTTTGGCTTATTTACTCAATTTTAAATGTTAAAAAATTGATAGAGGTACGTTGACTTACTATCATGCTCACTACAGAAGTGGATCAATCCAATAATTTAAGTTTTTTATCAACAAACATATTTTGTCCAAACTTGATTGTTAGAAAATTCTTCTCGACATATAATTATGTAAATAAATAATGAATAAAAAGAAAATTCTTTATGTAAACATAAAATAAGCATTCTGACAAGCTAGGAACACTAAATAAGATTGGTAAGCTAAGAATATACCTGAATATATTATTTATAAATAAAATATGAATCTAAAAAAATAAAAATAAATTACTTCTTTAATAGTTATATAATTAGGCGTTTAATAAAATAAAAACTTCAATATACTGCATACAACTCCAAATAACAAATAAGAATGAAAGAAATATGATTATCAGATAAGTCTCAAAGGACTACATAAATTAATTTTTTTCATAACTTGCGTTATCGTATTAATATTCAAATAATATATATCATAATTGTAATTTTTTAAAATTTATAATATAATAATACTCAATGACAAATTTATTTAAGGATAACATCATTTGCATGTATCAACAAATGTCATAGTCTCTTTATTTAAAAAATATTAATTAATTCAAAATACTTAATAAATATAAAAATATGAGTGTTGACTTCATTGTAATAAAA
This sequence comes from Jaltomata sinuosa, assembly GCA_003996215.1. Classification (NCBI taxonomy): domain Eukaryota; kingdom Viridiplantae; phylum Streptophyta; class Magnoliopsida; order Solanales; family Solanaceae; genus Jaltomata; species Jaltomata sinuosa. The sequence continues at coordinate 120,573 of QJPP01001495.1, read as the reverse complement.
ACATTTATGAATTTATATTCTACGAAAAATTTCACTCTTTCATCTTTGAACACCTTCTAAGCATACAATATCTAATCACAAATTGATAAATTCATATTCACCTGGATTTTACTTTTAAAAAGTTATCAATCAATCATAATCATCAATAATTAAAGTAAATTATATCAACAAAACTCATTATTTGTGCTACTCAAGATAAAAAATATAAGCATGATATAATTACATAAAAGATTGCATTGTAAAAAAATGCATAATATTATCTAAATTTGATGAGGTCATTTATCTAATAAAGTGATAAGACAATATTTTTTATGGCATATACAATTCATAGAAAAATCATTCAAACAATTAAAAAAGCATGAGTATTTAGTGTCAAATTCTAATAAAGAATTGTATATTTAACATTCAATTTTATGATTGTTCATCTATTTTTTTTTTTTTATAATAGTCTATAATTAAAAAATAACAATATGCATTATGTAAAATAGAATTTATTTTAAAACAAAAAATAGGATTGATATTGAGCAATTTTTTAAAAAATTTATTCATACAAACAAATTTCAAATGCAATAAAAAGATTTTAAAAAAACTTAATTACATAAATCATATAAAAAAATATTTATAAAATGTATCTCGTTATGTATATACTTATTTGATGAAAGTTGACAATAATAAAAAAATAACTTCACAGCTAAAGAATATGAATTAGCATGCAATTTAATGCTGAAATCGCTTGTAATCATTTCAGCTTTCTCTTTGATATGAATGAAAGTAGCTTGTCGACTTTAAATTTCATATTAATGTGATAGACTTTGTAGTTAAAAAATTATTTGCATAATTTTTATGTTTATGTTTTTATTTTTTTAAGCTTTAAAAATAAAGCATTACTCATTTTTACTGTTGAGTCATTTGTCGTGAATTGAATGAATTATAAGTGTTATTTTTTTTAAAAAAAAATTATATCTATATTTAGTATTTGATTTCATTCACAATATTTGAAAATAAAAAGACATCATCGAAGTGAAAGTACTTTATTTGTTCATAATATTTTGATTATTGAAAATTTATTTATTAAAATTAAAATAATGAAAAAGCAAACAAAAATGTATTCAAAAGAAATTGATCTCCAATATAACGATATATTACTTATTAATTTTTTTAGTAGTAATAAATAATATACCTCTTGAACTGGTGAATGCTAGGTAAGGTGTAGAACTCTTATAATTTTTTTAAAAATTATTTTAAATATATTATCAAATATCTTAACTAGATGAGTATAAATAATGTTATAGTAGAACATGTTTTCCTACACACAAAAATTTCATAAAAGGTATTTGATCAAACAATCAAATTTTTGTACAATATTAACAAAGAACATGAAAAAAAAATACATGTATCATCCATAAAAAATTACTAAATGACACACTTTATTAAAAAAATGAAAAAAGACTCAAATTCATATTGATAAGGATGTCTAAATCAGTAATCTCTAAATAAGAAAAAGTACTATTTTCAGAGAAATTCGAAATTCAATTTTCACCTTTAAATAAAATTAATATTTTACATGATCAAAATTACCCTTTAATTCTTTACAGTTTTCTTTGCAATATTTTCATTGTTTTTCTTTTTGGGGAGATCGAACAGACGTATTCTTATAGTAGAGAACAGTTCGAAAAATCATTTTTGATGACATTTACGTATAGCTGTGAACCAGAGGAGAGAGGGGTTATTTTTTGTGCACTTTTGTAATACACATGCTTAATACTGATGTTGTCACATATTTTTTCGGAGAGGAGAAAGTGACAATTTATAGTACTACTTAGATTGTTTTTGATACAATTTATTAATGCAGTGCACATTCTTGATTTTGTTGGCTTATAATAAGAGAATACTAGTTGCAACTAGTGGCCCATGCTAAGCTCGAGTTCAAATTCAAGATATAAAAATAATACATAATTTTATCAAATAAGTATAATTTATCATATTTTTTCATTACATAGTTAATTTAAATGTAATTACAAGCTAATCATATCTTATTGATACGTTTTTATAATTATTAAACTTTTTTTTGTCATATAATTGAATAATTTTTAAAAAAAAAATTATTTATGAAGATGCAAGTTTGGTGAAAAAATTAGCAAATATTAAAGGTTCTATAAACTAATTGATATAACAATTACAATTTGGCGAAGATCATAAGTTAAATAATAATTCTGTACTTTTATGAATATTTTTAAAAATTTGTGAGCATGATGATTTTTATTTAGATAGAAATAGATATTTGTTTTTTGATATTTATTGATATTCACTTATTATTTTATGTGTCAAAATTTTATACTAGTAAAATGTAAGTTTTAACCTTAATTTTGGACGAAGTTCAAGAATAATCTAAATTCACTAAAACAAATCTCAAGAATCAAATTAATTTTTTATTTATACTTTAGAATTAAAAAGATGTATACTTAGTTAATTAAATAAGAGATTTTAAAGATAATTCAATCTTGACTGATATGCTATTTTTATTTTCAGCACTATACAATAATATTCAATAATTTTATTTTTCGTGTAAACACATATGATCTCACTAAAGAGAGGAATCTTAATAATTCTATTTGTTGGCTACCTCAATCTTCACCTTGTTAGAGAAGGTTCGATTTTCATCTTGTAATCCCCTCTCTCATTTTTCCTTCGCTCATTTCTAATAAAAATAAATAAAAAATCTCACTAAAGAAGAATCTTTTTTGAATATTTAAAATAAATAGAGAGAAAACTATGAAAATGAACATATGATGTACATATTTAAATGCAAAGTAAGACCTAAAAGATATTTCAGTTGAATTTTTTTTTTGACTCCAACGTTATCTAAATTTTATCAAAATATCTTGTAACGACCCTTTCAGTCGTAATCGAATGGTTAGGTCCTAATTACCTAGTTAGCATTTTTTTCTAGGGAATTGAGTTAATAAAATCTCAAGGTAGAGTCTTTTAAAGCTGAAATCATGTGTTGTGTCTAATTGAGGTGAATTGTGATTTATAAAATTGTAATTTTGAGTTGTCATATTCTGTTAGGGGGTGACCTAGTAAGCTAGACCTCCGTAATTTTTTTTGAAATTGTGAGTGAAGTCGTAGTAGGTGATTATAGTTATTGCCACAATGCAGTAATTTTGTGATGTCTTTAAGCTTAAAAAGTGTATTGTGAAATGGGATAATTGTGCAGAGTTCTCGAGTTTCTGGTTCAAGGACCACTGCAGCGAAAGAAATTTTATTGTAGCAAAGTCATCGTAGCGATTAAAATTTTGCCATAGCAAGACTGAGTATTTTCACCAGAGCTCGCCATAGCGAGAAAGTGATTGCAAAGTGGATGACAAAAAATAAAATGTCTGCTTAAGTCAGTTTTTTCAAGTTTTATTTTATAAATTTCAAAACCTCGTTCTAGAGCTTCAAGAAGGCAATTTTTCAAGGTTAGGGTGATTCTCTTCGTTTGAGGTAACATTTTTCATTAACCTCTTCATTTAGTAATCGATTATCGTTGTAGAATCGTTAGAGAAATTTCTATGGAGAGATTACAATTAAAACCTTAAGTTCACGAAAAGGGTAAGACATATGAGTAGATGTATTAATCATCTAAAAAGCTTCTAGGGTATACATTAGCACTTTTTAATTGGTAATTGTTGTTTCAAAATGTAATTAGTGATGAATGTGAACCTCGAGTTTCATAAAAATTTAATTTTTAGCATGGCTAAAAAGGAGAAATTGAAGTAAAAACTTCACAAATGATGATAATATAAATAATGGAAACAAATTACAGGTAATTGACCCTTGGAGAACACTACAGACCTCGAATACGAATAAAGTTAATGGGTTTGAATTTTCAAAACTTGAATTTGAGGAGTAAATAATTGATTACTCTTAATATATTTGATTATAGGCTTTGAACGTTTTGAGGTGTTTGAGGAAGGGCAAGGCTCTTGCAAAGTAACTTGTTGATTTGAATTTTTTGATTGAGGTAAGTTAAAAATTTACGTGGAGTTAGACTTGATATAGTTTCTTATGTGTTTAGTTGATAACATGTTGGTTGTCTTCAGACATAATTATTGAGATGATTAATTGTTTGACTTGACAATGCTTATAAGAATAAGTTGTATGATTGTTTGAAGTCTGTCTTAAATGACTTATGATTATAAAGTGTACTTATTATTGATTGTGCACTTGTGACATTATCCTGAGAGATAATTTAAATGGGAGCATACTAATATATGTTGAGAAAAGTAAGAATATATATACTATTCTGTTGTTGAGTGGCTCGAGTCCGATGTGAGCTTATGGATAAACGATTATATGGTGGATCGGATACCATATCGGTATGGTATATGGACCCTAGGTTATCTCCTGCAGGTTATGACTAATTGGACAGAAATTACATTGAGATTGATGAGATACAAAGACTATATGTTCGAGAGATTGTATGAACAAGAATCCATGTTGTGATGACTGTTGACACCCAATTTTGGCTCTCCGTGCTTAAAATTAACGTCTTCAGGTTTCCTGATCGTTAAAGAGCACAAAATACACATTTTTCATGAAATATAATAATTTATTGATAATCATCCTTATTTTAGGAGTTTTATCAATTTATTGATATATTTTTATTTCTTACAATTTATTGATAATTATCCTTTATTTTGTAAATATTAGGATTTTATCAATTTATTGTCATTATACAATTTTGATAATCGCAATATTTTTTTTATAGTCATCCGCACACGTACACAATACAAATACTACAATTTCAATTATTTAAAACACATTACATTTTTTTTATCACATACCAATGCACACATTCTTGTACATTATTTACATTCTCTAATACATTCCGCAAGCACAAGAGGTCGGAGCAATTAATTCTAATACGCAGAGCAACGAATCAGTCAAGTCAAGGTTTTGTCACCTTTAATAAAGGTGACATTTGACATGACTGAATACGGCTATCGTCCTCTAGTTAATAACCTTGTGCATTGGTTAATAAGTTAGGTCAAGTCAAGGTCTTGTCACCTTTAATAAAGGTGACATTTGACATGACTGAATAGGGCTATCGTCCATCGGTTAATAAACTTTATACATTGGTTAATAGAGTAAATAATCTATCGGATAATAACTAAAAAATAAAAAGGATTAGGCTTTTATTTTTTGGACAAAGAGGGAATTTGTTTTGTATTATAAAAAGGGGAGGGAGGGGGCTAATTTTTTGGGGGACAAAAAATATACACACACACACACACCTATTCTACACACTACACTACATACACACGATTTTATACACACACACACCCATCAGATATCTGCCGCTCCTCACTTTTTCTCTCTCACGCCCCCGCTCCCTCTTGCTCTCTCTCTCGCTGCCGCCGCCGGAATTGATCACCGGCGGCCGGAGATGATGTGCCACCACCACGGCTCTCTCCTCTCTGTTGCTTCGCCAGAGGTGATGACCGACGAGCTCCCGACGGGTCACCACCCCACGACCCCCTGGAACTCCGGCAAACTCACGACGCCGGAGCACTCGGCCACCAATGCCCCTCTCCCTTTCTCTCCCTTTCCCCTCCGTCTTGCCGCTGCCACGCCGGAAAACATGGCGTTGAGGTCTCCAAATTTGGTCGGAAAGCTCCCTCAACTCCACAATCCCCACCTTTTCTTCTCCTTGGCCGGATCTCTCAGATCTGACCGGAGAAAAACACCTCCGACTGACTGGATTTTGTTGAGATAATATGTTATTGTGTATGTTTGTATAGATCTGTCCATAACTCACATTTTATGGTGTTCTCACACCATTTTTGATGACATTGCTGACTTTGCCGGAGCTTCGACTCCGACTTTTTGCTTGCTGTTATGTTTCAACGCTATTATCATGTGCTTGACTGATTTTTTTTAACATTTTTTCGGTGACCTTGGATTTTCCGGCGAGTTATTGGTCTTCTCCGACGAACATCACTGTTTTGGGGCTCCATTTATGGTTGTTTTTGCTAGTTGTTGCTCTATTTTGTTACTGGTCTTAATGTTTGGACTGATTCTTGTCTTGATTATGTCTTGCTAATGACTTTGTCAATTTTTTGACGGTCCTGTTTTGCTCTATCACTGTGTTGCAATTTTGGACTGTTTTGGGTGGGCATTTTTGTCCTTTTTAATGCTTTTCGGATGTTATTAAACTGATAATGAACAAGATACTACATTACATGGCCAATGAAAAAACTCCCGTCGATTTTTGAGGCCTCCACAATATAAAAGACGGATACATATATACATATGTAGCGAGAAAAAAATAAATTTTGGGCGATGACGAAATCTTGTTATTACAAAGACGAAATAAAAAGTTTTATGATCCGCATCTTGGCGAGGTGATCTCGGGTGGCCAACCGATGCTTCGCAGCCATGGCGTATCTAAAACTTAGTACAACTACATATCTGAGCCCATACTATAATAAAATTATATTTTCTTATATTTACATACAATATATGTATTTCTTTAACTTATTTTTGGTAAATATTTATTTGTTATTAATTTGTTTACTAAGTGTTTATACAGGTACGTGAAGATACTTCCGAAGATGACAATTAAAAGGGGTTTGAAAATCTCTTCAAAATTCATTGCTTTATTTATATTTTTTTGTAAATTCTTGTAATTGTACAAAAGATAAAGTATAGTGAAGATTTTACTTTTGGGGTGTCGGGTGGGAGTCTCCCTTTATTCACTTATCTATTTTACGCGCTTAGGCAAAACTTTAAATCGTAAATACTTTTATAAACAAATTAATTTAACTTAGATACTTAAGTTAATTAATTCATATTTTTACGTCACGTAAACATTAGGACGTCTTTTCTTTTCTTTTCCTTCTAAGTAGTTTACTTAAACTTTACAAATAATCCTTTTACACATCCTTTTGTTAAAAACACTTTTAAAATTAATATTCCTTTCTCATTCTTAAACTCATTTTTTCTTGCAAAAGTGAAACAATATTTACAGAATGAAAAACGCAAGTCAATCGATGTAATTATTGTACAATCTTTTCAATGCATTTCTTTTTACATTCTTTACTCAATGTATTTAAACATACATTACTTACACATTTTCTTTATATATATTTCGTAATAGTATCTATTTATATTAATATATTTACATACTTTTCATATTAACAATATACATTCTTTTACACTCTTTTTTATACTTTCTTACATATAAATTTTCATACATACTAAATTTTCTCATACATATAAAAATACATTTTTCCATACTCTTATGTACATATTTTTAAAATTATTGTTTGCACTTGTATATACATATTTATTACTGTTCATATTTATACTTTTCAAAAAATATATCTTTTACCTCCCCTCTCTTTAAAAATTAAGTTTAGTCGGGTACCACATTTGTGGATTTCGAAGGATGCCTAACACCTTCCCTTCGGAATAACTTGAACCCTTACCTAGAATCTCAAATGGTTTTCGCAGATTAAAATGCGAGTCGTACATATCAATAATCAAAAAATAGGTTTCCTTATTTTCCTTAAAAATTAGGTGGCGACTCTGTACATAATGAAAAATTCTTTTAGAGTCCATAAGTTGTGCTTTATCTAACCTTGGTAAAAAATAGGGCATGACAGAATGGCGACTCTGCTGGGGATAAGAACCAGGTTCTAACCATCATAGACTCAATTTTTCAATTGAGGGAGGTATTTCTATTCTAATTTTGATTATTTAATTTTTCAAATTATTTTTGCACACTATGAATTGTATATGTTATTTGTATTGTACATATGAATTTTAGTTTTGCTTATACATAAATTCTTTATATTAATTATTCTTTGATTCATTATTTACTTTATAATATAGATATATGCTCGAAATACTTCTACACATTATTTATTTAATTATCACATCGTTTCTATAAAGTCTTGGCCGTACACTATCACACACTGTGGTTCACGCGAGGAGTGTTTCACGCTCCTCCAAAACTTCTTTGGATTCCTTAGCTTCAGAGTCGGCGCGTTTAAATTACTATGCGTCTTCTCGCAGTTGTCCTAATATCCTTTATCAGCTTAGGTGAATCTACTCTTAGAATCCTTAGGCCGTTGTACATACGATCGTTACTTTAGTCGAATGAATTTTTATTCTTTATTTGTTATATATTTTTAATTGATACTTGCTCTTTGATTATTATATATTCTGCGTTTTTATATTTTTGTGCATACTTTTGGTTTATACATATATGTACACATATCATTTTCGTCCTCGTCCATTTTTGTCTGACAATTTTGGTTGACTTGTGTTGAGCCTGGGACCTTCTCAATCCCCCACATTCGTTCTCAAGTTATAAGACCATCCTTCATATATCGTTCTTTCTCATACTCAATGTCGATCTTTACGATCACTCTTTTGGATTTCATCATTCTTTTTCAAGAAATTTTCAATACAGCCTTGTACATTCTTTTCATCTTTATACCGTACCTTTTTCTTGTCCAAACTCACTCATAGCTTTACTTTTTTCAATACAATCGCTCAAAGTAATTATACAACTCACATACAACTAGGTATCGTTCGAACTACGTTTTGACCTGATTCTTGTCCTGACAAGATACGTAGGCAACCTTACATAAGGGTTCGGTCTTCCATTGTTTCAAAATAATTTCTTCAGGATTTTAAAAACTGGGGCAAATTTTTGAAACAATTCAAATACCCTCTCCAAAGTCCTGTTGACAGCGCAAATCAACAGTTTCTCTCAAATCCAAATCTCTCTGACATCAATGTCAATATCGGCCTTACATTCAAACCTTCACTCGACTTTGATCCTAGAACATGGGACATAAGTTTCTTTTTCTCTTAATCATCGTAGATTATGAAATGTGACATTTTGGCCTTCACTTTCAAAATCAAGAGTTCAACACTCTCCCAGTCATTCAATTCTTCCGACAGCGGCGAAGTAATATCAAATATTTGCCATGCTTCTCTTTCTTTGTAATATTTTCAGCGTATTAGAGTGGTGACAAAACTCTGTCTATCTTTTTACATCCGTCATCTTGATTGTCGGATCAAAGTATTTTTTAAGCTCATTATTTGCAATCGGTCTCCTCTGAGCTGCCTGTCACACCATTCATGCAATCATACATATAATACCCATGGATTCATTCTGAACTACGTCCTGACCTGATTCTCATCTTAATCCATCTTGGTGAGACATGTAGGCAATCCTACATAAGGGTTCGGTCTTCCTGCTATTCTAAAATGATTTTCCTAGGACAGCAAACTGGGGCAAATATTTTGAAACAGTCTGATGACGCTCTCAACCCTAAAAAAATAATTAAAAGCGTCAATCAATTCTCTGAAGTCCAAAATTCAAGATTACCAATATCACTCTCACCATAATCTCCATTCGACTTTAGTCTCAAAATCTGAAGACCTAAGTCTCTCTTCAAACCTCTCAAATGTCGTAGGCCATGGAACTACGGTGAATCACTTTCACTTTCCAAATCTAAGGGTTCGACACAAGTTGACTCATTTTCTTTGTAGGCACGCCTATCAAAGGATATAAAGCAATAAAAAGCGAGGAGTCAAATCTAAATTCCGTAGAAGTTAAATAATCTCTGAACTTCACATGAGATAACATCCGACCTCGAACTTTCTGAGGCACCCATATTCAATGGGACAGACAAATCAGGGGAGTCTTTTGACCATGTAATTATATTATTTTTTCTTCATGACTTTCCTACTTTCACTCCTTTCTTATTCCTTTACAGGAGAACCGTCCCCACTTAATCGGGGACGGACACACCAATGAGTACCCTCGCAAGCAATCGAGAGGCCACAACATGTCATCTTCAAACAACAATTGGAGACGATCACGATAATGGTCGATCTCCATAAACAATTGGGAAATCACAACAACGATCATCCTCACAAACAGTCGGGAGACACTCTCATCGAGGACATCACCAACACTCGACATACGAGGCATCGCTCCAAGTTTGTCTATATCTTTGCATTATTTTTTATACATATTTTTTATATTCGATAAATATTTTAATTTTTTGCCTTATATTCCTTCTAGAGGTGAATTATTTTCTACACATACATTTGCTATCGTATCTTCACGAACTACGCGAACCTGATTCTCATCTCGATGAGATACGTAGGCAGCCCTTCTTGGGTTCGGTATTCCTTATTAGAAAAATGAAAAAAATGTGTACATACATTTTAGTTCGTATCTTCACGAACTACGCGAACCTGATTCTCATCTCGATGAGATACGTAGGCAGCCCTTCTTGGGTTCGGTATTCCTTATTAGAAAAACAAAAAAAAATGTGTACATACATTTTTAGTTCACATCTTCACGAACTACGCGAACCTGATTCTCATCTTGATGAGATACGTAGGCAGCCCTTCTTGGGTTCGGTATTTCCTTATTAGAAAAACAAAAAAAAAAGTGTGTACATACATTTTAGTTCGTATCTTCACGAACTACGCGAACCTGATTCTCATCTCGATGAGATACGTAGGCAGCCCTTCTTGGGTTCGGTATTCCTTATTAGAAAAACAAACAAAAAATAAATAAAAAATGTGTACATACATTTTAGTTCGCATCTTCATTAACTACGCATACCTGATTCTCATCTCAATGAGATACGTAGGCAGTCCTTCTTGGATTCGGTAATCCTTTACAAAAAAAGGAGTTTATTTTTTTTACTTTACATCTTATACCCTATCCTCTTGAACTACACAGACCTGATTCTTGTTCATACAAGATACGTAGGCAACCCTCATAAGGGTTCGGTCTCATTTTTCCCCAAAAAAAAAAAAATAAATAAATAAAAAAAAACATCAAAGTTTTGACTTGGTTGGTACCAACATAGTTAGAAGTGTGCATGAGAAAGAAACAAATGGTATGATGGAGAGGACCAATTTCGTGGTAAACCATAGATTCTTTTGGTACCTCTTAATCACACCTTAGTGACACTCGAAAATTCTCTTGCATGCATCTAAGATAAGAACAAAACCAACCTCATCGTTTCGTGTGCATTGTGTGGCGAGCATTAGATTAATTCATTGCATTGCATTGATGATCTAGAACTTGGCCTAAATGTTTGTTGAGGCGAAATCCTGAGTTACACTTGATTTGGGAAAGGATCGTAGGCCTTCTTTGACCCGATTGAGCCTTTCATAACCTACCAAATGACATTATCCCTAGCATTCCCCCTTTGAGCCTAAAGCCTTTTCTTTGAACAACCACATCTCAGCCTATACCTTTCTGAGTGCTTATATGCACTACCCTCTTTTGGCCCGACCTCCCTGAGCGCATCAAAATGTGCAAATTGCGGACAAAGATTCAAGATCAAAGATGCCAAAGGCAGAAGATGCAAAGTCCCAGAGGAATAAAGATGAAAATACGACTTCAAAGAAGGAGTAAAATTCCCCACAAATCAAAACATGGAGAAATCCCCCCCAAAAAATATATAATGAAAAACACTCCAACAAATGTGGAGAAATTTCAAAAAAAAAATCAAAAAAAAAACAAAAAAAACAAAACAAAAAGAGAAAAGAACTCCAAAAGGGGAAAAAGGACTCCAACAACGAAAAGAAGTCGATACAAATTCAAAGAAAGGGACTACGAAACAAAGAAGATCAAGCATCCAAATGCAACAAATGTCAAAGCACAAATATAGTGCATGCTCAAGGGAGGATTAGTCACTTTTATCCCAAATAATATCCTACCCATCCCCAAGCCTACATTACAAGCTGATAAAAGCCCTACATGATCCTATTTCAAGTGTTCTCACATTAGTGGATACTTACATGAAGGTCAAGCCTATGGTATCACAATTACATGCATTGAACATCCTTCTGAGTGTGAGTGCACTTCTCAAAATGTCCTAAAATCAAAATACTCAAATGTGTGAAGAATAGGACTTTCTTTTGGTGAGGCACGTGAAACATGAGAAAAGGTATAGTTCAAAATCTTTGTTTGAATCAAGAGGAACAAATCTTGTCGATACTTAGGTACGTCTGAGGTACCATTTGAAACTATTGGAATTACCCGAAGTTGATCTCGGTTAGCTGGGAAAGATGGTGGAATTCTTATGCATAAGACTAATTGTTGGTACCAACTGAAAGTCAAGACATGATTTTCTTTTCAACATTCTTACAACTCAGGCGCCCAATCAAAAAAAAAGCAATCAATCAAAAAGTTTTCTTCCTTCACAGGCGCCCACCTTCTAATGCGGGTATTTACATCTCAGTACTTTTACAGGCGCCCACCTTCTAATGCGGGTATTTACAGTTCAGTACTTTTACAGGCGCCCACCTTCTAATGCGGGTATTTACAGTTCAGTACTTTTACAGGCGCCCACCTTCTAATGCGGGTATTTACAGTTCAGCACTTTTACAGGCGCCCACCTTCTAATGCGGGTATTTACATTCAAGTCCCTTTTACAGGCGCCCACTTCAAATGCGGGTATTCATTCCAAGCTCCGGCACACAAACCAGAGTATGCATCAGGATCTTGGTACACAATCCAAGATTCTATTTCATTAACGCTCCGTCACACAAACCGGAGTATGCATCAGGATCTTGGCACACAACCCAAGATTCCATTTCATTAACGCTTCGGCACACAAACCGGAGCATGCATCGAGATCTTGGCACACAACCCAAGATTCCATTTCATTAACGCTTCGACACACAAACCGAAGCATGCATCGGGATCTTGGCACACAACCCAAGATTCCATTTCATTAACGCTTCGGCACACAAAGCGGAGCATGCATTGGGATCTTGGCACACAACCCAAGATTCCATTTTATTAACGCTTCGGCACATAAACCGGAGCATGCATCGGGATCTTGGCACACAACCCAAGATTCTATTTCATTAACGCTTCAGCACACAAACTGGAGCATGCATCAGGATCTTGGCACACAACCCAAGATTCTATTTCAAAGCTCCGGCACACAAACCGGAGCATGCATCGGGATCTTGGCACACAACCCAAGGTTCCATTTCATTAACGCTTCGGCACACAAACCGGAGCATGCATCAGAATCTGTGCACACAACCCAAGATTCCATTTCATTTCATTAACGCTTCGGCACACAAACTGGAGCATGCATCAGAATCTTGGCACACAACCCAAGATTCCATTTCATTAACGCTTTGGCACACAAACCAGAGCATGCATCAGAATCTTGGCACACAACCCAAGATTCCATTTCATTTCATTAACGCTTCGGCACACAAACCGGAGCATGCATCAGAATCTTGGCACACAACCCAAGATTCCATTTCATTATCGCTTTGGCACACAAACCAGAGCATGCATCATAATCATTCTTTTTTTCAGCAAGTACACAATCTTGCATCCCCAACGTCTCACAGCTCGACATTGGGGCAATTTTGAAAGGGACATTGGGAATATGTAAATGCTTCTGTTCCCAAATAGTCTTTTTCTTTAATTATTTTTTCCAGGGTCGTCCACCCCGAACAATAGGACAAGAGGTAATTTGCCTCAACTTTCGAACTACACCTGGCCTGATCTTCGTGTAATTCGAAGTATGTAGGCAACTCTAAATCAGAGTTCGGTCATATTTTTATCATAATTCTTTGTCGAGCAAAATTGGCTTCATGTCAACATTTTCGCCCAAAGATTCTTACATCATCTTTAGTCGAAAAGGGGCAAACTGTTGACACCCAATTTTGGCTCTCCGTGCTTAAATTAACGTCTTCAGGTTTCCTGATCGTTAAAGAGCACAAAATATATTTTTTACACATATTTCATGAAATATAATAATTTATTGATAATCATCCTTATTTTAGGAGTTTTATCAATTTATTGATATATTTTTATTTCTCACAGTTTATTGATAATTATCCTTTATTTTGTAAATATTAGGATTTTATCAATTTATTGTCATTATACAATTTTGACAATCGCAATATTTTTTACAGTCATCCGCACACGTACACAATACAAATACTACAATTTCAATTATTTAAAACACATTACATTTTATTAATCACATACCAATGCACACATTTTTGTACATTATTTATATTCTCTAATACATTCCGCAAGCACAAGAGGTCGGAGCAATTAATTCTAATACGCAGAGCAACGAATCAGTCAAGTCAAGGTTTTGTCACCTTTAATAAAGGTGACATTTGACATGACTGAATACGGCTATCGTCCTCTAGTTAATAACCTTGTGCATTGGTTAATAAGTTAGGTCAAGTCAAGGTCTTGTCACCTTTAATAAATGTGACATTTGACATGACTGAATAGGGCTATCGTCCATCGGTTAATAAACTTTATACATTGGTTAATAGAGTAAATAATCTATCGGATAATAACTAAAAAATAAAAAGGATTAGGCTTTTAATTTTTGGACAAAGAGGGAATTTGTTTTGTATTATAAAAAGGGGAGGGAGGGGGCTAATTTTTTGGGGGACAAAAAATATACACACACACACACACCTATTCTACACACTACACTACATACACACGATTTTATACACACACACACCCATCAGATATCTGCCGCTCCTCACTTTTTCTCTCTCACGCCCCCGCTCCCTCTTGCTCTCTCTCTCGCTGCCGCCGCCGGAATTGATCACCGGCGGCCGGAGACGATGTGCCACCACCACGGCTCTCTCCTCTCTGTTGCTTCGCCGGAGGTGATGACCGACGAGCTCCCGACGGGTCACCACCCCATGACCCCCTGGAACTCCGGCAAACTCACGACGCCGGAGCACTCGGCCACCAATGCCCCTCTCCCTTTCTCTCCCTTTCCCCTCCGTCTTGCCGCTGCCACGCCGGAAAACATGGCGTTGAGGTCTCCAAATTTGGTCGGAAAGCTCCCTCAACTCCACAATCCCCACCTTTTCTTCTCCTTGGCCGGATCTCTCAGATCTGACCGGAGAAAAACACCTCCGACTGACTGGATTTTGTTGAGATAATATGTTATTGTGTATGTTTGTATAGATCTGTCCATAACTCGCATTTTATGGTGTTCTCACACCATTTTTGATGACATTGCTGACTTTGCCGGAGCTTCGACTCCGACTTTTTGCTTGCTGTTATGTTTCAACGCTATTATCATGTGCTTGACTGATTTTTTTTAACATTTTTTCGGTGACCTTGGATTTTCCGGCGAGTTATTGGTCTTCTCCGACGAACATCACTGTTTTGGGGCTCCATTTATGGTTGTTTTTGCTAGTTGTTGCTCTATTTTGTTACTGGTCTTAATGTTTGGACTGATTCTTGTCTTGATTATGTCTTGCTAATGACTTTGTCAATTTTTTGACGGTCCTGTTTTGCTCTATCACTGTGTTGCAATTTTGGACTGTTTTGGGTGGGCATTTTTGTCCTTTTTAATGCTTTTCGGATGTTATTAAACTGAAAATGAACAAGATACTACATCACAGGCCAATGAAAAAACTCCCGTCGATTTTTGAGGCCTCCACAATATAAAAGACGGATACATATATACATATGTAGCGAAAATAAATAAATTCTGGGCGATGACGAAATCTTGTTATTACAAAGACGAAATAAAAAGTTTTATGATCCGCATCTTGGCGAGGTGATCTCGGGTGGCCAACCGATGCTTCGCAGCCATGGCGTATCTAAAACTTAGTACAACTACATATCTGAGCCCATACTATAATAAAATTATATTTTCTTATATTTACATACAATATATGTATTTCTTTAACTTATTTTTGGTAAATATTTATTTGTTATTGAATTTGTTTACTAAGTGTTTATACAGGTACGTGAAGATACTTCCGAAGATGACAATTAAAAGGGGTTTGAAAATCTCTTCAAAATTCATTGCTTTATTTATATTTTTTTGTAAATTCTTGTAATTGTACAAAAGATAAAGTATAGTGAAGATTTTACTTTTGGAGTGTCGGGTGGGAGTCTCCCTTTATTCACTTATCTATTTTACGCGCTTAGGCAAAACTTTAAATCGTAAATACTTTTATAAACAAATTAATTTAACTTAGATACTTAAGTTAATTAATTCATATTTTTACGTCACGTAAACATTAGGACGTCTTTTCTTTTCTTTTCCTTCTAAGTAGTTTACTTAAACTTTACAAATAATCCTTTTACACATCCTTTTGTTAAAAACACTTTTAAAATTAATATTCCTTTCTCATTCTTAAACTCATTTTTTCTTGCAAAAGTGAAACAATATTTACAGAATGAAAAACGCAAGTCAATCGATGTAATTATTGTACAATCTTTTCAATGCATTTCTTTTTACATTCTTTACTCAATGTATTTAAACATACATTACTTACACATTTTCTTTATATATATTTCGTAATAGTATCTATTTATATTAATATATTTACATACTTTTCATATTAACAATATACATTCTTTTACACTCTTTTTTATACTTTCTTACATATAAATTTTCATACATATCAAATTTTCTCATACATATGAAAAATACATTTTTCCATACTCTTATGTACATATTTTTAAAATTATTGTTTGCACTTGTATATACATATTTATTACTGTTCATATTTATACTTTTCAAAAAATATATCTTTTACCTCCCCTCTCTTTAAAAATTAAGTTTAGTCGGGTACCACATATGTGGATTTCGAAGGATGCCTAACACCTTCCCTTCGGAATAACTTGAACCCTTACCTAGAATCTCAAATGGTTTTCGCAGATTAAAATGCGAGTCGTACATATCAATAATCAAAAAATAGGTTTCCTTATTTTCCTTAAAAATTAGGTGGCGACTCTGTACATAGTAAAAAATTCTTTAGAGTCCATAAGTTGTGCTTTATCTAACCTTGGTAAAAAATAGGGCACGACAATGACTGTGTTATATTTGCAAATTTTTATGACTTAATATGTCTGTGTTTGGTGATTTTTATGTCCTGGACTGTTGAAACTTGATATGTCTGTAACTGAAGTTCATTTATCTGGCTGTGGTGACTATTTGATGATTCGAGTTCTTGATTATGTATTGTTGTACTTGCTACATGTTTATTATTTCCTGAAATATGTTTGTTACTATATTGAGTCGGCCTATGACACCTACCAGTACATAGAGTCTGTACTGATGGTACTGATGCACT
The DNA here is from genome assembly GCA_003996215.1 of Jaltomata sinuosa. Classification (NCBI taxonomy): domain Eukaryota; kingdom Viridiplantae; phylum Streptophyta; class Magnoliopsida; order Solanales; family Solanaceae; genus Jaltomata; species Jaltomata sinuosa. The sequence goes on along the minus strand of QJPP01001495.1, from coordinate 103,428 downwards.
TTTTTTCTGAGTGTAGACTGTGTTCTAGAGGTTTCGATGCGACCTCATCTCTAGCTTTCGTGATTGATCAATCCGAGGGTGAGCTTTCTTTATTTCACAGTTGCCATGGATCTTTGTAGTTTACACATGTCTTTTATTTCGAATATTGTTATTTATTAGTATTTTTCAATTATTCTTAGACATTGTCAGTTAGTTTCCTGTACGATGACTTTCAGATTTTAGAAAATATAACAGATAATTCCGCATAATTATTCTTTAACAGTTAAGATTCATTATTTTTATGTCTTGTTAGTCATTTATTTTGCTAAAATTGATTTGATTAAGGCTGGGTTAGAGAAAAGTGTTGGTTCATCCACGGGAGGGTTTGTGTGCATGTCATTTATGGTCAATTGGATCGTGATAAAATTGATATCAGAGCTTTAGGTTCATCGATCTCATTATATAAGGACATGTCTAGTAAAGTCTTGTGCAATGGTACATAAATGTCTATACTTTTCTTTGAGAGGCGACAGGGCACTAGAAAAACTCTATTCTTTCTTTTTTATGCTATTTCTTGATTCCAATTGGTATGTGATGATCCAAATTGATATATAACCTCTTCATTCTATTCTCCCATAGATGATGTGGACACGTACCACTAAGACGAAAGCAGAGGTACCCAAGCCGGTTTTTGGGGCCGCAACTTGAGGTTGAGGACACGCGAGGGAAGGTGGAAGAGGTAGGCGATGGAGAGCAACGCCCTCCATGGGCAGAACTTGTAATGACCTGTTCAGTAGTTATTAAAAAAGTACCTCATTGCGAGTTATAAGAACTTGTGAAATACGCTCTCAAAATAAATTGGGGTAACGCGATAAAAAATTTCGAAATTTAAAATTTTACTCGAGGTGACGTTATCCCACTATAGCGGGAATTTTCTCTCTATATGTCACGATCTAAATATCGGACCGTACAGACACCTACTCTAAACACCTAGATAGGAGAACTCTTACCACCCGATCCGATATGCAATGCAAAAATCAATAATAAATAGAGGAAATAACCCTTTTTAAAACACGAAAAGCATTTACAACTTTGATACAGTGAAATCCTTTACAAAAACTTGAATACAACCCTCCGTAGAAACTAGTCTAAATAGGTACAAGAGCTCTAAAGGAGAAATACAAGTACGAAAAAAAGACACAACTTACACCATGGAAACGAAGAGTAGAAGCTACTGGAGATCGCCACCGTTCAATACCTATGAAACATAACTGATCCTGCAAGCAGACTATACCCAAAAAGGTATAGCAAGAGTAGTATCAATATAAATAACACGTACTGGTAGGCATCATCGGTCGACCCGAATCTGCCGCATACCATCATATAAGAAATCAAGAGAAAACATGCAATAGTTACAATAATCCAGTCCTTCAACATCCACCTTTACCATCATGATATTAACACTAAGAACTTACGCGTATTGTTCCAAATCTTCTTACTCCGCTCCGCTGCCAACTCCACAACTTAGAGAATCTACACCATCCCATCCTGGTCTAACGTAACGCTAGGACTTTCTCCCAATCACCTTTAACACTAGGACCCCCCTAGGTCACACTTAACTCAAAGGCTTCCCAAGTCACTCTTAACACCAAGACTTCCCAAGTCACTCTTAACACCAAGACTTCTCAAGTCACACTTAGAACTAGACTTCCCGAGTCACTCTTTCCCACCAATTTATCGACTAAGTCTAGAGCCTGACTACCATCCCTTGTTCAGGTCAACCATCCTGACTCTACAACCAGAAGTATGCCCGCTACCCCATAAGTAAACACATATGATTATGTTACCTATTACAAGTACCCGAACTGCTCAAGGATCCCTAGGACAACACTTAAGTGTTCGACAAGCCATTCGGTCTATACCAAGACCAACCCCACAATTAAGTACAACTACCCGGTCACTCATGGGCCAACACGCAATAATCACATTTTCAGGAATAACCTAGTCCACTCATGGAATCATCAACAAATACAATCAACAAACATAACTAAACTCGTACCAAGAGTGGTACCCGAGCCAACCATTATAGAACTTGCACTATGCGTGATACCCAAGCCAACTATTATAGAACATGTACTAGGCATGGTACCCAAACCAACCAATATGTATCCCGTACCAGGCATGGTACCCGAGCCAACTAATATATATCTCGTACTAGGCGTGGTACCCGATCCAACCGAATGTCACACACAATTCAATAAGTCAACAATTAATGAAAAAAATCACATGACTTGTAAACCAACAAGCAACCAAACCAAGTTCATTTCACATAATTAAACCCGGATACTTAGACATTCATAATTCCATTCCCTAAGCATGCAATGCACATATAATACTAAGCCACATTTACATGAACACATATTGCAATTGGGAAAAACAATAACCATCACCTACCCAACAACATGGTTCATACCCTAATATTGAAATCCTGTCGAGGACTGATTCCTAGTTTACCCTCTAGACACATATTCAACCGATACATTAATTCTGGAACTCTTCTTTAAAGATAACACAACCTACGAAAAACGTCCCCTAACATTGAGGCTCCAACCCTTCCTGTTCACCCCATTTCCTTTAATTGAATTATTCCTGAAGCCCATTATACCTCAGCCACTTATTTACCCATAATATTATTGGTTCTCCAAACCTACCCAATAAACTAGTTCCCTAAAATTATAATCACACTCAACGATACATAAGAATTGGATCGAAGTCCCATATATTACCATTTCCCTATTAAAAATACAGCCAAACACTATATTTGTCCCTCTAGACTTCGTGCTCGAAGGCCTAGGAATGAATTCTCCCATCATTCTACCATGATAATGAGCAAGAAAATAAGGGTCTATGGTTACTCAATTAAGACTAGCCTACCTAGACTCTAAGCATCAGCTGTAGAGGTCTGAACACCATATTCTGGCTCCGTGAAGGCGATTCCTGATGGAGAACAAACCTGGAATCCATGGTTTTGCCCTTCCTTAGCCGAAGTCTCCCCTTCTCATGGATTACAATCCTTGTAACAGCCTAGGAGGGTTTTTGGAGTAGCCTTTGTTTATTTTCCAACTGAGGAGGAGAAGTCTAAAATAAAATCGCATTTTCAGCTACTTCCTCTGCCGTATCGCTATAGCGGCCGGATGACCGCTACATCGACTACCCTCTATTATAGCGGGGTGATGTCAGTCAGACAAATTTCAAAATCTAAAATTTCCATCATGTTAACCCTACTTAATTTAGATATTATTTTAATCATACTTAAAAACCATGATAAAGTGATTTTAGAATAACGATGGGACAAGTCATTATAACAAATACTAATTTACCCATCGTTCGTCCCCAAATAATCTTGTACTAAAAAGCACAGAAGAAACTATTCAGGAAATCTCATAGTCCCACTTAGACCGCATAATTACGACCCTACACGAAACATCAAAACTTTCCCCTTCTTAGTCATACTCGACTCAATTGGAAATAATTTATTCCCGCTATGCCAAGGAAAAACCCTTCCTTCAAGCTACACAAAAAAATTTAAAGCGACCTCTTTCGAGTGCCCAAGAAATCTGGGGTCTCGTAAAATACCGGAGCAAAAGGATTTTTTGTAAAAATAATTTGGGAAGGGAGCTGTTCCTCTCCCTGTTGACCTATCATTCTGCTATAGCGTAAATTATATCTCCATAGTGGTACCTCTATAGTGCAAAGCAATCACTACATCGGTTGGTAATAGTTTTAAAGGGGTGAAAAATGGGTTTCACTCCCATTCTTCCCCATTCCATGCAAAAACACTCTCTTCCTCCCGATCACTCCACTCCCGACATTGAAAAATCCAGGTAACTAATGTACCTACTTACTTCCTTATTTTATTGCATGAATATCGATAAAATTATGATAGAAAATGGTGGATAAAGTAATTGAATTGGATTTTTGAATTTGAAAGATTTTGTTGAATGTTGTTGGATTTTTGAAGCATGGATTGTTCTCTTACGTTTACAATGCTTCCACAGCGTTCTAAGCGTAAGGATTATGTGATTTTTGACCCAAAATGGGCTCAAAATGGTAGGGTAGATGAAGTATTATTTTTGATAAAAAGTGGTGATTTGGGCCAATTTTAGGGGTTATAAGGCCTAAATTTTTGCATAAAATGGTAGTAGAGCACTTTAGGTGTACTGATCTGGACTTGGAATGATAAAAATGAAGATTTGGGCCAAGAGGAGCCATTGATGGACCCCTTTAAGCTCTGGGACGATGAAGACCGCTCTAGCGGAACCCAACTACCACATCGATCCCATTATAGCGGAGAAATTCCCGCTATAGCGGTACTGTTGTAGCAGAATATCATCATCTATAGCGAGAGGCTGCAAAACAGTAGCCTCCCAGGCCTAGACAAGAGTAATTTTCTTTTTGAAATGCATTTCCTTGCGTTTTTACGAGTTCTAACCCCACCCCTGGCTACCATGCAGGTTGACTTAACGATGGATGCCAGTCAAGAACATATTCCCCCTTACGAGAGATTCCCCAATGATGCTAGTCGGGAGAGGTTTCGGGATTACCAGAGGACCGGTATATGCTATGAAAGGGCCTTTAATATAAGGGGTGTGGATGTGAAGGCACCCGCCTTCTATCTTAGGGTTCAAGAGTTCGGCTGGGGTCCGTTGGTGTTGGCTCCCCCTTACGGCCGCTCAGGCTGGGTGAGAAAGTTCTATGCCATCCTCCCTACTGTACGTTGGGATGACCTCAACCCCACTATTCGCCTCCATAGAGTAGATATCCCCATGGATGCTCGGACCATCAACGAGGTGCTAGGAGTGCCTTATATTTTGAACGAGGCATACGAAGCCAAGGCTCGACTGTGGGACATGACATGGCTGAGGGATTATCACGACCCAGACCGTTGTGAGTGGCACCCACCCGAATCCCCCGAGTGAGCGGACCAATATCGACCCAACACTTAACCATTCTAGCAGCTTAAAACTAATGCATAAAATAAACTAGTAATAAAATCTCAAACACTATATCATAAAACTACGGAAACATTCTTCCTAGAACCTGAAAGTCATCGTACCAAAATATTCTACCAAATTGTATAGAGAATATGGGGATGCAACTCCAAAATAAGGAAGGTCTAAGCCCAAAAAAAGTGGGCTACAACTAAAAGGAAGAAACCAAGGTAGCTCGATTGAAGCAACTCACCCTTGATGTCTGAAAACGCTGAGACTACAGGTGAGGTCGCGTGTCAACCGCCGGAAGATTGCCTGTACTCACAAAAAGAAAAGCAAGTGCAGAGTTAGTACACAAATACCGTGTATTGGTAGGATCATCGACCAACTCTAATAAATATAATATGAACAGTAAACCATAACATAGTAAGGTACAGGAAACATGCAACAAGTCAACAAACAACCAGATATTAATCCCCTCCCTTAGCCCAGTAAACACATGAACCAAAAAGCAACCATTGACCACACCCAAAAACAACAACATATACCCTTTTTCACATAACCTGGACCCACCAAAGATCCCTCTAACATCACCTAAGTGTTAGACATGCAAACCCGATCTACACTAAGACCAAACTCACATTTAAATAAAATCACCCGGCCTTTCATGGACCATATGCAGAATTCATAATTCAAGAGTACAACCCGGTCCACTCATAGAACCATCGAAATAATATAATAATACAATTAAAATAACTCGTACCAGGCGTGTTGTTACCCGAGCCAACCATTAGAAATTCTTGTACCAAGCATAGTACTCGAGCCAACCATTAGTATACCCGTACCAGGCGTGGTACCCGAGTCAATCGTTAGTAATTCCCATACCATGCATGATACTCGAGCCAACCAAATGTCAAACAAGTCCAATCAATCACAACAAATGAACAAACATACTTGTAAAACCAACAATCAAACAAAAAAAGTTCTTTCACAAAGACTGATTACCGGACAATTAGACATTCACAATTCATTTCATAAACATGCAACTCATACACTACTATGGAATAGTATGTGAACACATAATGCATATTAGAAATCAATAACCATCACCTACCTCAAAATATTCCAAGCTCTACTCAACCAGAGCTTTCCCATTTTCCGAAGTTCTTGCCGATTTTTGGTCTAAAACAACACACAATAACCAAAAATCATTCTTATGGCCTACTAGTTACCCGGATTATGCAAAAATCCCAAATTCTAGGCCAACCATGATCATCCACCCTTTTCCCAGACTTTTATACCATTAATTCACCTATTCCTACCATTTTTATGGATGCATTTAGGGAATTAAGGTCACATGATCATAATCTAATGAAATTAACAACACCCAAGAACTTCTACACCCTAGAATCCGTCCCCTCGGATTCTACCATCCTAGGTCATTCCAAACCTTTTCCCAAGTCCAACCCTAGGAGTTCTATAGCATAGGAAAAATATTACGGAGTTTGGGGAGCAGAATTCTTACCCTTAGGATGAAAATTGGTGGAAAACTGATGAAAATCGCTCAAAATTGCCTTGCCCTTCTCCCAAAACGTCTTTGATGAAAAACTAACTGTTTTGGAGAAGTTTCTACATTAAATCTCATCATGCTCTTCTATAGCCGTCCGCGCTCTGCTATAGAGGTTCTGCTGTAGCAGAACCATCCGCCATAGCGATGCTGACCAACGCTGACTTCCACTGTAGCGGTATTTTCTTCACTATGGCGGAGGTCACTATGGTGGTGTGTCAACCTTTACGGAAATTGACACGGGACATAAAGTCATAAAGTCCCCCAAATTGGTCCATTTTACAACACACTCAATTTCCTGACGTTCTGGAATAACTCCTTCACGTCAACTTTGATACCGAGAGTTCTACTTACCCAAATTTGATTCCGAAAAGTCCCTCGGACTCCTTTATGTCTTAGCTAAATGGAAAACTAGCTCAAAACCAGACATGTTACCCAATCCTTACCCGGATTTCCCTAGACCATACCTCGCTCCAAAACTGGCCGAGACTATCCTAGCCCACAATTTTCAACTCCCAAATCTGGAAGTTTTCTGACTCAAAACTTGGCACAAAAAGTTTACCTGTAACGACGAACCTGATCATTATAACAGATACCAATTTACCTATCATTCATCCCTGAACGATCGAACCCAAAATTATAAAAATACAGAAAGGACAGTGTAGTACCTGAATCCTCAAACAAGTGAGAGTACTTGTCCCCCATGTCTTTCTCAGTTTTCCAAGTGGCTTCCTTAATCGTATGATGCTTCCATTGAACCTTTACCATACTGATCACCTTTGTCCTCAATTTCTGGATATCTCGATCAAGAATCACAATCGGTTTCTTTTCATAGTGCAGATCCTTATCAAATAACACCTCATCCCACTTGATGATGTAGTACCCATCCCCATGGTATCACTTTAGCATGGATACATAGAATACCGGATGGACACCTGATAAACTGGGAGGCAGTGCTAACCTATAAGCCACTGACCTTACAATCTCAAGAACTTCAAACGGTCCGATGAACCGAGGGATGAGCTTTCCCTTCTTACAAAAATGCATAACTCCCTTCATTGGTGACACTTTCAATAACAATTGTTCACTAATCTGAAAATCCATGTCCCTTACCTTGCGATCTGCATATTCCTTCTGCTTGCTTTGGGCCACTAGTAACTTGTTCTAAATGCCTCAATATTTCCAACACAATACGGAGATGTTCAATATGCTCCTCCCGACTCTTCGAGTAGATCAAAATATCATCAATAAAAATGATGATGAACAAATCCAAATAAGATTTAAAAACCCCATTAAGCAAACTCATGAATGCCGCCGGTGCATTAATCAATCCAAACGATATCACTAAGAACTCGTAATGCCCATACTGAGTCTAAAAAGTAGTCTTAGGAATATCCTCTGGCCTAATCTTCAACTGATGATACCCTAACCTTAAGTCAATTTTTGAGAACACAGAAGCACCCTGTAACTGGTCAAATAGATCATCCATACGGGGTAAAGGGTATTTATTCCGGATAGTCACCTTATTCAACTATCTTTAATCTATGCACATCCACATACTATCATCCTTTCTCTTCATAAATAAAATTGGAGCACTCCAAGGCGAAGCACTAGGATGGATGAATCCCTTATCTAGGAGTTCTTAAAGCTGGGTCTTAAGTTTCCTTAACTCTGCCAGAGCCATACGATAGGGGGAATGGAAATTGTATGAGTGCCCGGCTCCAAGTCAATACAAAAATCAATATCCCTGTCTGGAGGTATACCAGGCAAATCCTCCAAAAACACCTCCTGAAACTCTGAAACAACCGAAACTGACTCACTAGATGGGGACTCCACACTATCATCCCAGATATGAGCCAAAAAGGCTAAACACCCTCTCCCCACTAGCTTCCTAGCCCAAATGAACGATATTATCTTGGCCGGCTTAGGCCTGTACACACCTTTCCACTCTAACCTATCCTTACACAGAATCTTTAGAGCCATGGTTTTGGTGTTACAATTCAATACAACATAATAAAGGGATAACCAGGTCATACCTAAAATGACATCGAAGTCTACCATATCCAGAATTACCAAGTCTACCCAAGTATGCAACCCCATAAAAATTACAGAACAAGCATGATAAACATGAGTCATAATCACGGACTCTCCAACCAGAGTGGAAACATGGATAGGGGAATCAAGGATATCACAAATCAAGTCCAGACCTAAAGCAAAATTCACAGACAAATAAGAGTAGGTAGAACTTGGGTCAAAAAGTACCAAAGTCATCCTATCACAGACAAGAATTGTACCTGTGATCACTGCGTCTGATACCTCCGAAGAGGGATCTCCCTCTTAAACTGGCCTGGATCACCACAATAGAAACAACCACGATCAAGCGAAGGCCTGCTGGTAGATGTGTAAGAAGCTCTCTGGCCCCGAGGAGCTGAAAACTGCTGATTAGCTCCCGAATGACCACTTGTAGCAGCTGGCAAAGCTGACTGAATAGGACGGACGGAGTACACCTGCTTATTATGGCCTCTGGAGTGCGAGCCACTGAAGTTTCCATCATTCGGGGGCCTATTGGCTAACACTTTAGCCCGCCCAACTTGCTTGACCCCTTCTAACTTCTTAACATAATTTGTTACCTCATTAAAGCCCTTCCCTGCTGAAGTCATGTGCACCGATAACACATGTAAATCCGTATTCAAGCCCTTCACAAATAACCGTATCCGCTTCTCCTCAGAACCCAACAACTGTGTAGCAAAATGAGATAAGTCATAAAACCTAGCCTCATAAGCAGAGACCGACATGTTACCCTGCTCAAGAGCCAGAAACTCATCCTTTTTGTGATCTCTCAAAGTACGAGGCACATACTTCTCTAAGAAGAAAGTGTGAAACTGCTCCCAAGTCAGTGGGGGCAAAACACATGACCGACATTCCACATAAGACCTCCACCACTGCTTAGCATCACCCTGCAACTGAAAAGTGACAAACTCAACCCTATGTTGTTTCACAATGCCCAGCTTGTGCAGCCTCTCGTAATAGTCCAATATGAACTCATAAGCATTTTCCTTTTTCAGTACCCTGAAACGTAGGAGGTTTCAGCTTAAAGAACTTAGTCAGCATCTCGTGCTCATTCCCTGTCATGACTGGACCTAGCATTGGTCTAAAGAATTCATCTATGCCCGATGCCGCATCCATTCTAGAAGCTGTAGTCGCCACTGGCTGAGTACCCGAAACCTGATCTGCAGTCCTTGTGGGGTTGGCTCAAACACCAACCAGCCCACTCAGGAAGGAACACACTTGCTAAAATGCTTTGGGTGTGATAGGAGGAAGGCCTGCACCTCCAGCCGGTGCTGCCTCCACCTGCTCTATACCCTCCTCAACAGCAACCTCGACCTCCTCTTCAACCTGATCCTAGGGTGGGGGAGGGGTCGCCTCACGTGCTCTACAACCACTTGAGCTCCACCCCTGGTGGGTGTTGCTCTACCTCGGACCCTGCCCCTGCCCCTTTCTCTTCCTCTGACATCTGGGCTCGCTGCTGGGACTGGTGCTCTTACTCCATTGTTGCTTGTGTTAACCATCTACGGAGTGGAGAGTGAACAAAGTTAGATACCAATTTGTATCACCAGATACAAATTGGAATCAAGTATAGCACGAAGTAAGAAAAAAAGATAGTTTTCCTAAAGTCCTATAGCCTCTCGAAGAAAAGCAAGATGTCTCCGTACTGTTCCGCAAGACTCTACTAGACCTATTTTGGTATGATGAGATCAACGAACCTAGGGCTCTGATACAATCTTTGTCACAACCCAGACCGCCGTGAGTGGCACCCATCCAAATCCCCCGGGTAAGCGGACCAATACCAATCCAACACTTAACTATTCTAGCAGCTTAAAACCAATGCATAAAATAAACTAGTAATAAAATCTCAAACACTATATCATAAAACTGCGGAAACATTTTCCCTAGAACGTGAAAGTCATTGTACCAAAACATTCTACCAAATTATCTAGAGAATACGGGGATGCAACCCCAAAATAAGCAAGGTCTAAGCCCGAAATGAGTGGGCCACAACTAACAGGAAGAAACCAAGGTAGCTCGATCGAAGTAGCTCACCCTTAATGTCTGAAAACACTGGGACTACAGGTGAGGTCGTGTGTCAGCTGCCAGAAGATTGCCTATACTCACAAAAAGAAAAGCAAGTGTAGAGTCAGTACACAAATACCGTGTACTGGTAGGATCATCGGCCAACTCCAATAAATATAATATGAACAGTAAACCATAACATAGTAAGGTACATGAAATATGTAACAAGTCAACAAACAACCAGATATTAAGCCCCTCCGTTAGCTCATTAAACACATGAACCAAAAAGCAACCATTGACCACACCCAAAAACAATAACATATACCCCTTTTCACATAACCCGGACCCACCAAGAATCCCCCTAACATCACCTAAGTGTTAGACATGCAATCCCGGTCTATACTAAGACCAAACTCACATTTAAATAAAATCACCCTTCCTCTCATGGACCATATGCAGAATTCACAATTCGAGAGTACATCCCGGTCCACTTATGAAACCATCAAAAGAATATAATAATATAATTAAAACAACCCGTACTAGGCGTGGTACCCGAGTCAACCGTTAGTATACCCATACAGGGCGTGGTACCCGAGCCAACCATTAGTAATTCCTGTACTAGGCTTGATACCCGAGCCAACCAAATGTCAAATAAGTCCAATTAATCACAACCAATGAACAACCATACTTGTAAAACTAACAAGCAAACAAAAGAAGTTTATTTCACAAGACTGATTACCGGAAAACTAAACATTCACAATTCATTTCGTAAACATGTAACTCATACACTACTAAGGAATAGTACATGAACACATAATGCATATAAGAAATCAATAACCATTACCTACCTCAAAATATTCCAAGCTCTACTCAACCAGAGCTTTCTCATTTCCCAAAGTTTTTGCCGGTTCTTGATCTAAAAAAATACACAATAACCAAAATTCAATCCTTATGGCCTACTAGTTACCCGAATTATGCAAAAATCCCAAACTCCAGGCCAACCAGGATCATTCCACCCTTTTCCCGAGATTTCTCACCATTAATTTACCTATTCCTATCATTTTTATGGATGTATTTAGGGAATTAAGGTCACGTGAATAATCTAATGAAATTAACAACACCCAAGAACTTTTACACCCTAGAATCCCTTTCCCCCCGGATTATACCATCATAGGTCATTCCAAACCTTTTTCCAAGTCCACCCGTAGCAGTTCTATACGGTAGGAAAGATAGTATGGAGTTTGGGGAGCAGAATTCTTATCTTTAGGATGAAAATGGGTGGAAAACTTATAAAAATTGCCCAAAATCGCCTTGCCCTTCTCCTAAAACGTCTTTGATGAAAAACTGACTGTTTTGGAGAAGTTTCTGCATTAAATACCATCACACTCCATTATATCAATCCACGCTCCATGATAGCAGTTCCGCTGTAGCAAAACCATCCGCCATAGCGATGCTGACCGATGCTGACTTCTGCTATAGCAGTATTTTTTCCACTAAGACGGAGGTTGCTATGGCAGTGTCAACCGCTATGGCAGTTGACATGGGATAGAAAGTCATAAAGTCACCCAAATTGGTCTATTTTACAACACACTCAATTTCCTGATATCCGTAACAACCCCTTTCACGTCAACTTTGATATCGGGAGTTCTACTTATCCGAATTCAATTTTGAAAAGTCACCTGGACTCTTTTATGTCTTAGATAAACATAAAACTAGCTCAAAAATATACATGTTACCCATTCCTTACCTGGATTTCCCTAGACCATACCTCTCTCCAAAACTGATCGAGACTAGCCTAGTCTAAAATTTTCAACTCCCAAATCTGAAAGTTTTCTGACTCAAAACTTGGCACGAAAAGTTTACCCATAAGAATGAACCCAATAATTATAGGTATACTCTAGTGGAGGAGGAGTTCAGGGGTCGGGTCTACTGGCCAGTGCTGAGGGCATCACGAGTACTTATTTCTTAGTTGATGCTAGGAGGTGGCTGAACTTGATGTCCTGGAGGATCCATCCTTCGAGCAACACTATCGACGTCACTTATCCTCAAGCCTTGGTGGTGGATTATGCTATGCAGGGAATTATACTGAACGTGAGGGCATAAATTGTAGCTGAGTGGAAGGACTTCTACCGGGCTTCTAAGAAAAGACCCTTCCTTCTGGGTTTGGTGTCTGAGCTATGTCGGCGATTCCAAGTGCCTGTGAATTATACTGACAGGAAGGTGGATATGAATGCCCTCTTTAACCCTCTTCAGGTGAAGGTGATTGCGTCTACGGGGAAGAAGAAGAGAAAAGTGGGTAAAGCGAATAGCAGTCAGGCTGCTGAGGGTGATGATGATGATGATGACACTCCTGCCCCTCCTTCTCAGTCCCAGCCCCCGATCACTAGCAGCCAGCTTGAGGAGAATTTGGCTGCGGTCAGGAGATTTATGAGGGGTACTACTTCCGGAGCTACAACCCCGCCCCCTCTGCTCAGGACTTTGTAGCACTCCATAGAGAGTTGGATGAAGAGAAGAACAAGAGGCACTCCCGAGACCGCATGCTTTCCCAGATGTGGAAGACCATTAAGGCCATGTTCACTTGTTCTACCTCTGATCAAGAGCTTCCCCAGCTAGACCCGAAGGACCTGCAGGAGTTCCCCTTCTTTAGTGATGCCGAGGACCCCGCCCTCTCAGCCCCTGATGGTGATGAGGCATATAGCTAGGACCTTTCCCTCTTATTATATTAGCACTACTATTTCTTTGGTTTTCCCCATTTGGGGAATGTACTAGACGATGTTTCCCTTTCCTTTCCCCCTTTGTTTTAAGCACGTGGATGCTATTTTTAGACAATTATGACCTTATATGCATACTATATTAGCTCTATTGGTGATTTTCTTGATTTACATAGTAGCTCGTAGCTTAAATATTGCTTTTAGACACCCCAGAATAAGAAGCAAAATAGGGGGAAATTAGAGCAGGGATTCTGCCCCGCCCTCCCCGCTATAGCAGTTGACACACCACTAAAGTGGCACCACCGTAGCAGAAAAATTCCCGCTATAGCAGGATTGTCGTAGCAGTATTATTGCACCATGGCGGCCCCAACAGTAGCAACCCATAAAATTGAATTTTTCTACAGAGTTTACCCATTCCCGTTCTCGGTTAACAACGTTAACCTCATAAATCACACCATGGTTTTAAACATAACCTCAAGACCATTCCCAGCAATGCATAATTCTGAATTCAGCACCATGTTATAATAAAAAACACTTACAAACCACACTAGAATGGTGTACAATGACACATTTTTGCTATCATACACTACTCGTCCCCCTTTTTTCTATGGTTCCCAACCAATCCCAACTGTCCTGAAACCAGAGTCTCCCCACAGTCACCAAATCCTGTTGTTCCCTTACCATCTTCACCAATGGTAAGCCCACACCTAAACGTAATACCATTTCTTCTATTAAGTCACACAACACTTTATTCACTAACTCAAGATCACACAATATCAAGTTACGACTCTTCCCAAACCAAAGTTTTCACCATAAGGTAAGCAATTACACACCACACAATTATAGTCATACAAGTAATGCAATGCACAAAATTGCAAGCTTCAAGCTATATCACAATTGAGTCACATCTAATATCCTTTATTCGCCTCATGGATGACTATTAGCCGATCATCCATGTCTTACCATAGCCTCTAAGGCCAGATACCAATTGGAACTTTCTCGGTTCCAACTTCTCTTGCTTGTGTCATTCCAACCAGAGTCAAATGACATCATTTACTTCATTGAGATACCAATTGGAATTGAGAGATACCAATTGGACCCAACCCATACAAGCTAGTAACAATCCGCATGAAAGAAATGAAAGAAAGGAGGCAATTCCTAGAATGCTTTATAGCTTTCCAAAGATTAGATGTGAACGTAAACACACCAATCTGCATGACTCTATTCGACATTGGCTCTTATACTGGAAGATCGATAACCCAGGCTCTAATACCAAATTGTCACGACTCAAATATTGGGCCATACAAGACCTACTCTAAACACCTAGATAAAATAACCCTTACCACCCGATCCAATAGGCAATGCAGAAATCAATAATAAATAGAGGAAATAACCCTTTTTAAAATAGGAAAAGCATTTACAACTTTGATACAATGAAATCCTTTACAGAAACTTGAATACAACCCTCCCTAGGAACTAGTCTAAATATGTACAAGAGCCCCAAAGGAGAAATACAAGTACGAAAAGAAGACACAGCTCCCACCATGGAAATAAAAAATAGAAGCTGTCGGAGATCACCACCGTTCAGTACCTATGAAACATCACTGATCCTACAACCAGACTATACCCAAAAAGGCATAGTAAGAGTAGTATCAGTACAAATAACACGTACTAGTAGGCATCATCAATTGACCTGAATCTGTCGTATACCATCATATAAGAAATCAAGAGAAAATATGCAATAGTTACAATAATCCATTCCTTCAACATCCACCTTTACCACTATGATATTAACACTAAGAACTTATGTGTCTTGTCCCAAGCCTTCCTACCCTGCTCCGGTGCCAACTCTATAACTTGGAGACTCCACACCATCCCATCCTGGTCCAACGTAACACTAGGGCTCTCCCCCAATCACCTTTAACACAAGGACCCTCCCAGGTCACACTTAACTCAAAGGCTTCCCAAGTCACTCTTAACACCAAGACTTCCCAAGTCACACTTAGCACTAGACTTCCTGAGTCACCCTTTCTCACTAATATTTCGACTAAGTTCAGACCCAAACTACCACCCCTTGTTCAGATCAACCATCCTGACTCTAAAACTAGAAGTATGCCCACTACCTTATAAGTAAACACATATGATTATGTTACCGGTTACAAGTACCCAAACCACTCAAGGATCCCTAGGACAACACTTAAGTGTTTGACAAGCCATTTCGGTCTATAGCAAGACAAACCCCACAATTAATTACAAACCCGACCACTCATGGGCCAACACACAACAATCACATTTTCAGGAATAACCTAATCCACTCATGGAACCATCAACAAAAACAATCAACAAACAAAATTAAAATTGTACCAGGCATGGTACTCGAGCCAACTATTATAGAACCTGTACCAGGCATGGTACCTGAGCCAACCATTATTAAACATATACCAGGCATGGTAATTGAGCCAACCATTATTAAACATGTAACAGGTATGGTAATCGAGCCAACCAATAAGTATCTCGTACCAGGCGTGGTACCCGAGCTAACTAATATATATTCTGTATCAGGCGTGGTACTCGAGCCAACCGAATGTCACACACAATCTAACAAGTCAACAATTAATGAACAAAATCACACTTGTAAACCAACAAGTAACCAAACCAAGTTCATTTCACATGATTGATACTTGGATACTTAGACATTTATAATTCCATTCCCTAAGCATGCAATGCGTATACAATACTAAGCGACTGTTAAGTGAACATATATTACATTTGGGAAAAACAATAGCCATCACCTACCTAATAACCGGGTTCATACCCCAACATTGAAATCCTGTCCGAAGACGAATTCATTGTTTACCCTCTAGACACATATTCAACCGATACATCAATTTTGGAACCCTTCCTTAAAGACAACACAACCCAGGGAAAATGTCCCCTAACATTGAGGCTCCAACCCTTCCTGTTCACCCCATTTTCTTTAATTGAATTATTCTCGAAGCCCACTATACCTTAGCCACTTATTTACCCATAATATTCCTGGTCCTCCAAACCTACCCAACAACCTAGTTCCTTATAATTAGAATCACACATAATGATACATAAGAATTGGATCGACGTCCCACAACATTACCATTTCCCCATCAATCATACAGCCAAATGCTACATTTATCCCTCCAGACTTTGTGCCTGAAAGCCTAGGCATGAATTCTCTCATGATTCTACCATGATAATATGCAAGAAAATAAGAGTCTACGATTACTCAGTTAAGCCTAACCTATCTGGATGCTAAGCATTAGATGTAGAGGTCTGAACACCACATTATGGCTCCGTGAAGGCGATTCCTCATAGAGAACAGACTTGGAATCTATGGTTTTATCCCTCAGCCAAAGTCTCCCCTCCCCATGGCTCCTAAGCTTGGAGAAGCCTAGGAGAGTTTTTAAAGAAACCCTCATCTATTTTTTAACTGGGGAGGAGAAGTATAAAAAAAAATCACATTTTCAGATACTACCTCCATTGTACCATTATAGCAGTCGGCTGACCACTATAGTGGTAGTGCTATAATGGTAAAATTCTCGCTATAGCAAGGTGATGTCATCCCAGACGAATTTCAAAATCTCAAATTTCCATCATGTTAACCCCACTTAATTTAGATTTTATTTTAATCGTTCCTGAAATCTGCAATAAAGTAATTTTTAGAATAACGATGAGACAGGTCATTACACTATAGCACCATCGTGGTAGCGACCGGCTGGCCAGTATAACAGGCTAAAAAAATCAATAACCCAAAGCACGGGTTTTATAATTTAGCTTTCTCAGCTGCAAAAAGGATGAGGCTTGCTTCAAAAACCCTCATAGGGTGCCTCATGGCCAGGAAGTGATGAAGAGGAGGGATTTCCACTCAAATAGGGTAAAACTCATGGATTCTATGTTGAATTCTCATCAGAATTCACCTTTATGGATTTAAAGTTTGCCTTCAGACTTCTGTAGCAACTGCTTGATGTCTAGGTAGGCTAGGTTTAATTGAATAGTTTAGACTCGGGTTTAAATGCATGACATATGTAGATTGACAGGAGATTGTATGCTTAGGCCCTAGGGCATGGTGTTTGGATGAATAAAACATATTTAACTATAACGACTAGACCCGTTGTTACCTTAAGAATCGGGAAATCAAATTATTTTGGGAATTAAATTAAAGTACATTGTTTAAAGTAGGGTGACGTAGTGGGAAATTTTTGATGTTTAGAAATAACCTGGGCTGACATCACTCTGCTATAGCGGTAATTATTCCGCTATAGCGGGACCGCCATAGTGGAGGGCTAACCGCCATAGCGGAGTGACGGAAAACAGAAGCTCAGAAATGAGAAATTATTAAAAAACTTCTCCTCCTCAGTTAGAAAATATACGAGGGTTTCTCCAAAAACCCTCCCATGCTGCTCAAAGGTTAGGGAATCATGAGAAGAAGGGGTCATGGCTGGAGGGACGTGGAACAACAGATTTCAGGGCCATCATTCAGCCAGGAACGCTTTCACGGAGCCAAAAACGGGCGGTTGCAGCTGCTTGGCGTCTAGGTAGGCTAGGTTTTCATGAGTAGTTAGACCTGTTTACTTTGTACACTTATCGTATAGTGGAAATGGAGATTTCATGTGTTAGGCCTTCGGACAGGAGTCTGGTAGATTCAGTATTAGTTATGAGTGAGCTAAGGTTTGGTTGGATTGAACTGCGGATTGATTGTAGTTAATTGTGGATATTTATATTGTCTTGGTATACTAAAAATGATAGACTCAGGGACTGAGATGTCAGAAAGGTTCGAGGAATTAGTAATTGCAAAGACAACTAGGTGGGTATGAAATGGGAAACTCCTAGGTGAGGTTTTGGAAATGCAAAAGGCATGTTAAGAAATCATTGTTTGCTAAGGGCTAAGGGTGAAAACTCGTATAGTTGTTATCTATGTATGTCCTAGATTAATGGGGTGGTTAAATTATGTTAAAAAGGGGAAACTATTCATTATGTGTAAACAAGGGTGAGTGTGTTTAGTCTTCGGACGAAGGTCAAGGTTCAAATATATACCCAGAATAGGGGGTAGGTGATGGATTACGATTCCTGTGAATGTTGTATATTCTTGTACTCTTATCTAAGTGTTTGTATGAATTGCATTGCTTAGAGGGATTGTGTAAAATATCTAAGGGTCCTGTTTTACAGTCTGTGAGTTGAACGGTGTGTACTTGTTGGTTTACAAGTTGTGTGTTCATTATTTGACTGTGGATTCTTGACATTCGATTGGCTCGGGTACCACGCCTGGTACATGTATACTAATAGTTGGCACGGGTACCACGCCTGGTACATGTATAACATTTGGTTGGCTCGGGTACCACGCCTGGTACAGGTATGCTAACGGTTGGCACAGGTACCACGCATGGTACAGGTATAACAAACGGTTGGCATGGGTACCACTCCTGGTATGAATTACTAACGGTTGGCTCGGGTACCACGCCTGGTATGGGTTTATTTTACTGTATCATTGCATTGTTATTGATTTCATTACATTGACTGAAATTGGTTCTGTGAGTGAACCAGGCTGCTTGTTGAATTGTGATATTGGTTGGTGGTCCTTAAGTGACTGATAATCCTGTTATATCTGTTGAATTGGTCATGGTTTAGGCCGAGTTATCTGTTAACACTTAGGTATTATTTAGAGGGGATCCCGGGATGGGTCCGGTTACTTGTGCGTAGTAGGTCTGGAATGACAGGGACTGGGTTGTTCCTGGATGCATAGTCATGGGGGTTGACTAAGTCAATGGTGAGGTAGTTAGAGTTGGAGTTAGCGGTTGGGCTAAGGGTTGTGTAACTTGAGAAGTCCAAGGGCTGTGTGTGACTTGGAAAGTCTAAGGTTAGTCTGACTTGGGAAGTCTAAGGGTTGTGTGACTTGGAAAGTCTAAGGGTAGTGTGACTTGGGAAGTCTAGGCTTAGTGATGTTTTGGAAAACCAGAGAAAGAGGGGGTTGGCAGTAGAAGGAATAGAAAAGGTTAAGGTAAGGGGTGCGAGTGGATGATCGGTTATGATCAGGTCTGGTAAGGGGAAAGGGGTGAAGGATGGTTACTTTGTTTATTTTCATGCTTTCCCTATTTTCTTATGTGATGGTAGGAATGGATTCGGGTCGACTGATGATGCCTACCAGTACGTGTGGTTGTACTGACTCAACTCTTGCTATAACTTTTTGGTATAGTCTGGTTGCAGGGCTGGTGGTGTTTCATAGGTACATGACGATGGTGATCTCCAGCAGCTTCTGTCCTTCAATTTCATAATGGAAGTTGTATCTCTTTTACATGCTCTGTATAAATCTTCTAGTAGCTCTTGTACCTGTTTAGACTAGGTCCTACAGAGGGTATTTTATATTTCAAAACTAATTTTTATTTCCAAATGTTGTAATAACAAGGCCTTCATGTTAAAAAGGGAAGGATTATTTTTGCTACCTTCTATTTTTCCGCAAGTTACCTGTTGGACAGGGGGTGAGGGTTTGTCTATCTAGGTGGTTAGAGTAGACGCCCACACGGCTCAGTAGGTTGGGTCGTGACATTAACCTTGATGGTTGGGGGTGAGACTTTGCTATTATGAGTATTGTTGACCCTGTACTTGATTGATTGTTTAAGTTATGGTAGTTAATCCTCAGATAATCGGATTATGGGTAGGTTCACAAAACTAGTTTTGATTAATTGTAAGGGTTTCTAGGCCATAGCAGATTCTCCTAGGTTAGTATAATGAAGGGAGTGGGATGAGTAAGGGGATACTGAGTTTGTGGTATTAGGGAATGGATTTCCTATGGATGTATGTGTATTCATAAATGAGTCTAGGAATTAAGGTATATGAATTAGTATGTTTAATTGAATAAGCATAGAATCTATTTTTGGACAGGCCATCCAAAGCTAAAATGATGAACCATATTGTTATGGTAGGTGATGGTTATTTGCAACCCAATTGCATTATGTGTGCATAATAACTGTCTCAGTAGTATTACTTGCATAATGTGTGTTCAGGGGAAAAAGGGAATGAATGCTAAATGATATCTTAATATTAATCTCATGCAATGAACC
Organism: Jaltomata sinuosa; assembly: GCA_003996215.1. Classification (NCBI taxonomy): domain Eukaryota; kingdom Viridiplantae; phylum Streptophyta; class Magnoliopsida; order Solanales; family Solanaceae; genus Jaltomata; species Jaltomata sinuosa. The sequence continues at coordinate 83,021 of QJPP01001495.1, read as the reverse complement.
TATTTTAAATGCTTGTTGGTTGTACAAGTGTGGTATGTTATCATTGTGGTTGTAATTATTGTGATATCTTTGATTCTTCAGTTGACTCGGGTACCACGCTTGGTACATATTATTAGTTGGCTCGAGTACCACGCCTAGTATAGGTTTATTCATTGGTTGGCTCAAGTACCACGCCTGGTACAAATTTATTTATGGTTGGCTCAGGTACCATGCCTGGTACAGGTTTACTTTTTATTACGTATGTTGGTTTCTTGAGTGAATTGGGATTATTTGTTATAATGTTATTCTTACTTGATTAGTCCATGAGTGGTCGAGTTAGTATGTTTAAGCACTATGGTAGTTTTGTATGTAAATTGGGGTAGCGTTATAAGTGTCATAGACTATGTCCTAGGGATCCTTGAGTGATCCGAGTTACCTGAAGGGTGTGACATAATTGCATGTGGTCTGTACTTGTAGTTTTGGATATGTTGTGCATGATTGTTAAGTCAGGTTGTTGACTAGAAGTCTTACGGGTAGTCTATTGACTTGACTAAGGGATGTGGGTCTGGGCTACTGACTTAGGATCTTGAGTGAGAGTGATAGGCCTGCTGACGGGGATAGCTAGCTAATTGGTAATAGGGTTGACGATTGTAAGGTATCTCTGGTGTTTGGTGAGACATGTAGGCTTGGAGAGTCTAAGGCTTCTAAAGGGTCAGCGTATGACTAAGATAAGGTAGAGGGATGTTCTAAAATGATGAGTTAGCAGTAGATTAGGGTAAGGAGGCTCGGGAGGGAGAGAATAGAATTTCACGGGTAGTATATCTAGGTAGTAAGAGTTTTTGATGAAAGACCTTGTTTGCATAATTCTTGAGTGTATGAATTTTTTTTGGATATTTACATGATGTTATGTGGTGAATTTGGGTCGACCGATGATGCCACCAGTACGTGTTGTTTGTACTGATACTACTCTTGCTATACCTTTTGGGTATAACCTAGTTGCAGGATCAGTTGATGTTTCTAAGGTGAAGACGATGGTGATCTCCAACAGCTTCTACTCATCTCTTCCTATGAATGGAGATGTGTCTTATTTCTGTCCATTTCTCTTAGTAGCATTTGTACCTGTTTAGACTAGTTTCTAGGGAGGGGTTCAGTCGTATCTTTAAAGGATTTTACTGTATTCAAGTTTTGAGAATGGTTTTATTTTATCAAGGAAAATTCCATGTTTTCTTATTTATTTCTACATATCTTTTTTAATCGGGTGGTAAGGATTTTCCTATCTAGGTGACTTAGAGTAGGTGCCCGCATGATCCGATAGTTGGATTGTGATAACTTGGTATAAAAGCCTAGGTTACCAGTGTACAAGAGCAAATGTAAAATAGAATCTTACGAATTGGTGTGTTGACATCCATATCTAATCTTCGGGGAACTATGAAGTATTCTAGAAAATTATTCCACTTCTTTCAGTCCTTTCGTGCAGTCTATTATTTGCTTGTATGGGTTGAGTTTAATTGGTATCTCTTAATTCTAATTGGTATCTTAATAAGGTAGACAAATGCCGTTGACTCCGGCTGAAAGGACACAAGCAAGAAAAGTTGGAACCGGGAAGGTTCCAATTGGTATTTGGCCTTAGAAGCTATGTAAATGCATGAATGATCGGCTAACGGTCATCCATGAGGCGAATAAAAGATAATAAACATGACTTGATTTAGTGATGAATCTTGAGATTTGTGATTATGTGCACTCATTACTTGAACGATTGCGAATGTGTGAGGTGTAATTGCTTGAATTACTATGAAATTTGTGGTCAAAAAAAGGTCATAACTTGGTTATGTGTGATTAATTAAGGGATAGGGAGTATTTGCTATGTAGTTTAATTGAAACTATATACTAATTGTTATGCATAAACTTACCACTGGTAAGATGGTAAGGGGACAAATGGTTGTGACTGTGGAGAAACTCCAGTTTCAGAGCGTCGGGACTGGTTGGGAACCATGGGGGAAAGGGCTATTATTGTATAATAGTGAGAATGTGATGTTATGAATAGTTTCTTTTGGTGTGATTCTTAGATGATTTTATGATAATATGGTGCTAAATTCTTATTTATGCATTGCTGGGATTGGTCTTGAGGTTATATTAAGGCCATAATGCGATTTCAGGTGTTAAAATTTATAAAGGAAATGGGAAATGAGGAAACTTTGTAGAATCTGATAATTGTTGGGTTGCTGCCATCGGGGCTGCCATAGCGGAGCTGATCTTCTTTGATGATCCAACTATAAGGGGATTTTCCCATTATAGTAGCATCACGATAGTAGCATGCAAGCCGCTATAGCAGGATGGGCGGGACAGAATCCCTGCCCTGTTTTTCCCTATTTTGCCTTTCATTCTCGAAATGTTTTAAATCGATAGTTAAGCTGGGAGCTACTACGTGAAGCATAAAAATCACTTATAGACAAACATAGCGTGCATTCAAATAGTAACATTGTTAAAACTAGCATCCATGTACAATAATAAAAGGGAAAAGTGAGGGGAGAATATTATCTAATACATGCCCCAAATGGGGCCAAACCTAAAAGCAGTAAATAGTATATATAAGAGGGGAAAGGGAGCAAGAATGATAGGCACCAAGGGGGCCCTAGCCGGATGCCTCATCACCATCAGGGGCTGTAGGGGTGGGGTCCTCTGCCTTTGTGTCGCTCAAGAAAGGGAACTCTCGCATGTCCTCTGGCTCTAGCTAGGGAAGCTCCTTGTCAGGGATGGTACAACTGAACATGACCTTCACGGTCTTTCAAAATCGTGTAAGCATGCAGTCCCAAGAGCACATATTCTTCTTCTCTGCATCAAGTTCTTTGCGGAACGCTGCATAGTCCTGGACATGAGGAGGTAGGGCTGTAACTCCAGCAGAGGCATTCTCCATGAATATCCTGACTGCGGTCAAGTCCGCCTCCAAGCGACTGCTAGTGATCAAGGGCTGGGGCTAGAGGGAGGGGCAGAATCATCATCATTATCATCACTTTCCTCAGTGTTCCCAAAGTACTCTAATACTATTTTATGCAAAAATTTGGGCATTATAACTCCTAAAAATCACTTAAATCACCATTTTTCCAAACAAGAAATGACCCTTAATAGTCCCTATGGTTTTGAGCCCATTTTGGCCATGAACCCCGTAATTCTTACGCCCAAAACACTATGGGAGAGTTGTAAATATAAGGGAAGAATCTATGCTTCAAGGATTCAACCAAATCAAACCCAAAAATCAAAATTTCAGAAACCAACCTACTACTTATTCCATTCATCAAATTCAAGTCTGGAAAGGAAAGGAAAGTTTAATGATTGTTACCTTATTTCCGACGTCGGGAGCAAAGTGATCGGGGAGAGAATTGTGTTTTTGGGTGAAAGAGGGAGAATGAGCGAGAAACCCATTTGTCACTCCTTTAAACTGTTGGCACCCGCTATAGCAGCCAACCTCCCGCTATAGCAGGATCCAGACCCATGGAGTGGGAAATTTTGTTCTTTCATTTCGTTTAAATCTCCCAGACTCAGCATACTAATGAGGCCTCGAGATTCTTAGGTGCTTGAAGAAGGGTTGCTTTAATTAGTCTCGTGCGACTCAAAGGGGGGAATTCCTTGGTAGGACAAAATAGTAATAATTTTGGCCTGTATTTATAGTACATTGAAGAGAATAAAGTTCGGTGGTCCATGTAAGGCCATAATTACATCATCATAGTAGGATATTAAGGTTCACAAAGTTGGATCATTCTTTCCTTTCGTAATTAAAATTATTTAGGGACGAACGATGGATAAATTAAAAGGCACCTCGTTACAGGTTACTATAACTTGTGAAATACGCTCTCGAATTAAATTAGGGTGACGTAATGAAAAATTTTGAAATTTGAAATTTTACTCGGGCTGATGTGATCTGGCTATAGCTAAAAAATTCTCGCTATAGCGCCATCGCAGTAGCGGCCGGCTGGCCTCTATAGCGGGCTGAAGAAATCAGTAATCTAGGACACGAGTTTTATAATTTGATTTTCTCCTCTTCAGCTGCAAAAAGGATGAGGCTTGCTCCAAAAACCCTCCTAAGGTACCTCATGGCCAGGAAGCGATGGAGAGGAGGGATTTTCACTCAAATGGGATAAAATTCATAGATTCTACACTGATTTCTCATCAAGATTTGCCTCTACGGAGCCAACTTCACCTTCAGACTTCTACAATAGCTGTTTGGCACCCAGATAGGCTAGGTTTAATTGAGTATATTAGACTTGAATTGAAATGCATGACATAATATAGATTGACAGGAGATTGTATGCTTAGGCCCTCGAGCGCGGTATTTGGATGGATAAAATGTATTTAACCTTCCTAGTTGGGGTGGAAATTTACTGTTATGAGTAATGTTGACCCTGTACTTGATTGATTATTTAAGTTATGGTTGTTAATCCTCAGATAATCATATTATGGGTGGGTTCACAAAACTAGTACTAATTAACTATAAGGGATGAGTAAGGGGGTACTGAGTTCGTGGTACCAGGGAATAGACTTCATGTGGATGTATGTGTATTCCTCAATGAGTCTAGGAATTGAGGTATATAAATTAATGTGTTTAATTGAATAAGTCGGGGATCTATTTTGGATAGGCTATCAAAATCTTGAATGATGAACCATATTGTTGTGGTAGGTGATGATTATCTGTAACCCAATTGCGTTATGTGTGCATAATACCCGTCTCAGTAGTATTACTTGCACAATGTGTGTTCAGGAGAAAAAGGAAATGAATGCTAAATGATATCTTAATTTTAATCTAATGCAATGAACCTATTTTAAATGCTTGTTGGTTGTACAAGTGTGGTATGTTATCATTGTGGTTGTGATTATTGTAATATATGTGATTCTTCGATTGGTTTGAGTACCACGCGTGGTACAAATTATTGATTAGCTCGGGTACTACGCCTGGTATAGGTTTATTCATTGGTTGACTCGCGTATCATGCATGGTACAGATTTATTTATGATTGGCTCAGGTACCACACCTGGTACAGGTTTACTTGTTATTATATGTGTTGGTTCCTTGAGTGAACTAGGCTTATCTGTTGTGATGTTATTCTTACTTGATTGGTCTCTGAGTGGTCGGGTTGGTATATTTAAGCGCTAGAGTGGTTTTGTATGTAAATCAGAATGGCATGTTAAGTGTCATAGACGATATCCTAGGGATCCTTGAGTGGTCCAGGTTATCTGAAGGGTGTGACATAATTGCATGTGGTATGTACTTGTATTTTTGGACATGTCGTGCATGGTTGTTAAGTTGAGTTGTTGACTAAAAGTCTTATGGGTAGTCTATTGACTTGACTAAGGGCTGTGAGTTTGGGCTACTGACTTAGGATCTTGAGTGAGAGTGATAAGCCTATTGACGGGGATAGCTGGCTAATTAGTAATATAGCAGAAGATTATAAGGTATTTCTAGTGTTTGGCGAGATGTGTAGGCTTGGAAAGTCTAAGGTTTATAAAGGGTCAGCCTAAGACCGGGATAACAGAGTGGAATGTTCTAAAATGATGAGTTGGCAATGGATTAGGGTAAGGAATCTCGGAAGGGAGTGTATAGAATTTCACGGGTAGAATATCTGGGTAGTAAGAGTTATTGATGAAGGATCTTGATTGCATAATTCTTGAGTGTATGCGTTCTTTCTGGATATCTACATGATGTTATATGGTGGATTCAGATTGATCGATGATGCCTACCAGTATGTGTTGTTTATACTGATACTACTCTTGCTATACTTTTTGGGTATAGCCTGATTGCAGGATCAACTGATATTTCTTAAGTGAAGACGATGGTGATCTTCATCAGCTTCTACTCATCTCTTCCTATGGTGGAAGTTGTGTCTTATTTTTGTCCATTTCTCTTAGTAGCTCTTGCACCTGTTTAGACTAGTTCCTAGAGAAGGTTTCAATTGTATATTTAAAGGATTTTAATGTATTCGAGTGTTGAGATTGGTTTTATTTTATCAAGTAAAATTCCATATTTTTTTATTCATTTCTGCATATGTGTTTTAATCGGGTGATAAGGGTTCTCCTATCTAGGTAACTTAGAGTAGGTGCCCGTATAATTTGGTAGTTAGGTCGTGACCGAACTTCAACTGCTGAACATATCGAGGATATGCCAGAATCCCCTCCACTACCAGAGGATCACGCTGTCATAGCAGTAGAAGTTGTAGCAGCACTAATTCAGGAAGAGGTTGCGACTGCTCTGGCTACTTCCAATGTGCTATAACATGTATTGACTTTTCTAGGTAGTTTGGCCATGAAGTGATTCGTTTGCATGAAGTTTTGATTTTCACCATTTTCGATAGAGGTACTTAGTTTACTTCTAACTTCTGGAGAACATTGTAGTCTGAATACTAGGTTGGACCTTAGTACGACTTTTCACCCTCAGACTGATGGACAGTCTGAGAAGACAATTCAGGTTTTAGAAGATATGCTTCGTGCGTGTGTGATGTGCCGGTATTTTACGACATGTTTTACGCCTTTGACCAAAGAATGACGCAAATCTTGTGTAATTCATGTGTTTGGTTGTATTTCAGGAAGGATAGGCTTAAAGCAACAAGAGAGCTTATTTGGGACCAAAAATGCGTTCATTGTAGTTGAGACAGAAGATGACGAAAAACAATGAAGTTAAAATGGAAGGAGAAACGACCGTTCTCAAACGAAATGGACCATTTCCCCAATCGTTTCCAGAAACAGAAGGATAGCAAATATTGGGAGATAAAACGGTCAAGAGAACGGTCCGTTTGTTCTCAAAACGGACCATTTTGGAAGCCATTTTCTGGACGCGACTTTCCTGGACAAATTTGGATTCAATTTGTAATTTCCTATAAATAAGACACTTAGAATATTTTTATACTACTTCATTTTCAGCGTGTTTTTGAACAATATTCAGCGCTCAAACAACAAACATACGTTACTATTCTTGTTCTTACTTTTTGAGAATTTTTGCTCAAGTTCTATTAGAGAATTGAAGCTTGTGTTCATATATTGTAAGAACCTCTTCTTTATATTATGAATACTATCATCTTCTTCCTCCTCTTTGTAAGCATGAGTGGATAAAACTCTCACAACTAGGGTTGTGGGAGTCATGGCAAAAGTAATAATCTAGATTTTGGGTGATGTTGGGTTTGATTTATATGCTTATTACGTTATTAATCTTGTATTTTTACCGTTTTCTAGTGGTTGCAAACATTAGTGCCTAGGTTTGATTTGCTTGAAATAAGAGATTAAAACCGGGTAAATTAGATTAACAACAAGTCAGGACTTCTAACTCTCGTCTAATGATTGACGCTTTAGCAAGGTTAATCTACTTGGAGTGTTAATTGAGTTTTGTAATTGTAATCTTTTCAAGTTTGCAAAAATTGAAAGGAAAATGCGTCTATTTGGTTGAGAAATGTTTAGACGTAAGAACGATTTCAATTACTTCGTGTTAGGCATATGAAAAGAACGCGATTAAACTCTAGCCCGAGATTTTTACGAAGCCATGGTAAACACATACCTAGTTCACCTCTCATATTGATTTTTACTCGTTGAAACTTATTATTTGTTCCGTGAATTATTCAAAGAATAAACAAAATTTGATCACTAGAAAAACTCCCCCATTCACCAAAAATTATTGATTACTAGTCATCTAAATTACTAACGACTTAATTTTTACCTTATTCCCTGTGGGATTGACTCCAACCTTGTTGGATTCTATATTTGACAACGATCGCTTATGCTTTTTAATTGAGGTGTAATTTGGGCGTATCACATTTTAGCATTGTTGCGGGGGAATACAATTGTCTATTAAGTCTGGTGTGTTTATTTGACTCTTAGTCATATTTTCAAATTTTAGTTTTATTTATTTTTTCTGTGACTGCAGGGTACAGATTTGTGCATCCCAAGTACCCAAAGCTCGGGTGAACCAGTATTACCATACGACCCTGAGCTTACAAAAACTTTAAGGCTGAATATGAATGTAGAACAACGGGAAGCAGTAAGTTTCAACAACTTGTTGTTGATCAACAGAACCTAAAAAATGCTAACATTGAAGATGTTGCTGCTTTGGGTGATGATGTTGAGGCTGATAATATTGATAATGTTGCCCTATTCGATCAAGGGCATCAACAAAGGGGTAGAGGTCGACAACAACAGATGTCTTTTGTTGTGGATGATGATGAGGACTGCTCCTACTTTGGAGGCCCCGGTGATCTCCAATATCGTACCAGACGTTGAGGCCTATGGGCTTCACAAGTATTCCTTTCTATCACAGTTTAGCTTTCATATGGATGCATTGAGAACAATGCATGAGTTTAAGTTGAGGGTGTTGGGATAACTCTGAGTCTGTCACCACTGAGGATTTTTGTTGTCGTGTTTCTTTTCCCTCTGGTGTGCTATCTACTAGAACCGGCATGTTGAGGTTGTTATTTAAATTTTGTTTGTGTTGTGTTGTGTTTTCTATAGCAAGCATGGGTTTTTACAAGTTGAAATAAAAAGTAGCCCTCTCCGAAAAAGTTAATTTTGTACTTATGTTTGAAATGGTTAACTGTTCTAGATCTCTAAATGTCATTGAGTGTATGTGATTGTAATAATTTTGCTTAAGCCAAACTGTTGTTTTGATAGTTGGTAGTAGTATGGTTTCTTGGAGTGTGTGTGAGTTTACTGTGATAAATTCTTACTCTGTGCATGCATCTAGTACTTGCCCATCCAATTCTGTGAAGTTCGAAGAAAGTTGCTTAGGAAAGGATCACATGCCCTTTTGTGTGCAGTCCACTTAGCCTAAGAGACCGTCCAAATGTAAATAATCCTTTTGATCCATGTTTGAGCCAAAGTTGACCTCGTTCTTTCAATAACCTATCACCTTTCCTTTTCAACTTTGAATCTTTGTTTTGGCCCTGGTCCCTCCTTAGACATCGTACACCTCAACTCAGGCAATTAGCCTAAGTTAAGGGTGGCTACTGAAGAGGTACATGATAAGAAAAATAGGTTTATTTGAAAGATTGGTTGTTGTTGAGATATAAAGTGCAGGTGTGTGCCAAATAAAAAGACAGAAAAAGAAATAAAAATGAAGTGAAAAAGAACGAAAAAGTGTAATCAAGTTGTTGAGAAGGTCATACTTGTAGCTAGAAATAAGGAATTCAAAGGTGAATAAGAGTGGATGGAATAGGTTGGAGTGGAAATAATAAGTCAATGGTTTCAAGAAGGGTTTAGTCACTATTTTCCAAATGAATCCTACTTGCACCCGAAGCCTCATTACAAGTCAAAACAAGTCCTATAGTGATCCTGAGTGACTTCCTGAAAAACTGAAATAGAATAGCAAGGGAAAGCCTATGGTATCGCATGTGCACTGTTTGAAATCGTTTGTGAGTGTGAGCATCTTACTTAGTCCCAAGTCTTGTGTAGGGGACTTCTTTGTGGTGAGGGCACCAAAATTTTTGTATCATCTACTGATTGTTGGGATAACTGTTTTATGTATATGTGGAGTACTCTATCACATTGTAATGACATGCTTGGATCCTTACTAGTTAGCTTTTCAAACACTTTTGTAGTACAAGGGGTTGGATGAAGTTGATCAAATTATTGAATTATCGTTAATTGCTATAGACATGTTGTGCTATTTTTATTTGATTTGGTCATCTATTTTGGTCTTATGTCATGTTTCTTGAGGACAAGCGAACGTTCTAAGTTGAGGGTGTTGATGTGCCGATATTTTACGGCACGTTTTACGCCTTTGACCAAAGAATAGACACAAATCTTCAAGCAAATCTTGTGCAATTCATGTGTTTGGTTGTGTTTCAGGAAGGATAAACTTAAAGCAACAAGAGAGCTTATTTGGGACCAAAAATGAGCTCGTTGTAAGTTGAGACAGAAGCCGACGAAAAATAATGAAGTTAAAACAAAAGGAGAAACGAACTTTTCTCAGACGAAACAGACCGTTTCCCCAACCGTTTCCAGAAACAGAAGGATGGCAAATATTGGGAGATAAAACAGTCAAGAGAACGGTCCGTTTGTTCTCAAAACGAATCATTTTGGAAATCATTTTCTGGACGCGACTTTCCTTTCCTGGACAAATCCGGATTTAATTTGTAATTTCCTATAAATAGGATATTTAGGATATTTTTATACTACTTCATTTTCAGCGTGTTTTTGAACAACATTCAGCGCTCAAACAACAAACATACGTTACTATTCTTGTTCTTACTTTTTGAGAATTTTTGCTCAAGTTCTATTGGAGAGTTAAAGCTTGTGTTCATATATTGTAAGAACCTCTTCTTTATATTATGAATACTATCATCTTCTTCCTCCTCTTTGTAAGCATGAGTGGCTAAAACTTCCACAACTAGGGTTGTGAGAGCCATGGCAAAAGTAATAATCTAGATTTTGGGTGATGTTGGGTTTGATTTATATGCTTATTACGTTATTAATCTTGTATTTTTACCGTTTTCTAGTGGTTGCAAACATTAGTGCCTAGGTTTGATTTGCTTGAAATAAGAGATTAAAACCGGGTAAATTAGATTAACAACAAGTCAGGACTTCTAACTCTCGTCTAATGATTGACGCTTTAGCAAGGTTAATCTACTTGGAGTGTTAATTGAGTTTTGTAATTGTAATCTTTTCAAGTTTGCAAAAATTGAAAGGAAAATGCGTCTATTTGGTTGAGAAATGTTTAGACGTAAGAACGATTTCAATTACTTCGTGTTAGGCATATGAAAAGAACGCGATTAAACTCTAGCCCGAGATTTTTACGAAGCCATGGTAAACACATACCTAGTTCACCTCTCATATTGATTTTTACTCGTTGAAACTTATTATTTGTTCCGTGAATTATTCAAAGAATAAACAAAATTTGATCACTAGAAAAAAAAAACCATTTACCGAAAATTATTGATTACTAGTCATCTAAATTACTAACGACTTAATTTTCACCTTATTCCATGTGGGATCGACAACGACCGCTTATGCTTCTTAATTTGACAACGACCGCTTATGCTTCTTAATTGAGGTGTAATTTGGACGTATCAGTGTGTGATAGACTTTGGTGGTCATTGGGACTAGTTCTTGCCATTGGATGGGTTTGCATATAATAACAACTATTACTCGAGTATCGATATGACTCCATCCGAAGCATTGTATGGGAGACTTAACCAAATTTTGCAATTAAAAATTGAATTGAGATAAAATAATTCTTAAATTAATTAATGAGCTTCTAATCTCCACAATTAAAAATAATTATTTTGTAAAGTATAATTATTTTATTTAAAATCAAAAAATCAATCATGAAATTAATTTTTAATTTTAAATCAATTTTGAGATATAATAAATATTTTCAATTTAAGCATAATTTCCTCTCAATTTTTTTCTCCATATATTTCTTTTAAGTAAAATCTATATAATTTCATATAATTAAATACAGAAATATATATTCTTACTCAAAAATTACAAGGTTAACCTCCAATTAATTTTGAAAATCCTTTAATTTTATAAAAATAATTATTTCAAAATTATTTGAAATAGTAGAAGCTCAAAACTAATTCAGATTGTGGAGGGTAATTAATTTTGAAAATTCTTTAACTTTATAAAAATAATTATTTCAAAATTGCTTGAAATAGTAGAAGTTCAAAACTAATTCAGATTGTGGAGGGTAAAAATTGGGTGACAACAACAAGAACAAAAAAAATATGTGAAACTCAGGTAGGACATGCAACAATAAAAACAATAAAACCCCTAATCATAAGAGAAGAGAAAAGAGTTTTACCTTTATTAAGATCAAACCCAAATTGTGAGAGAAGAGACGACAACAACAACGGCGACGACAACAATGACTGGAATAAAGAAGAAGAAAAAGAAGACCATTCCTTAATTTCGAGAGAAATTGAGAGAGCTTGAGCGTCGATTTGGAGAAAGAAAAGTTGAAGGGTTTTGAAAATAAAACTGATTTGGGGTTATATGAATTGGGTTATTTTATAGTTTTTAAAGAATTAATAAAGTTTATATATTATACTTCACACTCAAATTAACTTAATCATTAATCATAAATTTACAACTTTGACCACTCTTTTTATACACTTGAAAAAACACCTCTCGCTTATTTTTGTCATCTAACTATATAAAGGACATTCATTCGCCAAACCCCTACACTTCATTTTGCTGTCAGGAGACGCGCGGTTACCTGTTTCCTCTGCCTAGAGTCCACCGCCGGCGACCAACACCGAACAACGGCGAAATATCGATGAACGACGACACACTGAAGGTTCTACTGCTTTTCTTCTCATACTAGTGAAATGTCTTTTTAACTACTATTTCTCCCATAGAAACTCACGCTCAAACCTTATAAACTCTCACAAACACTTAATTATACTAATAGACACTCATGCATGTATTCTGATATATTTCTCCTTTGTATTTGGATGCTTTTTCAGTTGATTTCTTGAGGTATTACATAAATGTAGTATAATTAAGAGAATTTTAGGCTCAAGTAGTGTTTCTTCAGTTTTTAATACCAATTGTTGAAAATACAATTAATTCTGTGTTTGATTGTTTCCGAAACCACATATTTGACGAAGCTGCAATCTATCGAATGGCGGAGGAAGCTGCTCAACAAATCTAAATTCCTGTGTAAATTCATATTTTAATTTTTAAGAATAATTGAAATAAAATTTGTTATTCAGAAGCTAGGGTGGAAATGCAACTAGTCATTATTTTTTTACAGTTAAAAAAATACTAACAACTACCTTCAATTCCAAGCTAGGTGGCATCAGCTATATGAATCACGTAGGAAGAGAGCAAGATATCTATGATTAAGAAGGAAAACTGACTCAGATATAACGGTAAATGCATTTGGGAGAACAGTTGTACTTTCCTGATTCTTCTAGTCATAGGATCTGAGGATGTGAAGGCTTCAAATAAGGTCCTCGTATATAGCTTATTGAGCTATTAAGTTTTCTGGATACTGCCAGCATAAGATGGGCTTGGAATTCGAAGGTTTTGCGCTAAAAGTTTTTGGCCAATTTATACTTGAGGACTCTTTAACTGGATTCTTCAGATTACTGTTTATTCCTACCTCGATTATTTCCTTCTTGTTCTTTTATTTTTTCAATTATACTGGTTGGACCTTGTCTAGTATTTTACATTACAAAATATTTCTTTCTTTTTTTTGGTGGTGGTGGTGGTTCGGGGGGGGGGGGGGGGGGGGGGATTATCATCCACTTGACTTCTACAATAGCTGATGCAATGGTGGCGGTTGGCTTTAGTCGATTTGCTGCTGTGGATGTTATAAGGAAGGACTTGCTGGTCGAATGTTGGTCTGTTAGTATAAAGTTGACTATAAAGTCGCTTGGCAGATGACTCCTTAAAACCTCAGGGTCCTGGCACTACTTTCTTTCTCTTTTATTTTCTCTGTACTGTTTGAAACAGTTGAGACCGCAATGATGAGTAGCCATTTCCTAAAAACGACAGTGTCTTTTAGCCCCCTTTACCCTGTTAAAATTTCATATCTTCAACAGGACTTAGCTTTCAAGACTTTAACTAATGTATGCTTGACATCAAATATATAAACTAGTCAGCAAACTAAAATGAGTTTCTTTTCAGTTGCCGAACGTCTGGTCAAGTGGCCTGAAATTCCTAACAATGTGGAATTTTTACATCTACAGCCGCAGATTAGATTCTCCCTTTTCTATAGCATATAGGCTAATCTGCATATTGACCTTTATCCAGAAGGTAACTCCAGCGGCGTTCAATTCTAAATGGAACAGAGAATAAAATAAGTATGAAGGTTTGCTACGATTCACACTTCATAGTTACTTCAACACTTGGTGTGTTAGGAAACTCTGCGAGCCACTGATTAGATGTCTTTTGTAGATTTTCCTTGATAAGCAAATTTGATGGCAGATTTTGGTATTATTTTGTTCCAGTTGCCAATTAATGCTAATCCAGTAGTTGTGCATGAGCCATTGAGGTTCAATCAAGGCGGTCAGGCTGATTCCTATTCTTTTGCAAGGGACACAATGCAAAATGGAACTGCTGAGGCAGCTGTCTACAGTTCCAAGGTTGTTAACATTATGCAAGAAGTTTCCACCAGTTGTATCATTTCATCTTGCTGGAAATGTAATTTGTAAAATTAGTGCTTTCTTGTGATTAATGGATATCTATTCACAGCTGTTACTTGAGATTTACCGCATTTTTAATATTTTGCAAAATCAATCAGTCAAAAGTACCAGCTGTATACTGCAGAAACTTGAGGATGCTGTGCATGAGATGGGTCTAAAAATTAAACAACATGAAGAGAATATCATTTTCCTAAAAGCTCAGAAGAACGGATTGGATAATTCAATCTTAGATATGCAAGGTACCTTCCTTTTCCTTAAGTTTAGTGAGTAGTCTGAAGTGGTGCATGTGTAAATCTAAAAGGGTCATACTAGCTATTTTTGTTGCATAAGCGGGTTTCCTTTAATCAATGGATTTACTCTTTATATTATGCAAATTAAGTATTAACATGAGAGAACTACAATATATCAAGGTCTCTGTTTCACATTTCGTGTTTGTGGGTACTGTAGTCGCTCTTGGCAAGTATCAAGCAGCAAGCGAATCTGGTTCTGAAAATGAGGAACTTTCCCATGTACGGAGTGAGGAGGAGACACTTGAACACATCTTCCAACATGAGAAATCTGCAGCTGGCATCTGGTGCCAGCTAAAAACTCATCATGGAACTCAAGCTTCTCATCTTCCTTTGATGAAGGATGTTGTGGGAATTGTTGCTATGCTTGGGAACGTTGATGACGATAATCTTAGCAGGTTAATTTTCTGTCAATTTCTGTACTTCCTTGCCTTTTTAGCCATAATATAGCTACATTACAGTTTTTGCTTAGCTACATTACAGTTCTTCCCAGTTCTCTTCAGCCATGTCCCTGAAATTATAGAACCTATTCTTTCTGTCTCAATCAAGATGATGACCTGTGACCAGTTGAAGATTAAGAAATAATGATTTAGTTATGTAATGATATTCTAATTGATTAGAGATGTGCTTAAAATAATTGTGTGCAAAAGTGGGGTGGTTTGTAGAAAGGTTTTCACTTCAACAGCAAATAAATATATTGTGGTGTTAATGTTAGTATCTTTTCTTGGATATTTGAAGTTCGCATCCCACGAGAAGTGTGTGTTTGTGTGCAAAAGTGAGGTGGTCTATAGAAAGGTTTCCACTTTAACAAGAAGTAAATACATTGTGGTGTTAATGTTTAGTTTCTTTTCTTGGATATTGAAGTTTGCATCCCATGAGAAGTGTTAAGGATCATGTCATGACTCATGACCCAAAATCCTAAGCCGTGGTGGCACCTACCTGAACCTCGTAGGCGAACCATTTCATCATTCTAAGTCCATTTCATTAATCAAAAAACGGAGTAAAAGCAAAAAATGGAAACTAGCCATTAATAAAGCGATAGTATAACAGAGTGTGAAAGGTACGAGCTACAACCCCCACAATCTGGTGACATGAGTACAAAGCTTCTAGAATATTTATACAAGTTCCAAAATGCTACAATACTGTCGGGGAGATAAAGCCAGGAATAAAATAAGGATAGAGAAGTTCGGATGTTGCAGAACAACCAAGCAACTACCTCCGAAGTCTTCCAAAATGCTCTAACCGGAAGCGAGATCACCTACCACTCGTACCAGGGACAGATCCTGCACATCAAAAGTGCAAAAAACAAGGGTGAGTATGAGAAACACGTGTTCTCAACAGCATTGTCGACCGGCCAAATATAAAGCAACGACGAGAGTTGGTCTTACCAGGCCAACCTCCACGCTCAGTCAAACAGAAAATCAGAGTCCAATATAATAATCAGGAGTCCATATATTATCAGGATAGAGGAAATAATCAGCTGAACTCAGAGTCTACCAATAGTCTGCTACTACAAGTAAGATCAGTTCAACAGGTAAGAAGTATGAAGATGATATGCTGGCTAATACACCAATACACACACACCACCTGCTTTAGGCTGGTCGTGGCCCATGGGGGACTCGCGAGGTCCATTTTTGACCTCTGGATCTTTCCCTTGGGCCATCGGAGAAGAAACAAATGAAAGGCAACCGTATCTCAATGCCTCCCGATCCTGCTCGTAGGCCATTGGAGAAGAACCCTATGATTCATCAATGTACTATGTATGTGAACTCATATGAAAACATGAATAAATGCCCCATATACGGAGAATATATGTCATAAACATATAAATGCCTTTTTATCAAATCAACACTCTTAAGTATATGGATATTCATGAATGTGAAGCCAATCAAGTGGTCATTTAACAACTAAAAAACTCATATATTCCCAACACATACTGATACCATAAATCAGTCAAACAGTCAATATCCGGCTTCTACCCATATCATGACATCGGTACTCGTATAAGTGCTCGTCATCTCACTTATATCGGACCCTTAACTCCCTTACCCCATCACATAAACATTTACCTACACACACTTTAAAAAGTCTAGAAAGTCTTAACTTGCTTTGAGCCCGAAGCACAAAATGTCAAGTTACAGATTTGCCCTTCTGCAACGCCTTCGAACGATCTCAATCTGGTCAAATAGGAAATGTACATAAACATATGAGTCTATAGACACCCATATTACTATACTTCTAATCCAGGTCCAAAAGTAACCCTGAGCCGCCTAGGTCAAAAGACTCAAAACACTAATTTTCTTTCAAAACCAGATTACCCATAAGGTAAGAAGCTTATGCGCCAAAAATCATCGAAATCCGATCCTCAAATCAAGAAATTACTATTTTCAAGTCTAGGTATAAAACCCCCAATTTATAACCAATTCTTGGGATTTAAATCATGAAATTAATGATGAAATAGCGGGAAAATAGTATATAGAAGGTTAGATTCTTACCCCAAGATCAAATCAAGCAAAATCCCTCTGAAATCTCCCAAAATCGATTTTAGAACAATGAAATGTAATTGGGGGAGATATCACTGTTCACCCAGGTATCCTCCAGAAGCGGGAATTCGTCGCACAAGCGGAAGTCACTTAACCCTGACCACTTCACAAAAGTGGAGGAAATGCATAGGGGCAACACCGCCGATGCGGAAATTCCTTCGGAGGAGCGGAACACAGTGCGTGGTGCACCCTTGGCCGAAGCAGAAACTCTTTCGCAAAGGCAGGCCCCAGAAGCAAGAACTCACCTGTGGTCCACCAGCCTTGCAGAAGCGAAACTTCTTCGCCGAAGAGGAAAGCAAGTCGCGGGTGCGACTGCACCAGAACAACTGAAACCAGCAAAGCCCAAAACAGTCCAAGTCTTGTAAACAACCCTCAGAACTCATCCGGACCCGGACACCAACCTAAAGTGCAAACCACTCCTAAAACACGTTACAAACCAGTTAGAATCATCAAACCACCAATTCTGAGGTCGTCTTTACTCTATTGACCATGGTCAACCCACCGAAGGTCAAATCACTCTCGAGTGCCTTGGGAACCGTGTCAAAACTCCAATTCGGCCTCGTTAACCAAAATGTTAACTTTGGTCAATCTTTTTAAAAATCAAACTTCCAAAATTGAAAATCTTCTCTTAAACTCATCCGATCACCTCAGGAATCGTGTCATCAATCCCGCAAGTCACAAAACAGTTAAGGAAAGCTACGGGGAGGGTCAAATGGGGGAAAAGAGATAGAGATTACAAAACAACCATGAAGGTCATTACAATTAAGAAACTCAGGTAGTATGTAAAAAAGATATAGAGTTTTGTTTCCAGGAATTTTTGGGAATACAAAATTGTTTTGCGTCTGGAATTTTTTTCATTTTATGGTTTTATAGAACTGTTCTGGAACCAACATAATGGGCTATAGTTAACTTATATGAGAAGCATTTTTATCCTGTCAACAACCAAAAATTGGGGTCCAATTTTGTTGAGACGGGAGTAGGAGATGGTGAAAGAGCTTGTTTTCGGAGCTGTGGTTGTCAGGTTTCTTCTACTGGCAGATATTTCCATAATGGTCCATCCTCCTCCTCTCTCTCTCTCTCTCTCTCTCTCTCTCTCTCTCTCTCTCTCTCTTGTAGCTGCTTGCTCATTTTCCTCCTATTCTTCTTCCTCTTGCATTACTAATGGTGAAAAGGGCATTCAAATTTCCCAATTAACCAAACTATTATGATCCAAATCTGACCCATCTTTTAGAAAAAGAAGGTTTTTGCTTGTTCCCGTCAATCAACGTGTTCATGGGTTTGTGCATTTTCTTTGGATTTAATCTGAAAACTGAGTTGCAGGTGCCTGTGTTCGTCGAATTTGAGTGTTGAGTAACTTTTGTTCCTCACATTTTCTCTTACCTGCCACCATGTTTTTGTTTCATAACTCTGTAGTCTCAAAGAACATACATACACACAGAAACATGAATCACTTTCTGTTTTAATTAGTTATGACGATATGGGAACTTGGGAAGCATGCTATTTCAAGTAGGGAAAATAATGACAGTTTTTTCTATATTATGGTTGACATGTATATTTGATCTCTTAAATCCAGGCTCCTCTCAGATTATTTGGGACTTGAGACTATGCTAGCAATTGTTTGCAAGACGTATGATGGTATTAAAGCACTGGAGACATACGACAAGGAAGGTCACATAAACAAATCGTTGGGTCTTCATGGACTTGGAGCTTCTATTGCAAGGCCTTTGGATGGCCGCTTTCTTGTTATCTGTCTTGAAAAATTAAGGTTTGAGGTCAAAATTATTTTCTTGAAAAAACTGATGCATCTCTTTTACAAACTTTTGATCCCTTTCCTTCTTTTGGTTCATTTTAGACCATATCCTGATGATTTCATAGCTAATGACCCTCAAAGGAGGCTTGATATTTTGAAGCCAAGATTACCCAATGGGGAATCTCCACCTGGTTTTCTTGGTTTTGCTGTGAATATGGTCAACATAGACAGTGTGAACTTATATTGTGCTACAAGCACTGGTTATGGTCTAAGAGAGACTCTCTTCTATAACCTGTTTTCCCGCTTGCACGTATACAAAACAAGAGAAGATATGCTACATGCTCTCCCTTGTATTAGACATGGAGCCATATCCCTGGATGGTGGGATGATAAAGCATACTGGTGTGTTTTCCCTGGGCAAGAGGTAAAGAAGCTTGTCTTAAAAAAGTTATTTCTCTGTATTTCGGAAACTACAGAAAACAATATTTTTCTATTTTCATCTGTTTAGAACTCAATCATGGATGACATGGAGGTGCGGTACTTTTTCAGGTCATATGGGTGGTGATACACTCAATTTATTGATCTCCAAATAACTTGATTCTTTCTGAGTGATATAGCATTATAGTACCTTGTCTAACTTTTGTGCATTAGTTCTGAAGCGGATATGTTTATTGTTTATACTTATGTGATGGAGCTTTAACTTTGAGTTCAGTAGTACAGCCTTCATGAACTTGCTCTCAAAATCCGTCTCCAATGGTCTCCAACAATGTGTATATTGCACTTTATTGTACAGCCTTCAGCCTTCTGTTATTTATGCACACACAGCAAGGATGCTACAAACCGTCTTTGTCAATGTGTTTGTTGTACTTTATTTCAATAATGATTGACACACCATTTATCAGTGAATTTCTTCATCCAAAGATCAACAAGAGACCACACTATATCATATAATATAATCAAGAAAGGTAACCCTATCATAAAATATCTGAACTTGAGTAACCCAATTCCATTACAACTCTAGAATCTTCCTTTCTGTGAAAGAGTACTGTCGTTCATGCGATTTTCAGGGATTGGTCCCAAGGTTAAATCACAACTTTCTGCCAATTATCTTCTCTTGCGCTCTCTTAGGCAGAGTGTTTCTCCTCCTAGGTTTATATACCAGATATAGCACAACTAAGTTGTCATGAAATTATATATTCTAAATTTAAGTTGGTGTTTCGTCTCTTTTTTTTCTTTGTATTCTTGGGTAAAGGGAAATAGACGTGAAATTCCCAAAGAGCTCTAGAAGGTCAAATCTGCTGCAGAACTACTTCGAAATAGAAAGACAGATAAAGGAGATGAGGTGGAAAAAAGAAAGAGCTGTAGAAGATATGCAGAGGGAACAGGCTTTGCTAGACCGTGCAAGGTTCAACTTTGATATAAAGAAGCAAGAGTATTTGAAGTTTCTTGCACAAAGCTCATCCTACGCAACACAGGTAATGACACAGTAGCTTTTTCGGCTTGCAATATGCTAGTCATTGGTTAATTCTGAGCATTCTGCATGGGGACAACATGAGAGTTGTTTCTTGTTTTCCTGGAAACTACTTAGTGTGTACCTTCTGTGTTATGTCACTTATGATTCTTTTCATTAAGTAATCTAAAGAGCTAGAAATTGGAGTGCTAAAATCCTTGTGGTTTGACTTGGATGGTTAATGGTTTCATGGGAAATGTGCAGAAATGGTTTTTGGTAGGATGAAGTAAAGATAATTTTGAAGTAGTCTTTGCTGATATCAGTTTCTTCTGTTCGCTTTTAATTTTTAAAAATTCTTGCTCTGTTTTATATTGAGCACGTCATATCTGACTTAATCTTGTCTATATATCATCTAAACCATCAGCTACTGAAGTGTTTGTAGAGTTCTCTAGCACTTTCAAAGACATGTTTATATTGAAGCTATTCAAGAAAAGGCTGTAGGCTCTGTTCCAAGTTTGTAAAAGAGGCTTCTAATATCTATTAAGCTTTGGAATGTAGTTACTTTTCATATTTAGAGTTCTCAAGTAGCAATACTATAGAGGATGACTATTATAGGCAAGAACTCTGTGCAGCTTGGGGAGAATCTTTTGCAAGTATTAGAAATAAAAGTTCTGATCTATCATAACATCTGAAAGAAAAGGAGAAGAGATTAAATGGATAATGAAAATAAATTTGACCTGAAGTTTCAGGTTGTGTCCAACTGAATATTTAACCTATCCAATGGTGCAATCCTGCAAATAGAGCAAGAATGGTTCCCTTGGAAAGTACAAAATGGAAATCTGGATCCACAAAGTGCTTTTCTCAAGTGACAGTCTGAAAGCATGTTTATCACGCCTTGAAGGAGAACGTAGTGGCGTAGGATAGGGGACTAGAAGGTGAAAGAGTACCTCTTGCCTTGGAGCTCTACAGGTATTCTGAAGTTCTCATATGTTATATTTCTATCTTCCCCATATGTATAAGAGTAATCAGGATATTATAGGAACGAAGGTTAAAAGTTTCTCAGATGAAGCAGCAGGCGGTCCGTCGGACCTATAGGAAAAAAGAAAATGGTTGTGGAAGAAAGTACTCTTGTACTCCTACGTCATTGTAAATCTGGCCATTACAGACATTGATTATCCCATATTGGTTTTATCACCGTGCAATGTCACCTTTCCTTTTCCTGGATAGGAATTGGGAAAAACAAAGAGATTAATTGTCAGTACATGATAGTGTTAAAAGGCTTCCTGATATTGTTATGGCGAAAGATTACATGAAGCTTAAAGATGTTAAATTATGAAGGCATTTCTCTGACATTGTCACAGGAGTATTCCTTTTGTCAAGCTTTCTATAAATATTCCTATTTGCTTACGAGATACTGTTTCCATGTATGCAGCAGAGCTTCAGGCAGGAGGGGAGCGCATAGCATGATTGACGGAAAATCTGAGAGCATTTTGGGTATTGGACAAGAAGAAGCTCTATCAGTAATCAATCCTGCACCAATTCAGTCTGAAACGTTGCCTTTCAGGATTAATAGAATAGTCTTGTGAATTCCTGATTCTCATCTAGCTCAATTTCATGCATGTAACAAACTTAGATACATGGTGACAACCTGTCCCAAGGTTATAGAATGTGTAGTTAACTGTACATTATCTTGTGGTAGAATTGCAAATTCCAGTTTCTACCAATGCTGGATTGTGATCCCACAGAAAATTTTCAACTAAAATGTCCCTTGGCATGTTGGAAATAGTGGGCGTGAATGCTGGTATCCTTGAATTGTAATCTACAGGCATGAAACAATGTGGAATTGACATAGGTAAAGGGGAACGAGAAAGAACTTGAGGAGTTAAATTGGGATTCTGGAGGGTTTTTTTTTTTTTCAGATCCATAATTGTACCTTCGATATATTTGAAGATTTTTCAAAATACCCTCCTCAAAAGTACAAAAAGAAATAATATAATAACGACACCACGTTAAAGAGAGACAAAGCTTATGCTAGAAGGAAAACAGTTTTATTTGGATTCTTTTGATAATTTTAACAACTAAATTGGAGCTATTAATTTAAGTAAAAATTCCGATATAGTTGACACAGTAAAAGGTTTGACCACTATGTCATGCATGTCCCCATTTAACCAAATATCAATACGTATCCTCGGAGGTGAGATAAAAAGACTATTTTAGGTAGACTTTCGACCATATTTTATGTAAGAATTGCGGAAATAAAGAGGGCAATGAAATGGGAAAAGTGTCGGAGATGTTAAACACGGTGAAGCTCTTTATTGTGAATTTTCGTTCCACCTTATCATGAAAAATTGGAGTATTTGGTTAAAAGATACAAATCAAAATTGTGAAACACGTGTTAAACTTTGTGCTAGTAAAATATTAGTGAGAGAAAAAATTTACTATGGGAGAGGCACCATCAATAAAAGGTGTGTAAGACTTCATTAATTTCTTGAATAGTGGGCCCCAATTGTGTACTTTGTAAATGAAATCAAATAAAAAAGATAAAAATAAAAATAAAAAACTGCATAGTACAATAAAAATGAAGGGAAAGAGGGTATCATTTTCCCTCCTTAATCATCATTACTGATCACTTCACTCTCAATAGACTGTTCAAATTTTACTTGAGCAAAGTTACAAGAAACATTCTAAATGTATACATCTATAAGTTTATTTTTTTTTTCTCTTATTTTTTTTCTCAATGTTGTTTGTATTTGTACATTCACATTTTGCTAAAATTTAACATAAGAAATTGTTCATTAATATAAAATATTCTACACACAATTTGAAAGTAAAATATTACTTTGTTTTTGTGCAAAATTATCGAATGCTCATGGTTGTGAAACACCTTTAGGCATTTTAATTTTGTTTAAACCTTTGTATATTATTTGTTGTTATCATAAACGATCATGTCAACATAAAATAAATAGTACTTAGTTATAATACATAAATGAAATTAACATAAAAACTTGATAGTATTAATTTTATTTCAGATAATAGCTTCAACAAAATTACTTTCAAAACTAATAGTGAATCACATATTCAAAATTATATTTTAAATAGATATTTTATAACATCACAAAAAATATATATTAAAACTTCTGTATATTAAGGTAATTTTTGAAAAGAAGCAATTTTTAATGATATAACTTTTTTATGTATATATTATGGTTCAAATAAAAAATGGAGAATGCACATGATAAAGGGTCATCTGCCCAAGAAGGTAATATATTTCTCGTATATATAAAAGTCTCTATTAAATAAATTTCATCTATATTTTTATTAATTTTTGAAGTTTGAAACTTATAATTTAAAAATTATTGTTATAAATTTCAACGTTAACGTTCAAGAATATTTCACAAGAGCACATAATATTTACAATATTAGCAAGAACTTTGTCTTTGAGATTGATATGAAATTTAATCCTGAAAAAAAATTATATAATGCGTATAATTTATATATCCTGACAAAAAATTTTGGTATTCAAAAAAAAAGCAAAGACTTATAACATAAATAACAAAATGACAAAACGTTTATTTATTTGTTCTTATGAAGGACAATCTGATAAATTTTTTCTTTTTTAAGAAAGAAAGCAGCAAAGATTAGAATATCGATATGATTGTATGGCTCATATAAAATTCAAAATTTTAAATAAAACATGAAAAGTATGTGGATTTAATGATGTGCATAATTATCCCATGATAGTAGATAATTTGAAACATTTCATATAATTTGATCGTAAGCTCATAAGTGCTACTAAAAATATTCTTGATTGTATCGTTAATGCTGATATTCGTACCAAAAAAAAAATTTAATATCTTCAGAACGAAACGGGTGAAATTGAAAATGCAAAATTTATTAAACAAGATGCTCATAACTTTGTACAAGCACATAAGAAGAATATCATTAGTAGTGAAGATGTTTAAATTTTGATAAATCATTTTATGCATTCGCAATCAGAGGATTCAAACTCCTTTTATTCTTTTCAAGTTAATGAAGTTGGCAGATTATGCATTTTTTTGGAAAGATAATATATTTAAATTGCACTATAAATATTTAAAAATGTATTTTTTTTACATTACTTATTATACTAATAAATATGATATGATTTGTGCTTCATTTATCTGTATGAACAATCATAGAAAAAATATTTTTTTTGAATGTGTATTCTTATGCAATAAGACCACTGATTTTTTTGTTTGGCTATTTCAAGCATTTTTGAAGGCAATGAAAGAAGAAGCATCAAAATGATTTTTATTGATCAAGTTCCTCTAATAACTTTTGTCATTAAAAAAATTATTCCTAACACGTGTCATAGATTATGTGAATAGCATATTGACAAAAATGCTTAAAACAATATACCATAATTTTATTTTAAATCAAAATTTTGATGTTATTTTGATACTCTCTTATGGAGGTTCAATTCAAAATTAAAATTTGAATTAGTATGATAAAAAATAATTGGTGATTGAAATTGTGCAAGTAACACTTAACTTCAAAAATTATATGATTTGAGAAAAAAATAATGTCATGCATTTAGTCGTTTTATTTTTTCAGCTGATATTAAATCAACTCAAAGAAGTGAGAGCACAAATAAAGTCTTCACCAAAATATTACGCAAGACGATGAATATAACAAAGTTTGTAAAGTATTATGAGCAACGAACAATTAAAATGCGCATCATTAAGATCACTAATATCTAAATTCTTTATAAAAGATTGTGAAATATTGAAGCATGCTGCTAGTGTGTACACAAGAAAAATTTACACAAGGTTTCAACATGAATTTTGCAAGGAGCAATTCAAAAAATAATCAATTTTAAAATTAATGAAAATTTTATAAAATATACAATTTTAAAGAATGAAAATGGAAAAATTGAAACTGTCTAATTCAATTTTCTTGAAAATTTTATTATTTGTAGTTGTTAAATGTATGAGCTCATGGGTTTGTCACACACTAAAAATTTTATTCTATAACTTAAATTTTTCTTATATTCCTGAGAAGTACATTTTGAAAAAATGATCTAAAAATGCTACGCTTGAAAATAAATATGAAGAGTAAATAAAAAAAATAACAAAATTATCTGTAATAATTCACTTGAATAGATTAAAAAAAGAGTCATTTGATGTTATGACTTTAATTGTAAATTATAAAGACTCAAAAGAGATTGCTAAAATATATTTATATCAAACAAAAATTGAGATTGGTAAACATCAAGATGAATTATATGACAGAGATTGTGAAAAAGACAAACACAAATCTAATTCATCTGCTGATCTTTTTATAGGGGGTAGAGTTCTGGATCCAATTAAAAAAAAGAAAAAAAATAAATATGAAAGAATAAAGTCAAAAGTTAAGCAAAAAAAAAATACATCACAAATGACAATTATAAATAGAGCAGGACTAACACATAAAGATCAATCTTTGAATAGGTAATGACTTTTAACACACAATCAGTCTCAATGCAATAAAAATAACACAAATCTGTGAAATTAAATTTTAAGATTAGATATTTCTTCATCAAGTTAAATATTTTTTCACTATTTATTTTTATATACTAATTTGCTCTATTTTTTTAATCATATACAGTTACATGAAAATTCACCTGATACTCTCACTCAATTTTTGAGTTAAAATTTATATTTACAATTTAAAATTTACATTTAAAGTCAAGACTTAAACAAACAAATCTTTGAATGAAATTCAGTTTAATCTAAAAGCAAATTATGTTACAGATTTTATTTTTTGAACAATATATTTTTTTAGCAGTAAAAATTAGTGTAATATATATATCTTTTTATATTTTAATAATAAAAATGACATGCAAAATATTTTATAACAATTTAAATTTGTCAACTATTTACATTTTTTTTCTAATTTAATTATTTGAGTAGTATTAAAACAAATCATGAAAAATAAAGAAACTTTCTTACCTGAAAATCATAGATAAATAAAAGTGACTGAAGAAGATCTAAAAAAATTTACCCAATATTTTGATTTAATTTTTAATTTTTTTCTAACATCAAATATCAACTTTTTACTTTAAATCAACAAAAAAATTCAACCAAAATTGAAATACCAAATCTTTACAGAAATCTCATTTTTGATCTCCATAGTTAAAATAGAGTTTTGATTTTGATATAATTTTTAATTTAAAAGAAAAAAAAGGAAGAAAAATATTGAGGGGAAGAAGAAATATCCAAAAATTCTCTTTTGCCTTTTGAATAAAAAAAATTTACTATCAAAAAGGCATAACCAATCAAAACAGTGTGAAGCTCTATTAATATTTTAACAAATAGCTAGTGAACTTACTTTTAAACTTCAAAGCTAAAATTAAAAATAAAAAATAAAAAATAAAAATATATATTTAAAATCTATATGATCCCAATAAAATTGTATCAAAAATATAAAAATATAATTAAAGTGAATTATAATACTCACGTAATCTTTAATGTTCATCCACATCCAAAAGGCAAAAGAAAACTTCTGAACATTTCTTTTTCTCAATATTTTATTTCTTCTTTTTTATTTTAAACTAAAAATTATATTAAAATTAAAATTTTATTTTGACTATGGAGATAAAAAATAAGATTTATGTAAAAATTTGATGTTTAATTTTGATTAAAGTTTTTACTGATTTAGAGCAAAAAATTGACATTTGATGTTAGAAAATAATTAAAAATTAAATTAAAATATTGGATTAATCTTCTTAGATCTTCTTCAGCCATTTTTCTTTATCCATGATTTTCAGGTAAAAAAAATTCTTTATCTTTCATGATTTTTTTTAAATACTATTCAAATAATCAAATTAGAAAAAAATAGTGTAAATGCTTAGTAAATTTAGATTTTTATAAAATATTTTGCATGTCATTTCTAATATCAAAATACAAAAAAATATTTGTTGCACTAATTTTTACTGCTAAATTAAAAATATATTGTCCAAAAAATAAAATTTGCAACATAATCTGCTTTTAGATTAAATTAAATTTTCTTCAGAAATTTATTTGTTTGAACCTTGACTTTGAATATAAACTTTAGATTCTAAATATAATTTTTGACTCAAAAATTGAGTGAAAGTATCAGGTGAATTTTTATGTAATTGCATATGATTAAAAGAAATAAAAAATAGAGCAAATTAATATATGAAACAAGAGCAAATAGTAAAAAATATTTAACTTGATAAAAAGAGGTCAAACCTCAAATTTAATCTCATAAATTTATATTTATTTATTGCATTGAGGTCGATTATGTGCCAAAAATCATTATCGTCTAGAAAAATTAATTTTTATGTGTTAGTCATGTTCTATTTTTGAATGTTATTTTTCACGATCTAAAATCACAAGTTATGATGGCACCTATGTTCTCAATCGATGAGTAAGCCAATCCAATAACTTTTACGAATATAATTAAGCAATTAGATAGAAAAGTAAATAGACATATCAAATACGAACTTTTTAAAAAAAAATGCGAAAAAGCTAAAATACCACCCCAAGAATTGGTGTCACAAGTGCAAGAGCTTTTACGATACGATACAAGTCTGAAAATCAAAATGACAAGTCTAAATGCAGTACCCTGTCTGATCACTAAACAACAGAATAAATAAAAGATAGATGAAGGTGTGGGCTGCGAACAGCCAAGCAGCTCACCACAACTCCAAGATAATTCAAGCTCGGACTCAAGAAGCTTCATGAGATACACTAGAGTTCGAAATTGAATTTGCACCACAAAAAAGTGCAGCAAGCATAGTATGAGTACGAAATTACGTGTACCCAGTATGTATCATAGACCGATAATGAAAAAGTAGTGACAGAACTCATGTAAGAAATCATTCTCAAAGTTACAAGTCTACTCTATATTCTACAATCAAGTTTTCACTAAATCGGGGATAATCAATTGCCACGAAAGATTCAAACATCAATTAAGCACAGTCACGTAAATATGGAGGATGTAATGCGATGCAATGCAATATAATGAGATGCTATGTCTCAAATGCCCAGTAATCTCTCAATTGTATATACACGATACTCCTCGATAATACATTGAGAGTTCATGACCCATAGAGGACTCACGAGGTCCATATATCAGCACGGACGGTCTCTAGGTGCTATCACAAATCAATCAATTCCCAGCATGAACAATCTCTACATGCCTAACTCATAATCATAGAACGATAGCAGCACAGACGATCTTCACGTGCCCGATCTTTACTCACACTCAACTCAATGCCAATGCATGTGCATGATATAATATCAATAGTATAAGAGATGATGATGTATCTCATTTAACCAAGTCACTGAAAAGAAATATATTCACCTCGACTATCACAAATATACAAGTTAAATGAAGAAATATGCACATACATAAAAATAACTAAGTCAATAATACATCAGCTAAATGCCTATATGTTTTGTCATTCTCGAATTATATAGTAATAAATTTCTCCTTTTCATAACACCGGTACTCGTACCAATGCCCATCACACCATGGGTACGAAACCCCCATCTTTCGTCCTTACCCATTCTCTATTTTAATTTTTAATTCTTTTTTTAGCAAAACGTCCCTCAACAAAGTCTACAAAGTCTTAACATACCTCAAAAGTCGAATAACGCGTCACAAACCCTCATGACTTTGCCTTTTCCTTTCGTAAAGCTTCAGAACATTTTCAATATATCATATATATATTATTCATAAGTAAACGAGTCCCAACTTATAATCAAGCTTTAACCTTGATTCAAAGTAATAGGACAACCACAAAAACTTCTAGATGTCAAGTCTAGGGCCAAGTCTCAATTTTCTCCAAGCATTATAATCTAATGGTGTTTCATACTATACTACACCTAACGTTTAATTTCATATACTAATATATCCAAATTTTAATCGTAATGTGATGACAGAAGAAAATATATCTAGAACCAAAGTCGAATTACTCAACTCGTAACTTCTAATCATGAAAAAAATGAAAAAAAAATAAATTAAATATGGAGAACTTCTGATCCTAATAATTTCCTAGAGTTTTCACCCAGCCATCAATTTATCACTTGTTTTGACTGATTTAGCTATTATTGTCAATCATTGACATTAGTATCCAATGATAATCATTAAAACTTGACCTTAGGTCTAATCTATCACGTTGCAGTATGGAAGAATTTCAATTCAAAATTTGTTTACCACTCAAGCACTATTATAACATTAATGTTTTCACCATCCAATATTACATATACAAAGATTGAGTGACTCGGTTAAATTCTTTACCTGAAATGCCTGTCTACTTTCTTGTTGATGCCGAGAATCAGGGGCGGAGCTACGGTGGTGGCAGGGTGTGCAGCCGCACACCCTTCACCGAAAAATTACATTATATATATAGGTCAAATTTTACGTTATATTGGTTATGTATCATTTTGAACACTCTTAGAAATAATGAGAGCACACCTCAGTGGCAAGCGAGTGCACTTTTGTTACACGGGGCACATGATCAAATCCTCACGGCAGCATTCTTTTTTTAAAATTTTATTCTACGTTAATATAACATGCTAAGAAAAATAAAAAATGTAAATATTGACTTGTAGAAGGCAGCAGCCTAGCGGCAACATGGAGCAGTAACCTACCGTCTACCCAAGTTCAAATGTCCATGTGCCCACATTTTTTGTCTTCTTTAATTTTTTTTGGTGCACCTAATCATTGAATGTTTTTTTCATTTACTATTCAAAGTTTGAACACCCTTCATAAAATTTCTGGGTAAGCCACTGCCGAGAATGAAACTGCTCTTCATAGGGCTATTTTTTTCCTTTAACAAGAAAAAAAGATTATCGTTTAAAAGTTTAGCCCCCACTAATTTTATTCCATATTTATGTATGGGCCAAAAGATATTGGGTATAAAATGAAAATGAATAGTAGCCTTGACTCGTTAATCACCAATTAAATTAAGAGAAATTTTCAAAAATAGCAAATTTGAGCTCATAATTAAGGAGGAGATAGCAGACATTAACCAATTACGGGAGATAGCAACTAATAAGCTAAAATATTATTATTTTATTTGTATTTAACGTCCGTATTTTATTAATCAAATACAAATATAAATTGATGTGGAAGAGTGATTTTAGTTGACTGTTACCGTTTAAAAAGGAAAGGATCTTTAATGACTATACTTCCTTCCTTATATCAAACATCTTTAATGATTATAATTTCTTCCTTATATCAAACATCTTTAATAATTATAATCCTTCCTTATATCAAGAATCTTTAATAATTATAATCCTTCCTTATATCAAGAATCTTTAAAAGGAAAGGATCTTTAAGGATCTTTAATGATTATAACCTATAAAAAAATTATATACAATGGATCAAAAAATCAAGTTCAATATATAAAGGTGTATAAGACAGTCAATTTGTATTTTTATTTGTGTAAATACATATACTTAATCAACCAAACACACATAAATCATTTATATTTGCATTCGCTTGCATACAACTAATACATATGCCAGAACAGCCAACAAAAATGCATTTCTATTTATATTCGAATACAAATATATTTGATATGTTTGTATGTTAAGTACATATACCAGTCCAGCCAAACACATATAAATCATTTGTATTTGTATTCGCTTTGCATACAACTAATACGTATATGCCAGAACAACCAATAAAAAATACATTTGTAATTGTATTCGAATACAAATACATTTGATATGTTTGTATGTTCATTACATGTACCAGATCAGCCAAACACATACAAATAAATTTGAGTTTTCAAATGTGTGTCAATATATATACAAGAGCAGTCAAAAATACATTTGTATTTGTATTCGAGTACATTATGTATTACAAATACATTTGCAGGATTGCAAAGTCTATGAGGAGAAATACATTCTTGTGTCGGAAAGTACAAACATATATATTTGTGTTGAATTTTTGTGCAAAATTCTCAATTTCTATTATTTATATACATATAGAAAATTTTAAAAATACACTTAAAAAAATATATAAAAATGTATATCTCTCCTTCTTCATCACGATCTTTTTCACCAGATTGAGATTCATCAAGATCTTCTCTACCATCATGGAGGTGTCCAACCATCCCACGAAGATGAGTGAATGATGTGTCGGCGTTCTACGACATATTTGACTCCTTTAACTAAAAATAATCGTGAGTTTTCAAACAACCGTTGTTGTTTTTGATGGGTTTTATGTTTAACTTGCAGGAACTTGAACCAAAATTGAAAAAAGATGGATTTTTGACACTAAAGGGCTCTACTGGTTAGTGTGACAACTCACTTGATGAGTCGTCAAGGTTCTGACGAGTCGTCACACCAACCGTCAAGCTAAACAGTCAATTTACTAGCAAGTCTCACTGGGCGGACGACTTACCAGAATTTACCAGTAAGTCGTCACAGGCCCAACGACTTACCAGAAAATACTAGCAAGTCGTCATAGGGTCAGCAACTTACCAAAAAATTTGTCAGGCTGGGCACCTCAGCTCACTGGTTAGTTGTGACGGCTCAAGTGACGAGTCGTCACAATCCTGATGGTCCGTCAAGCGACCCGTCAACTTGAAGCGGGACTCCGAAATTCTATTTTTGGACTTTATTTCCTGGACTGCTATAAATACCCAGTGTTAGGGTTATTTTATTATTCATTACCCAATATTTTGTGAGACGTTTTTGACGAGTTTTGGGAGGAGAAAACACGCTACATACATATTCTTCTTCTCATTCCATTGTTCCTGAGAATCGTTTGACTTATTTTTCTTGGAGAAATTGCAGTGATTTTCATATTATTTGTAAGAATCTTTACTTTATTATGAATATCGTTGTCTTCTCTTCATCTCAAATCATGAGTGGCTAAACTTTCCACAACTAGGTTTGTGGGATCCATGGAATAGTAATGACTTAGGGTTCTTGTGATATCGGGTTTGGTTTGTGTGCATGTTACGTTGTTAATCTTGTGTTTTTACTGTTTTCTAATGGTTGCAAACATTAAAACATACCTAGGTTTGATTTGCTTGAGCAAAGGAATTAAAATCGGGAAAATTTGATTAACAACGAAGATTCGGGACTACTAACTCCCGTCTAATGGTTGACGCTCTAGCGAGGTTAACCTACTTGGGGTATAAGTTGAGTTTTGTATTGTATCTTTTCAAGTTCGAGAGAATTGGAAAGAAAAGTGTCTATTTGGTTGAGAAACGTTTAAACGTAGGAATGAATTCAATTACTTCGTGATTATGCATATGAAAAGAACCCGATTGAACTCTAACCTGAGGTTGTTTACGAAACCATGGTGAACACATCCCTAGTTTATCTCTAATATTGATTTTTACTCATAAAAGTTCATTTTTTACTATTTGAAATATTCAAGTAGCAATTAAAGATTGATCACTAGAACCCCCCCCCCCCCCCAATTACCGGAAACTATTGATTACTAGCCAACTAAGTCACTAACGACTTAATTTACATCTTATTCCCTGTGGGATCGACCCCAACCTTTGTTGGGTTCTATATTTGACAACGATCGCTTACGCTTCTTAATTGAGGTGTAGTTTGGGCGTATCAAATTTTGGCGCCGCTGCCGGGGAATACGGTTGTTCATTAAGTCTGGTTTGTTTAGTTGACTCTTAGTCATATTTCGTGCTTTTACTTTTATTTGTTATTTTTGATTGTTACAGGGTACAGAGTTGTGCATGCCAAGTACCCAACGCTCGGGGGAACCAATATTACCGTACGACCCCGAGCTTGCTAGAACTTTAAGGCTGAATATGAATGCACAACAACGGAAAGCAACAAGGCTTCGACAACTTACTTCTGATCAACAGAATCTGAACAATGCTAACATTGAAGATTTTGTTGTGGATGATGATGAGGACTGCTCCTGCCTTGGAGACCCCGACGGTCTCCAATATCGTACCAGACTCTGAGGCCTAAGGGCTTCACAGGTATTCTTTTTTCTCACAGTTTTAGCTTTCACATGTATGCATTGGAGACAGTGCATGAGTCTAAGTTGAGGGTGTTGGGATACCTGTGAGTCTGTCACCACCAAGGGTTTTTGTTGCCGTGTTTCTTTTCACCTTTTGATTTCATTCTTTCATATTTATTTTTCTTTCTTTTTTATTGGATCTAAAACTCTACCCCGTATAAAAGGATCAACATATGAATTGGATTTGTGTTTATTTTTTTCGCAATTTCTATCGTATAATTCACTTTGATGTTTACTAATTTCAATTCTTGCTTGATATAAATATTTTTTAGAAATTTCTTTTGAGTCCTCATTATTTGTGGCTAAAGTCACAACATCAAATGATTCTTTCATTAATCCATTCAAACGAATTATCACAAATAATTTTACTATTTTTTTTTGTGTACTCCTTAAATTTATTTTCAAGCTTAGTATTTTTAGACCATCTTTTCAAAATGTATTTTTCAAGAATACAAGAAAATTCAAGTCATAAATAAATTTTTTAATACGTGACAACATAATCAACCCATGAACTCATACATCTGACAACTACAAACAATAGAATTTTTAAAAGAATTGAACTGGACAGTTTGAGTTTGCCCATTTTCACTTTTTAAAATTATATATTTTGTAAAATTCTCATTAGTTTTAACATTGATTATTTTTTTGTTACCCCTTGCTAAAATTCATATTGTAATTTTATGTAAATTCTTCTTGTGTGCACATTAACAACATGCTTCAATATACCACAATCTTTTATGAAAAGTTTAGATATTTTTTGAGATTTATAATTTTCATCGATTTTAATATCGTGAATTTCAGTTGTTCATTGCTCATAATACTTTACAAATTCAGTTATATTCATCATCTTACATAATATTTCAGTAAAGACTTTATTTGTGCTCTCATTTTTTGAGTTGATTTGATATCGACGAAGAAAGTAAAACGATTAAATGCAGGACATCACTTTTTTCTCAAATCATATAATTTTTGAAGTCAAATGTTACTTGCACAATTTCAATCACTTATCACTTTCTGTGATACTAACTCAAATTTTGATTCTAAATTACACCTTCATAAGAGAGTATCAAAATAACGATAAAATTCTGACATAAAGTAAAATTATGATATATTTTTTTGAGTATTTCTATCGATATATCATTCACATGGTCTATAGCATGTGTAAAATAATAATTTAATGACAAAAAAATATTATAAGAGCTTGATCAGTAAAAAATATTTTTGATGCCTTTTCTTTCATTACCTTAAAAAATACTTGAAATAGTCAAACAAAGGAATCAGAAGTCTCACTGCATAAAAATACACATTTTCAAAGAAAGTATTTTTTTTAGTGATTATTCACATCGATAAATAAAGCATAAATCATATCATATCTATTTGTACGATTAGTAGTATAAAAAATTATCATATTCTCAAAATATTCACAGTACAATTTAGATATACTGTCTCTCCAAAAAAATGCACAATCTATGATCTTCATCAACTTGAAAAGAATAAAAAAAGTTTGAGTCCTTTGATTGCAAATGCATAAAATAATTTATCAAAGTTTAAGAATCTTCACTGCTAATCATATTTTTTTTATGTTCTTGTATAAAGTTATGAGCATCGTCTTTAATAAATTTTATATTTTTAATTTTACCTGCTTCATTCTAAAGTTTGATACGAATACTAATATCAACTATACAATCAAGAATATTTTTAGTATCACTTGTAAGTTTACGATCAAATTGTATGAAATATTTAAAATTATCTTTTATCATGAAATGATTATGCACATCATTGAATTCACATATTTTTCATGTTTCATTTAAAATTTTAAATTTTATACGAGCCATACAATCACATCTATATTCTAATCTTTGCCGCTTTCTTTCTTGAGAAAAAAAAAGCTTATTAGATTGTCCTTAATATAAAAGTAATATTTTATTATTTTCTTATTTATGTTATAAGTCATTGCTTTCTTTTAAATACAAATTTTTTTTGATCACGACATATGAATTATATACATTATATGATTTTTCTTTGGAATTAAATTTCATATCAATTTTAAAGATAAAGTTCTTGCTAATGTTATAAATATTATGTGCTCTTGTGAAATATTTATGAACATTAACGTTGAAATCTATAATGATAATTTTTAAATTATAAAGTATCAAAACTTAGGAAATAAATAAAAATATAAATGAAATTTATTTAATAGAAACCTTTATATATAAGAGAGATATATTGCCTTCTTAGGCAGAGAATCCTTTATCATGTGCATTCTCTATTTTTTTATTTGAATCACAATTTACATACAAAATTATATCACTAAAAATTACCTTTTTTCAAAAATTATCTTAATATATAAAAGAATTATATATATTTTTATGATGTTATAAAATATTTACTTAAAATATAATTTTGAATATGTGATCCACTATTAGTTTTGAATGTAATTTTGTTGAAGTTATTATTTGAAATAAAATTAGTACTATTAAGTTTTTATATTAATTTTATTTATGTATTTATAATTAAGTATTATTATTTTATATTGAGAGAATCATCTATGATAACAATGAATAATACACAAAAGTCTGAGCAAAATTAAAATGCTCAAAGGTGTTTCACATCCATGAGCATTGAATAATTTTATACAAAAATAAATAATATTTTACTTTCAAATTGTGTATAAAATATTTTATATTAATAAATAATTTTTTATTTTAAATTTTAGCAAGATCTGAATTTATAAATATAAATAATATTGGCAAAAAAAAAAAGAGAGAAAGAGAAATAAGTTCATAGATGTATACATTTAGAATGTTTCTTGTAATTTTGTTTGAGTAAAATTTGAACCGTCTCTTAAAAGTATAGTGATCTGTATTGATGTATATTTGCTTTGAAAAATTTATTTTGGATGATTTTGATATGATTTATAAAGATCCTAATTAAGAAGGAAAAATGATATCCTCTTTTCCTCCATTTTTATTGTACTATGCCATTTTATTTTATTTTTTTAATTTGATTTCATTTGCAAAGTATACAATTGGGGCTTACTATTCAAGTATCAAAAAATTAACGAAGCCTCACATACTTTTTGTTAGTTGTGTCTCTTCCATAGTAAATTTTTTCATATTAGTAATGCTGATATTAATTATGTTTGATTTTGTATATTAAAAATAACATGAATTGTACTAAAAATAATTTTTACAAATATGATGGAAAGAATGTGCAAATGATTTTGAGGGACAATTATATTTTTAATCATGCTATGCATACATTAAAACCCATTACATTATTAATGTCATGAATTTTCATGTATTAGTTATACGTGGATAGATCTTACATGTGTTTAATATAATCCTTTGCCCTAAGACTAATAAATTCATCAAAAAGTCCCATTAAATTTTTACCTTGAGATCCCACGTGAGTTATTAAAAAATAAAATCCTGAAAAGCATTTTCTATTTATTTTAGAGCTTATTTGGATTGACTTATTTTAAGTGCTTTTAAGAGGATTTTGGATTAGTTTTTTTAAAGTAGCTTATAAGTTAAAAGCTAAAAGTAATAAGTTGAGAATACCCAATTTTTGGCTTTTAGCTTATTTTTGTACTTTTTTAGTTTAAAAGTGGGTACTTAAAAGCATTTTTTATCTTTCTCAAATACTTCAAAAAGTAAAATAAGTGCTTAAAAATCAAAAACACTTAAAATAAGTCAATTCAAACACCCTCTAAATTAAAATAGCTTTCAAATTATTTTATAGTGTTTAAATAACATACTTTTTAAAGTCAAACTAAAAAAAAAACACTAAAAAGTGAAAGCTAAATTTTTCAATTTACAGCTTAGGATTAAAACAACTTAAAAGAAGCATATATCTGTTCTCCCATTAAAAGCTTGTTTTGAAAACGCTTCTGCAGTTTTTTTTTGCCTCAGTCATCAAAAGAAGCTTCCCTCTTCTCAGTTGAACAAAGACATTAAAAATTTCAGCTTTTCGATTTTTAGCTTTTTTTTTTATAGTTATTTTAGCTTAAAAAAGTATTTAGAAGTATTTTTTTTTAATCTTATTCAAATATTATAAAATAGTTTAAAAACAGTTAGTAGGCGTTTGACCATGAGAATTTTTCACTATTTTTCAAAAAATTATTTCATTTTTTTCTGAAAATAGTGTTTAGCTATAAAAATTTCAAATATAACTTGAAGTTGTATTTGAAAAAGTGAAAACACCCTTTCACTTTTTTCTATCTCACTTTTTTCATTTTTTAAATTATTTTTTTTAAAACAAATCTTAAATTTTTTATTTTCATAAAATAATCTTATTTAAATTATATTTCATTTTTAAATCATATATATATATTTTTTAAAATATATTTAAAATTTAGATAATTATTATAAAAATTATAGCTAAACACAACTTCAACTCTAACTTTAAAAATTGATAAAAAGCAAATATTTTTTTGGTTCTCAGGCCAAACCAGGACTTAAAATACTAAGTCAATCCAAACGGCGTCTATGTTTTGCTAAAGCAAAGAACAAAAAAAATTGATTTCTGAACATTAAAGTTCCGGCGAGAGGGGGAGAGGGGTTTACCGGCGAGACATGGATGTACTGTTCAATTCAATCGACGTTCGAGATTTACTCTCATCGCCCAAC
Source organism: Jaltomata sinuosa (assembly GCA_003996215.1). NCBI lineage: Eukaryota > Viridiplantae > Streptophyta > Magnoliopsida > Solanales > Solanaceae > Jaltomata > Jaltomata sinuosa. Next base: position 45,255 of record QJPP01001495.1, on the reverse strand, counting down.
ATCGACGATGTTAACTCGCCGTTATCCGCTCCAGATCTCCGTCTTCTCATCGGCCGTCTACAACTTCGTTCCGTCGATATTAAATCCAAAGTCCGGCAATACATTCTCTCACATTTCTCCGACTTCTCCACACTCTTTTCCCAGTGCTCCGACGTCGTTTCAACATCTGAATATCTCTCTTCTCAAGTATCCGACTTGATCCAACTCATCTCTGATCATCCCGTTGAAGCTCAAACCAAAACCGTTATTGATGACATTGTGATTAAAAATAGAGAGATGAAGGAAAAGAGGGAATTGTTAGGGTTACTTACTGTGATTTTGGAATTGAGTGACAGACTGAAGTTTGTCAAGGAGGAGATTAAGGTAGCGAGACTTGAACAAGCGGCCGAAGCGTTAAGGGAGTTAAAGCAAGTGTTGGTAACGAGTAATGATGAGGAGAATCAGCCTTTGGTTTACGAATTGTTGAAGGATGAGTGGACTGACTGTTTTGAGGAGGTAACATTTGGATATCATTTTCGTCTATGATTGTTTAATTGGTCTGTCTATGTTATTTTTTGGCGAAATATTTGAACCTCTACTGTTAGAAATTGAGGATTTTTGTGAGTTGTCCTTGTTTTTGTTGTAGCTTTTTTGGTGAAATATTTGGGTATTTACTGAAGATATGTTGACATAGATAATAAGTAAGTCTTTTTACTGAGAATTTGTTGGAGAATTAATTAAAAATAAGTCTTTTTATTCTGGTGTAGTGTTTTTTTTGTCCGTACGGAGATGCATTGGAATGTGAGATATATAAAAAACCTGGACTTTTAATTTTGATGTAGCAACTTGTGTGCTTGTGTAGAGATGTTTGGGAATGAAATGAGCCTGAATAGAACTGCATGTATACAGAAGATTCTGATAGCGGTTCATCAGATCCTCTAAATCAAGTGTGGTGCAGTTGTATCCTCTGTTGTTTTAACATGTAGCTGTGGCAGCAAGGGAACCTCTTCAAATTTTCCAGTTTCCAAATCAGTCTTGCCACTGTCTTTTTTCTTCCCTTTCGGAGTTTGTTAATGAGTTGCTGAAGAATTTTTTTGTTTTGGATCACCATCAAAATGAAAATAAGATTGTAATGTATATGACTTGGTAGAAGTTTCCGCCATGTGACCAGGAGGTCACGGGTTCAGGCCATGGAAATAACCTCTTGCAGAAATGCAAGGTAAGCTGCGCATGTAAAACCCAATGTGGTCCGTCCGTCCCTTCTCTGGAATTTGCGCATAGCCGGGGAGTAATGCACTGAGCTGCTCCTTTATTGTAATGTCTATGTCTTTTTCCTGTGCTTATTTTGCAAGGTTAAATACTCCGGGAGTGGGGGTGGGAGGGGTTAACAGAAGATGATATATTGGTGATCTTTATTTAGTTTCTGTGATTCTTGTTTAGAGGAATTGGATTTGGGTGTAGATGCAAGAGGTGCTTTTGCAATGTATGGACAATGCAGTGTGGTTTGATCAAGGAAACAATACAGTTCACCTGAAGTATCAGTTGAGCATCAGAGGTGTTGATGGGATTGAGCTCCACACAATTTTAAAAGCGATGGATGTGAGTTTGAACTATGCCTCTCCATTTTCACTTTATCTGAGGGTCTCTGATATATATTGATATGTCTGTTTAACTTAGAGCAAATGTGATTAACTTTTATTCATGTTATGTTTTGTTTTTTCTAGGCAGTTGGTATTATGGATTATGGGCTGGCAAAAGTAGCAGATTTGATGATCAAACATGTAATCCTGCCAGTGGTGAGTGTTAGGTCAACTATTGTGGTGGAATGGATTAATCAGGGGTCCGGAAATGGTGTGGAGGCAAATCTGAAGATACTTCCATCTGCTGATCCAAATGTAAATGTTTAGTGCCGAGACTACAGTTTTTCCTCTTGGCTATTTATACATATTCATGCAAAAGCATCAGTTCAATTTGAATCCAAACATGTTCTATATTGAGAGCTATGTTGCGTGGACCCTCCAAAAATGTTGCCGCACCTGTGTTGGGTCCTCCAAAAATGCACTACTTTTGGAGAATCTGACTCGCAGCCGGCATCATTTTTGAAGAGTCCGAGCAACATAGATTGAGAGAGCTCGACTTCTTTGACATTCTGCATTGTTTACTAGAAATATAATAATTTTGCCAAAAGTTAAATGATTGTCGTTCGGATAACTGATAACATAATCCACTCACCTGGACATGGTTGAAGTGATTTCTTCAAACTTTTTTCTAACCTGCTTTCTTTTTTTCTGCCTTATTTTTGATTCTGCAAGCTGCATGATCCAACCATTTTGTTTTACCTATAAAATGAGAAAAGAAAAACAAATCCATGTCCTTATGCTTTGAAATAAAAGAGGACTCTAATTGCTACTAAAGTCTTAATATCCATAATAACCGAATTATGCCTCAACATGCAGGTTGACAGTATTGATGGTGGAAGTATTTACTCTGTTCTTGTTGATGTTGTCAAGTTTATTAGTAAGTCTCTGTGCTTTGAAAATAGTACATGGATGCTGTGCTTTGGAAAATTAACATGGCCAAGGATGTCAGATTTGATAGTATCCAACTTCCTCTCCAAGGTCCAATTCAATACCCTTACGCCTTAACATAGGGGTTTCTCTTTGCAACCTGAATTATTACAAGTCATCTTTTCCTCTGTGCCAATTATGAATGCTTTGACATTGTTGAGATCCTTCACTGGGGATTATTTATGACAAACTGTTAATTTTTTTTTTATGTATCCCTGCAAGTACTCTTATTATAAAATATTAAATATATCAGTTGATGTGTTAGTTTGGGTAATTCACACTTCCATTAGAACCAAGATAGCTCTATGTATTGGATGAAAGGATAGGTTGGGTAATTCACACTACATTTAAAGGGCGCGTTTTCATGCCACATGCCACATGCCACATGCCACATGCCACAAAGGCCATATACAAGTTGCTTTTGTCAGATTATGTTAAAGTGAGCAAAGTCTCAGTTGAAGCTTATGTTGTTTGATGAACATGACATTCTTCGCTACATGGACAAAATTGAGGTTTGTTTTCAACATCCCATGCTTGATCTCCAAGCAGTGTATGATTAGTCATTCAGATATAGATCCATTTCTCTTGTGAGGTCTTGGTTTGAAAACAGGTTCTGTATTTTCACCCCATTACCAGTTTGTATTATACATCTGGTCCACATGCAGACCTCTTGGAAGTTCTTCTGTCTAGGATTGTGCATTTGTAGTTTTTCTAGCCTTTTCTTTACAAGCTTTTGGAAGAAAAACCTTTTTTCTGTTTAGAGATTTTTTCTAGTCCTGTATCAATTTTTCCCCCTTGCAATAATGGCGAATAAGGTGTAATTCCTGATGTGCTTATATTTCCAAAATAAAGTTTGGAGGAATATAGAATATGGGAAAGATGTGGTGTTCTGGATATATATTTGCAGATTCCCCTCATGTTTGCACATTGGATATGGCTTTCCGGACAGAAAAACTTGTAATCAGGACTTGTGGAGGTTGCGTCTGAGAAATGATATATAAGAGTAAATGCTATGGAATTTTAGGATCTAGGGGTGAATTATCATATTGTTAGATTTTTTATTTTGATAGTAAATTGTAGCATTCTTGAACTAGTGATGTGACAGCAGTGAGTTGTTGGCAAAGGTGATTGGGATTGGGATTAGATAGGGGCTTATTGTTAGATTTTCTATTTTGATAATAAATTGTAGCATTGTTGAGCTAGTGATATGACAGACAACGAGTTGTTGGCAAGGTGATTGTGATTGGGATTAGATAACTTGTTTGAGTCATTAGATTAAGAATGTCTGCATAAGTACTTCATTAAGTTGCTCTAGTACGTTTTCTCTTATCTTGATGTGATAACTCTGCCTCTGACATGTACTTTTCCTATTATATTTGGTTAAGTAGAAATTATTTTGACTTCACATTTCATCTCCTATTGAAAGATGATGTTAGTGTGACCTATGTTACCTGGGTCCTTTCATTTGCATTGACATAACCGTGTTGAATGGGTGAGATATGGGTGTAGCACTTCACTCAAATCATAGAATACACAAAAGAACTAGCCAAAAACTGTTCAATAATTTGCTCTAGTACGTTTTCTCTTATCTTGATGTGATAACTCTGCCTCTGACATGTACTTTTCCTATTATATTTGGTTAAGTAGAAATTATTTTGACTTCACATTTCATCTCCTATTGAAAGATGATGTTAGTGTGACCTATGTTACCTGGGTCCTTTCATTTGCATTGACATAACCGTGTTGAATGGGTGAGATATGGGTGTAGCACTTCACTCAAATCATAGAATACACAAAAGAACTAGCCAAAAACTGTTCAATAATTTGCTCTAGTACGTTTTCTCTTATCTTGATGTGATAACTCTGCCTCTGACATGTACTTTTCCTATTATATTTGGTTAAGTAGAAATTATTTTGACTTCACATTTCATCTCCTATTGAAAGATGATGTTAGTGTGACCTATGTTACCTGGGTCCTTTCATTTGCATTGACATAACCGTGTTGAATGGGTGAGATATGGGTGTAGCACTTCACCCAAATCATAGAATACACAAAAGAACTAGCCAAAAACTGCATGTACTCTTGCTAGATACTTATACCATTTGAGATCACCCTTAATCAGTCCATGTGATATACGATTTAACAGATATTCCTTGCTGTCTTTAGTCAGAGATTCTCAACAATGCAGTGGAAAACCAATTTGAAGAATGAAGTGTTTTAGTGGCATGCTTGTGTGGATGATTCTCTTTTCCTTAGCATATCATATATCTTAGGAATTTTGCTAGGACTAGCAAAATGTGCATTATCAGACCAATGAAGCATCAATTTACTGTTTTTTATTCTTTTGGATAGCACTTGACAAAGAAAACAACTGATTAGCATGCATAATTCTCATTGTTGACTAGGTTTTATTAGATGATAGGTATTTCATAATGTTGAATTCACAATTTTGATATTCTTGTTTCAGAACGTGCCCGACGATGCTTCCAAACTGGCAGAGTTTCAGAAAATTGTTAAGTGCACATCTAACTTTGAGGCAAGTTTGAGGGAGTTAATGTTCATTGCTTCCTCTGATGGCAAGGATGAAAGATTGAGCCAATTCACGGATAATGTGGAAGTTCATTTTGCATTGAGGAAAAAGGTTGAGATTTTGGCCAAGGCAAGAAATCAACTTTTACAGTCTGACTTCCGTCTTCCTGAGGTAAGTACTAACTGTTGTACTTTTGCATTTTATATTGTCAATGTCTTAGCTTTTGAATGTGCTGTAGAGCTCTTGCTGCAGGATGGCACTAGGAGAAACTCTAAAGTTAAGGATGATGATAATGCTGAAAGTTCATCTGACCTTGTTGTCGATTTGCTTTTTACATCTGAGAGATGTGTGGTGTCTGAAGCAGCGTCACGATTAATGAAGTTAGTTCATGGAACACTCAAGGTCAGTTCACTGAAGCTTAAAGAATCTCACAGATTTTGGTTTACTTGTGGGTAAGCAAATTGTTTTACTTTCACCTCTCTCCCCTCTGTCTCCTTTGCTTTCCCTTTTAAGCTATCCCAAAGGACCAAGGTTTGCTTACTACATTTGGCTCTATTTGCTCGTCTTTACTATTAATGCCTATCCTTTAGTATCAAGTGTCTTGATATAGAAGAGCTCTGTATTGACTTTTCAAGTCAAGGCGTTTTATATTAGCTTCTGTTCCAGCATTGCTGAATGAGATATAGGAGGGGTGAAATTTTAAAGTGAGGTTAAATTGGAATAACATCAACAACTAAGATTTTATTGTCCAACCCCAGAGCTTTCATCTAGTGGTAAGAGCACAACAAGTGATGTGTGTGTGTTAGGCACATGTCACGGGTTTGAACCCTGCCGCATACAATAGCCTGTTGTTCAAGTGGAGAAGCATAGAGGGTCAGCCCTATTCCCCACCTAGTTTCGAACATGAGCCACTAACCCTTGGGGATTTCTTGGTTATCCAAAAAAAAGAAGATGATATTGTCCAGTATTTCATGGTTAATCTCTCTTTGATCCCAAATTTTTTTACTCGCTCATTTGCATGAGTTCACAGTGTTCATTCTTTATTTTCTTTCCACCTTGTCTGTATGAGCTGAACAAGAGAAAAGAAACCATGAAAAATTCCCTCTTCTTTTACTAGATAGCTTGTCACAGTTGCGCATCATCAGCTATCTCGCAGAGATAAAACATATCCATTGCCGAGGTAGATTGATCATTCTTACTGTGTTTTTAAGTTAGTATAAGCTTTCAGTGGTTGCTAAAGCAATGCCATTTAACTATGAGGTTTTTTGTACTGTTTTACTGAATTGCTCTAGGAAGTATGTTTTTTTCCAGAAAAAGCTGTTTGGCTGAAGTCATGATCACTTTTTAGGGAGTGCAACAAAAATGGTGACAATTGGGGTAATTGACCTCAATTACAGCAATGGTTAAAAATTGAAGGAAAACAAAGACCAAAAGTATACAAACTTAATTGTTTTGGTGGGAAGAGTTACCCGGTACCTGTGCTGGTGGGAGATAGCTGGTACCCGGTAGAATTAGTCGAGGTGCACGCAAGCTAGCCCGGATACCACCGTCATAAGAAAAAAGAGTATGCTGACTTAGTTTATAATGTTTTCATATTTCAATTGTTTGTGATGTGCGATTCCTTTTCTTAATGCGTGGAGGCACAATGAGCTTTTAAGCTGCAGATTTTGTTGTAAATTGTAACCGATGGAATATGCTAAGATTTTTTGCATATTTATGACTTCGAGTGTTAGTTTTTTTCCTTGTCAGGACTGATATTGAAGGAATTTTACTGGTCTTGTTTCTCTGGCTCTTCTTCCATTTTTTCTTGTTTACTTTACCATGTACTTTTTCCTGTATCCTTTCCTCTAATGACCCCTGCGGAAAATGGTTCCAATATGCAGAATGTATGCTTGGCATCTCCTAGAGTGGGGTTGGAATTCTATCACGCTGCTAGGGATTCTCTACTTCTTTATGAAGCTATCATACCTGTCAAGGTTAGTGTAGAAGAGAGCTGCATCATAAACCCATGCAGAGCATGCTTGTTTTGTTCTATCCAGCTTTTCTCTATCACCTACACATACGCGAATGCATTTAGCAAAAGAGTTTCTTTTTCTTTTCTTCTTCATAACCCTCTGAGTCTTTAGGGCAAGAGCAGTTTGGTGTCAGTCTTAGCTTTTTCATTATCATAATTCCTATGTCATTAATGCCTATTCTTTTCTTCTTTTTCTCGTTTTCCCCCATGCTTTGACTTGGAAAGTTCGAAAGGCAGCTTGATTCCATCAACCATTCTGCCGTTCTTATTCACAATGATTGCCACTATCTATCTCAGGAGATTCTTGGATTTGCATTTGAGGTAAGCATGGATGAAATTTTTTTCTTCATTTCTTCTTTAGTTGCTTTAATTTGCTCTGCCTTCACATGTTGTACTGCAAGCAGAAACTGCTCCTATAATCCCCGAATAGGTCTCCAGTTTGGTTTATGTAATTATTAGGAGAATTAACTAGGGGAACTAGGGACAACCACTCATCTTTTTAAATTGAAAAAATTTAAAAAGTTGGATTTTGTTAAAAGTGCCCTGTCTGACTTTTCGTGTAATGTTATATGGTAAAGCTTTCATTTTAAGAAAGTAGAAGTAGATTTTGGGGCAGACCAAATATGAGAAGATTAAATTTAAATTTAGGATAGGAGCAATAAAACAACAAAGTATATTTACATGATTTTCCTAGGTTATGGTGTGTCTTTCAGCTAGGACTGGGCATAAATACTGAAGAACCGAAAAAACGGACAGCACCGAACTAATTCAGTTTTTCGGTTTTGGTTCTTCGGTTCGGTTTCAGTTTTATTTTTTCTAAAACTTCGGTATTCCCGAAGAACTGAACTTTTATTACATGAGGGGCTGATTTCTGATTTAGTGATTGTTGCTCGTTGTGGACTTCTTGCTGCAAATGTGTTACTGATATTCTAATCTGCTAGGTTTGTCTTACAATAACTTTAGTAATTCCTTTTTCTTTTTACAAGAAATTAAAGCATGCTATTTTCTATTATCCTAATGATATGTAAAATAAATTAATTAGATGCACGATGACTGCTATAAGGCAGTGAGGCAGCTGTATATTCTTAATTCATTTCTTGTTGCTGCATTGTTTACTTTGTGAAAAATTACGGCAAATAACTATATCAATTTGCACTTTGCATTGAGATTGCTGTTTTTTAAAATTATTTTTTATTACCCTTTGTGGCCTAATTTTTAAAGAGAAAATATAAAATAGTCCATTTTGAATTAAAAACCGAAGAAATGAATTAGAAAAACCGAACTAAACCGAACCGAACCGAACTGAAATTCGAAAAAAACGAACCGAAAAACCGAATGCACACCCCTACTTCCAGTTCCAGCATGACCTTCTATTCTTAACCCAACCATTTTGGCTTCTTCATGAGTTCATGAGAGCACCAGAGGTCCATTTCTTTTAGTAGATAAAGAGAGTCCCAGGGGAATATTTGGTCTTTCAAAAACTAGGGTCGGGACTAGAAGGCTTACATACGGGTTTGGCCGAACCCAATAGCTTTAGTCCAAACCTTGTATTTATATTAAGAAATCCAATATGTATACATATATAGGCACCAAGGGTGTCGCCTAGTGGTCAATGAAGTGGGTTGAGAACCATGAGGTCTAAAGTTCACCCAACAGAGACAAAAAATTAGGTGATTTCTTCCCATATGTCCAGCCTTGGTGGACAAAGTTACCTAGTATTTGTTGCTGGTGGAAGGTAGTAGGTATCACGTGGAATTAGTTGAGGTGCCCGCAAGTTGGCCTGGACACTACAGTTACTAAAAAAAATAAAAACAAAAATCAGAACCCATAAAATTCAAATATTGGCTTCACATCTGCTGCCACTATATGATATAAGTGCACAATGTGATCCAATAGTAGTTGCATAGATCTATGCCAAATGTTCTTTGTATTCATTACTTTGGATGTATATCAAGTGAAGTTGCCCAAGTTACCATGTTTAGCTTCGCTGAGTTATAGTACCTAAGCCATTTCTTTTGAATAATAATTGAACATATATGCACACACCAACCATGGGTTTTCAAATTCTAATTTATTTTGCACCATGTATCATCTGAATATGACATGAGCAACAACAACATAGTTACTGAGGATAATTGCAAGGCATTAGGTCTCAAGCTTCCATGTCTTTCTTGATTGTACTGCTTGTGTTTTTCGCACCTGTGATTCTATTTGCATTTCCTTTACATTATTGGTTAAAGCTGACAGTTAATTGTTTCAGTACCGCTCAGACTTTCCAGCTTCAATGAAGGAACTTGTTGTATTTGCGGATTTGGCTCCAAGATTCCAGATGCTTGCAGAAGAAGTTTTACAAAGACAAATTAAACTTGTCGTTTATAACCTAAAACAGGTAACTCCAACCCCCCCATAGGTTACACATGCCCATATTAGTTTCTTACAGGTTTACATCTCAAGTGATTATATTTGCTGGCAATCATGTGATCCTAGGCTATTGATGGAGCCAATGGATTTCAAAATACTCACCAAATGAAGCAATATGAATCTGCTAAGTTGAGCGTTGACCAGGTACAATTTAGGGAGTTGTGCTTCCCTGCTGGAAATGGTTTTTCCTTCAGATATTCAATCCTAACAATGGGACCTAAGCATTTCTCTGCAGGTGATTTTCATACTTGAGAAAGTATATATTATATGGCACCGTTTACTCCTACCTTCTGCCTACAAGAGAAGTATGAGCACAGTGCTGGAGGCAGTTTTTTCAAGAATAGCAAATGATATCGTCCTCCTAGATGATATTGCTGCAGAAGAAACATTGCAGGTGAGGACCAAAACCTTTTTCTGTTATTTGACCGGACAGCTTAAGCCTCTGCATGTATTAAGCCATCGAATTGTGTGAGCAAGAATGAATTACCTGATTGAAGTAGCACATAGTTTCTTACAGTTCCTTGACCTTATAGTATGATTTGTTTGTTTACAGCTCCAAAGGCTGATTCATCTGCTATTCGAGAATCTGTCTTCTTTGTTGGACTCTGTATTGGCTGTTAACCAGACAGTAAAGTTGCAGGAATCTCCTGCACAAACTCTTGATGATATTATGCCATCCCTCCGGAAATTACGCAAGCTAGCAGGTATTCTTATTGTAGGAAGTGCTTATTACAGAATGAAATGATTCTCAACCTTACTTTTTTTTCTTTCTTTTATCTGCTGATCATTGTCAATAGATCTCCTGGACATGCCATTGAAATCTATTACTGCAGCTTGGGAGACTGGTCAACTTGTCAACCATGGTTTTAAGCAATCAGAGGTATGTATAAAGAAATCAAACATCAATTAAAGCTAGTACCAGGATCTCATAATTGGTTGGGTTGGAATGTGCCGTGTTTCATGTATAGAATGAGGGTCTATAACAGAAATCCTAAAAAGGAAAAAGAAATAGTAATGCAGTCTTATTACCAAACTGAGTTAACATAGTGTCTCGTTTGAAGCATCATAGGTTTCTGGTTTGCTGGCAACCAGATTCGACAACCAATTTTTTTTCCATTGGGGTGCTTTACCTTGATGAAATCTCATTTTTTTGGGCTTGAAATTATCATGCCATATTCATTAGCTAGCTGGTTTTTCAGGTTGAAGACTTCATCAGAGCCATATTTGCAGATTCACCTCTGAGGAAAGAGTGCTTACGCAGAATAGATAGTACATATTACTAAGCTTTCAGTTACAGTTAGCTCATTGATTGCTACAGCTAGGAGTTTACTCGTGTTGGTTCTCTCTTAAACCTCGATAAGGTGCTTGCGATCAGTTTTTTTTTTTTTTTGCTTCAGGAGCCTTCTATAGTCCATTCATCAAAAGTGTTGATCAATGAATTGTTATCTTTGTGTTTAGTGGAGTTGGGTAGTTCGAACCATGGGATATTCTGGATGGGTTTCTTCATGTGAAATGTAACTATGTAAGTGTGTTCATTGTACATTTATGAGCATGCGTACAACTGACAGACATGACACATTTTAGATTCTTTTGAGTTGATGGGAATTAGAGTCGGACTGTTTTTCTCAATTGTAAGGTGAAAAGATCGCATTGACCGCTTTTTCTTTTGGGCTGTTGTATTATACCAGTTGTCCAGTTACTTGTAACTTCATTTTTATAAGCATAATATTTGTTTATCACTCTGAATGTTCCAAACATTGAATGTTGTGGCCGGAATCACTGCAACCATGTGCATGCGCACCCATCTAGGGTGTGTTTTGTACGAAGGAAAATGTTTTTTTTTTTTGGAAAACAAGTGAGTTTTTATTTATTTTCTAGTGTTTGATAAGTAAACGAATTTTTTTTTCAAGAACTTTTATATGTAACCTCGCAAAATATTAGAGGGGTTGGATGGGGTGGGGGTTCAGGGTTGGCAGGGGGTGAGATGGTCAAGGAGTGGGTGGCGGGAAAATAATGAATTTGGAATGTCATTCATAGAACTAGATACAAGATTTTTGTGCCAGCACGAGCTTAATATATATTACTCTCTTTGATCAAAATTATGTGACACGAAATTTGGAGAGTAAACAAATCTTTTAAATGTTTTTTGTTTCCCTGAGTGACTACGATTTTTTGTTAGTCAATAAGTAATCCCCCGTTTAATTTTACTTTTTTATTATACTAAAAAATAAATTTATTTTTACTTATCTATTTTAACATATTTAGAGATTTTTTATATTTTTTTAATTTTACCCTTAACATTAACTACTCATTTCAAATTATTTATCAAGTTCATTTAAGATTATACACCAATTAATATGATTATCATGATAAAATATGTATTTTATTTGTTATTCCTTAAGGCGTGACAAGTTCATTGTAGACAAGCAAAATGAATGGAGGGAGTAATAAGTAGTAGACAAGTAGGCTTGCTTGGAATTTGAAAAATAGAAAAATCGTATCACATTCGTATATATATAAACTCAACGAAAGGTAAATATTTACTTGTATTAAATATTTACATTAAGTTAATGAAGTTAATTACTTCCTGTGTCCCAATTTATATGAGTTAGTTTGATTGAGCATGGAGTTTAAGAAAGAAAGAAAGATTTTAAAAATTTGTGGCCTAAAATAAGTCATAGATGTTTGTGTGACTATAAATCATTTCACTAAAGGTAAAATAGGTATTTTAAAGTTAAATTATTATTAAATAGAGAAACGTGTCATTCTTTCTGGGACTGACTAAAAAGAAAAGTGAGTCATATAAATTGGGACGGAGGGAGTGACAGTTAAGTAAAAAATAAAGTTTAAAAAAAATATATCACTTAATAATGATCTACTGGTAAATATGTATGCGAAAGACACATATTTTAGTGTGCATTTGGTCATGATTTTTTTTTTTAAAAAAATTACTTTATTTAAAATTTTTAAAGTTGAAATCCTAGTAGACCATACTTTTTGCAATAAACATTTAGAATTTAAATATACTTTTTTAAAAATATGATTTAAACATGAAATATAATTGAATAGAGTTATTTTACGGAAATAAAAAATTTAGGATATATTTTTTTAAAAATATATTTAAAAAGTGAAGACATGGATTTGACTATTTTCCAAATCCGAACAATTTCAAATTGTATTTAAAATTTTAATGGTCAACTGCTGATTTTTAAATAAAGTAAAAAGAAAATCTGGAAAAAAGTGAAAAATTTCCATTGTCTAACGGGTGGTTGATTTAATTGTAGTGTATATATTTGGTACCGAGAGGCATATATTAGTGGATTATAAGTAATTAAATTCCAACTTACATAAATTAATACTCTATAATTTACGATGAAAACGTAAGGGAAAAAATCACATCAAATAGGTTGGCCAATAATTACTTTCCATCACAAGAGGCAGTTCCACTAGGAATTTAATATTAGAAAAATAAGTAGCCGTAGGATGAAGATGAAGTACAGTTAATGTTAGGATTTTGACGGCGATCCTTAAACCTCTCTCTTCTCCAACCTTAGAGAGAAGAAGAAAGAGGAAAAGAAGTTTCTCGTCTGGCAAAAGGGTTCGTTTCTTTTGATTCTTGATCCGAACCCTTGTGTTCATTTTTCTCCAAAACCCTTTATTGATTTGCAAGTTATTTGGAGAGAAAAGTTTGAATCTTTTTTTGATTTGATGAAAGTGGGTGGTTCAGATTATTGAATGGAAGAAATGGAGATGGATAGCATTGAGTGTGTATCATCAATGGATGGTGTTGAAGATGAAGAGATCCAATCTTCTGTTGCATACCCTTCAGGAAAACCTAATAACATTGCTCCTCCCGGAATTGTCCCTACTAGTGTACATGAATTGCTTGAATGCCCTGTTTGTACCAATTCTATGTACCCACCAATTCACCAGGTTTGTTTTTATTGGGTTTTGATTCATTCGCTTCTCTATTTGTTTTGTTTGATTACAAGATTATTGAGTATTGGACCTCAACTAGTTTGGGATTGAGAGTAGTTGTTGTTATCTTTTTGTTCCTGTGTTAGAGGGATTTTGGTGCTTGAGGGTAAAACTGAATTGTTTTGTGTAATTCTATTGTGTTGGGTGCTAACTAAATTCTAAAGGACTAGTTAATTTGGAGATAAAAACGAACGTAGACATTGAATTCTAGTTCTCCGTTTATAGGCTCTTCCAATTTTGTCAGGATAAGTATGTGGTTGATGAATTTGATACCACTGGTAGTGTTTGTTAAAGGTTGGTCTCTTGCTGTTAGAATGCAAACTTCATTTATGAAAAATCAAGTAACTTGCTACCGTGTAGATGGATAATGATGAAAAAGAGTTGGATGCAGTAGGTTGATTGGTGCTCTTACGACTTAATCACTTCAAAGCTGTCTGCTTTGGAACTTTCATGCGCTCGTTTCGGCTCTCTTGAGGGGTTCCTGTAAAGTTTTAAACACAGTCTGAAACATGATACAATGATTATGGTTGACTTTTTAACCAATTGCGAAAGGCGGAAAAGTTGTTGAAGATGAATGCACACAATGTTGTGCTTTTCTTATTGAATACATTGTATACTGTTGACTGTTTTGGTGAATAACTGAAGCTGATTCTGGGATTTCGTCATTGGTTTCCTTAAAATATGACAAATAGAAGAACGATTTGCTGCTTGCGGAATTCACAGATCCTCCTTATTATGTTTCAGCCTGTCGTTCAATTTTTATGAAGAGATGAATTTAGTAACCTGAAAGACAATGTTGGCTCTAGGTAATGAGACTTAATATAGCAGCACCATGGGGAGATGCACTTGACGTTCTAGGATCTTTCCTACTTCAGGTCATGGAAGGACTTATGTAGGACCATTGAGTGGATTAAACTACTTCACTGGGCAATGTCTTGATCTTGAATGGTCCTTCCTGGGTCATGCATTTGGCATCCGATTATATGATACTATCATAAATACCTTATTGTATATCAAGGAAGAAGGTAAGGATTTGAGCATAGAAAGAAAATTTAACACCGGTCCAGAATTTGGTGGTGTAGATTACTTATTGAGTCCTTTCCTTGTTACTTATTTTGAATTTCATTTTTCTGTTGATTTAGCTTGGGCCTGTGGTTTTTGAAGTAGATTAAATTGGTGTAGCCAAATTCAATAGGGTTTACATACTGACTAGGATCATCAGGATAATGTGGTCATTTGGTTGAAAGCAGGATATCTGAAATATAGAACTATAATGAGGGATTTCATTGGGTTGTAAGTTGATGTCCTATACTTACTAGTATTCTGGAATAATAACAACATATCCTGATCTTGTCCAACCTTTTGATATAACATTCGATAAAATTTTGGCCTTAAGACAAGTGCGTGCAATAATTATAAGAAATCTTCCTTACCATTGAATAGTAATCCTACATTGGAGGGATTACTAGTCTAAAGTTTAGTCCCAAGTTAAAGTTTTATCAAAGAAGACGGGCTAACTTTTATCCCACTTTAATCCATCCCTTTAGAGGCTATGAAGCGAATCCCAAAGTAGAAAGATAGAGAGGAGGGAATCCAAGGGTGTCGCCTAGTGGTCAATGAAGTGGATTGAGAATCATGAGATCTAAGGTTCAAATCCAGAGGCGGCAATAAGACTAGTTAATATCTTCCTATCTGTCTAGGCCTTGGTGGACAGAGTTACCGGTATCCGTGTTGGTGGGAGGTATCAGGTACCTGCGGAATTAGTCGAGGTGCGCAAGTTGGCCTGGACACTGCGATTAAAAGAAAAAAAAAGCATAGGAAGGAGGGAAAAAGAACATTTTTGATAATCCTTGATACATATGTAATGATTAAAATCTTGTAAAAAAATTGAAGTTACTTAGTGGTCATACATTGCTGGACAAGGTGTAGGACTTGTCCCTGAGTGAGGGTAGATACTCCAATATGGCCTTCAAGGAAATAGTCGATGCCACCAGGGATTATTTAATCAGAAAGTAGACATTTTCTTTCG
Organism: Jaltomata sinuosa; assembly: GCA_003996215.1. NCBI lineage: Eukaryota > Viridiplantae > Streptophyta > Magnoliopsida > Solanales > Solanaceae > Jaltomata > Jaltomata sinuosa. The sequence continues at coordinate 29,736 of QJPP01001495.1, read as the reverse complement.
GGTAAATTAGCCGACGTATCCTCTTCAGAACTGGTTAATACCTATTTATCAAAAAGAAAAATGAAAAATGCATAATGCCTTATGCTGGTAGAAGCTAGGAATTCTTTAACAGAACATAGACATTTCCTTTTTTTTTTTTTTAATGACTGTGGTGTCCGGGCCAGCTTTCGCACACCTCAACTAAATCCACGGGATACCTGCCACCTCCCACCAGCAACAAGTACCAGGTAACTCTGTCCACCAAGGCTAGAACAGATGGAATGAATCACCTAGTATTTTTTGTTTCCGCTGGGATTTGAACCTCAGACCTCATGGTTCTTTAACCCACTTCATTGACCACTAGGCCACACCCTTGGGTGCACATAGACATTTCCTTTTCTTTTCATTTTAGTGAGTAGCAGTTAATTCATTTTGATACATTCTTGGGGATACATTTCAGGCGACTCCTTTTGACTGCATTGTTCTCACTGCACATTACAATCAAATGGATGAGCACAATTTCACATCATCAATTCTGAATAAGCCAATTATATGTATGTGCTAGTGATAGTTTGGGACATAGCTTTTTACATAATACTGAGTAAATTTACTCTTCTGTAAAAATCAGATGGTTGGCCTTCCAAAGAAATAGAGAAAAAGCAAAACTAATAATAATAATGAATCTTCTCATGCCTGAAATATCTCCGTGCCTAAATTCGGGAGCTTTCTGTTCTTTTAATTCTAAGTGCTACCTTTTCTCTTTGGTATTTATCTGATTGTCATGTGAAGGCTCAGAATATTGCCACTTAGAGCTACATTGAATAGACTGGAGGTGTATGTGCCAAGAGAATGTTGTGTTGTATAACTACTGAAAATGAATATTGATATTTGCTTCCTCCTTTTGCCAAGTTTTCACTCATCTAAGCATCTCTTCTGTATGGTTCTTCTTGATGCATGAACTCTTCGTAGATGTGCTTAAAAATTTTCTTTGGATGAAGCAGACGCGTAAAATATTTTGATGCAAACCTGGCTAGATCAACTGATATACTTTAATACATATCAAGGTTCATATTGTTCATTTAGTCTTTGAATTTAACTCTATCTAAATGGGCTTAAAGTAGTCAGTTGAAACTTTGTTTGTTTTGCAGTGTCACAATGGGCACACACTTTGTTCTACCTGCAAAACAAGGGTGCACAATAGGTGTCCGACATGCAGACAAGAGCTTGGTGATATAAGGTGTTTAGCGCTAGAGAAGGTCGCAGAGTCACTTGAACTGCCTTGCAAATATTTTTCTTTGGGGTGCCCAGAAATATTCCCATATTACAGCAAACTCAAGCATGAGACATTGTGCAATTTTAGACCGTACAGTTGCCCATATGCTGGATCAGAGTGCTTAGTGACGGGGGACATCCCTTATTTGGTTACGCATTTAAGAGATGACCATAAAGTGGATATGCACACGGGATGCACGTTCAACCATCGTTATGTGAAGTCCAATCCTCGTGAAGTAGAAAATGCGACATGGATGTTGACGGTAACTCCAGCATCTTCTAATAATTATTGGAATTAAGTCATAGCTAGCATCAAATGATAATTTTGTTTGTTTCTGTCTAATAATTAATGTGGTTGCTGTTTAAGTTCGCACTAACCACCCTAGTGCTATAAAATGAACTTGCAACAAGTATATGGATGAAGTATTGACAAGGGAACAGTTGGATTCCAAAATATCCAATGTCATTTTTTATTTCTTTGAATACCTGCTTTATTTTGTAGTCCAATTGTTCTTTCTTTTTCCTCTTGTTTTGTCATAACACATGTTCTGGATTTCCTCATTATTAGGAAAAAAACACGTTCTCTATTCTTGTCTCCTTTTCTTAGTACGTCAATCTTGCTACTTTTTTTTAATCAATCAATACTTTTGATGGCATCCATTTGAGCATATTTGAAATCATTCTATTGAAAGTTTAACATATTTTGATCCAATTTTGTACAGAGTTTATTGGGATAATGAGGAAAGAAATGTTCACCTTATGGCCATTGTATTCTGTCCTGTCATTTCCAATCTGTTTTCGAAAAGCTTCTGAATTCAAATTAAAAACAAGAATGCCTCTTATAATGTCAAAAGGTGCCTAGAACATTTTTCTTTTTACAGGTTCTAATATGAGATAGGCTGGGATGAGTTTTTGAGGCATGCTTTGGGTTGAGTTTTGCCTAGAGTCTCTTGATTGAGTTTTAGAGTCACTCGATGTCTGCTTGCAGCCTGCATTCTGTACAACTTATGTATATCTGCTCACACTCCCTTTTCCCCCCCTTCCGAGACTGTAGGATTAGGAAATACTTGTATCTCATTCATGCTTTTGTTGATGTATCCAAGTGTATTCTCACAGCAATTTCATCAAAGTAGTGTGTTTTGACAGACAGACTTTTCTTGCTGCTTTATCAGGTCTTCCACTGTTTTGGGCAGTATTTCTGTCTCCATTTCGAGGCCTTCCAGCTTGGCATGGCTCCTGTTTATATGGCATTTTTACGATTCATGGGTGATGAAACTGATGCACGCAATTACAGCTACAGTCTAGAGGTAGGAGGAAATGGTAGAAAGCTCATATGGGAGGGTACCCCAAGAAGTATCCGAGATAGCCATCGTAAGGTCAGGGACAGTCATGATGGTCTTATAATCCAGCGTAACATGGCACTTTTCTTTTCTGGTGGTGACCGGAAAGAGCTGAAACTTCGAGTTACTGGAAGGATATGGAAGGAACAGCAAAATCCAGATGGTGGTGTGTGCATACCAAATCTCTGTAGCTAGTTTGTTTTCTTTTTTTTGGGTGATTTAATTTTTACAACTTCTTCCCATTTTTTTTGTTGTTGGATGTAATGTGCATGTAGTAGGTGTGTAAGACAGCACTATGTTTGTACCTAAGAACTCGTGCTCTGACCATGTACTAGGATGCTACATATACATTTTTAGTCCTATCAATTGTTAATAACCATCTTACTATTGTCTTTAGTGCTCTCTTCCTGAATCCAAGATGGCTTTGATATACTGAACCCATTGGCCTAATACAGATATAGCTGATTTTGGGGCCACCGTTTAAACAATAGCTGCAGCGTAAAAAAATTACAAGTTTAGCCATCTGCCAATATATACGAGGTTTTTCAACAACATCCACTTGATTTAAACTTAGGATCGTTATGCTGGGGCTTGGGATTAGTTATTCTGGGATTAGTTATCCTGAATTATTTCTTATTGAGTGTTTGGTTTGTTGTATTAAAAATGATATGCATAGGATATTTTCTAAAAATAAGTTATTTGTTTACACAAATACCCTTCATCTTATTTAAAGGATGTGAAAGTGAGGTATAAAAAAGATTTGAGGAGGTATTTTTATCATTTAACTATTTTATCTTAGGATAAGTTATCCCAAGATAATTATTTCACCTTAAGGTAGGGACAACTTATCCCATCACTAAATATTATTCCTCGGATAAGTTATCCCAAACTTTGTAACCAAACAAGAGATTAAAATACACTAAAAATTTATCTCGGGATTATTTATCTTATCCCTCACACCAAACATGATCTTAGGGATCGTTTGGTTGGGAACAAGTTATCCCGAGATAATTAATTCCGGGATTAGTTATCTCACCATGTATATTGGATAACTTATCTAATCACTATGATATAAATGGTGAGATAAATAATTCTGGGACTAACTAATATCTCCAATCAAACGCAGGATAAAATAATCTTGCATTTTATCTCGTGACTATTATACCTTATACCTCAAATCAAATGACCCCTACGAGTTTTATCTTCGAAATTCAAGACACTTCTTGAAGCTTGTAACAATGATAATTTTATGTTAAAAATCCCGAACTGGCTACCAATACAAAACTTTTTATAAGGTGGTTGACGGACTTATTGGGTGCAGGTCGAAAGAAACTTGGTAACTTTTGCTCAAATATTATATATGTATTAAAATATTCACTAAATATCTATAAGTATTTAATTATAAATTCAACTATCATCTTATATTAATTTAAAATCATTATAAGAACCCATAAACTTTAAGTCTTGGATTTGCCCATGGTATGTGCGCCTTAAATGACGCTTTGCATAATAGATTGTTGTTGCTCTCAATTGCACATACAAGTGTACGTGATTGTACAAGTATATAATAATTGCAAGCAATCGGATGTCGAACCCATATGAACTTATGATTAACCATTTACTGAATTAAACTAGTTCTTATTTATTCAAGCTATAAAATCTCAAGGTTTATTTGTGAGTGAACTAATTAAAAATAAAAATAAAATAACTAATAAACAATTAACCAAATAAAGAATAAATTTTTGTGTAATCAATGAGATGAAATCGATCTACGGCTATGACCCTTTCATGTAATCACGTTGTATCTACTTTTGTTAGATAATATAGATTTATTCTACTGGTAGCAGCAGTAACATAGTAAGCACAAGATCAAATAAACAACTAATATGATAGAGATTGCAAGAATAACTTAGATTACGATAACAACGTTCATAATAGGTCATAACCTCAGAACGAGAAATTTAGCACTCCACATAAACATGAATGAATTATAACAAATCATCCTAAAGAAAAACATAAAAAAAATAATACAGAGAAAAAACAATAAAATCACAAATCTCTAACCTCCACGGTGGCTCCTATATTTTCCACGATCTTGGTAGGTTAAAATTTCCCTTTGTTGATTAAAAGTTGTCCTCCAAAACATTTTAAGAACTATTTATAAGTGTATGAAAGTCCCAAACAAAATAAACTAAATCCAATATAAGTTAAGAAATATTTCAAGTCCGAGATTTAGGCCCCCGCTCCTTGAGGTGTATAGCTAGCACCTATCTCGCGGTGCATTTCGCTAAAGTGCACATTGATCCTTTTTTCTCCATTTTACTTATCTTTAACTTGGGTTTTTATATGTTACTTTCTTCTTTTTATATTAATTGTTCACTTTTTTTACACGCTTCTTAAGAAATTATAAGTAAGATGGTTAATTTACTAATTTGTCCTTTATTCAGTCTTTTAAAAAAAACACTTTTTGAAATTTATAAGCTTGTTTAGGATATCAAAAAACATTAATTGTAAGGATAAAACAAAACATTAACTGTAAGAATAAAACAAAAAAAATTAATTAATTTTATCTTAATTTGATAAATAGACAAGTAATTTGGACAAATATTTATAATAAAAATGGACAACTGATATGAAACGGTGGAAATACCACCTACTACTCTTGTACATATCTCTTTTCTTTTGCCTTCTCTTGTAACTAGATAGTGATGGTCCCTGCTAGCACGGGCCCAACATTAAGACATTTTTGCTAAATAACTGTACATTATATTTACACATAGATTATAGATACAATATGGTTGGCAAGCATTTATTTACATTTGTGGTTGCATTATTTACATGGCATATTAATATGCTATACTATATATTCTGCCGTTTGTGTTCTTTGCAGCGTCACAGACTCACAGTAGCGTTGGGCAAAAAGTACCTGCAAAAAAGAGCGAAGAGAAGAAAGAATATTATTGATCAAATGGGTAATTAAATAGTAAACGAAAATGATGAGAGGAAAAGTTACTTATAATGTTGTTTTCATTACATCAACTAATTCTTGCTTTAGCTTCCCATGAGAGTTCAACTTTCGCTCACACTATAGCATTTTACTGAGCAAAAGTAATAAATCTTAGGTAGTAGTGCTTGTTAAATAACACAATCCCCTTTTGTTCTAATTAATATGGGCATAGCAAATCACCAAGATAGATATGGAATTGCAGGCTGAATTACATCTCCGACATGTCCAGGAAGAAATAAGATATTTTCAAGATGTGCATGTCGGACTAAAAAGACACCACACCTTAATTGCATCATAAATGGATACTATCTAAATCTATATGGTAAAGGAGATACACAATATGACTTTCAATAGCCTACCAGTTCCAAATAGCTGATTTGGCCTCGTATTTTTTTTTATCATTGCCTTTATTTTTATAAATAATGAGCTCAAGATAGATAACTTAAATACATGTTCTCAGAACAAATAGGGTATATCTGCTCTTCACAACAACATGCCTCGAGGACTCCTTTCTCGAAAGTACTAAAACAGTCAATAACATATATACGTGCTATTTAGAAACCAAGAATGCATCTTTTGGACGTGATAGTGCAATCAAGAATTCAAACTTGAATGAAAGAAGGAAAAAGGTTTAACAAATTTCTGATTTCACAATCAATATTTGAAGATCTATACACAACCCTAGATAAAGGAAAACAAAAAACTAACCTGAGAATCAGAGACGACGTTAGCGGAGAAAGAATTGGAGAGTTCAGCACCGAGAACATGCTTCACTCTTCCCCTTTCAACTCACTTGATCAGCGTTAGGAGTGGGCATAGAAATTGGAGAACTGAAAAATCAAACCGAACCAAATTAGTTCGATTCTTCAGTTTGATTTTGATTTTTTTTTCGGTACTTCGATTCTTCGGTTCGGTGTTCGGTTTTAAAGTAGCGGTTCTTCGGTGCACCGAAGAATCGAACTTTTATTAATTAATTTTTTATAAAATATTTATAGTACATATTTACAACTAACATATTTTAAGTTCTAAACTCAGAACTAACAGATTTTAAGTTCTAAATTTCTCTAGCCGTATTTTTGTACTCTCTTAACTTTGAGATCATATACCTTGTGGATGTTTGTTTTCAAGATTAATTTTGTACTAGTATTATAATTTCAGCAGTAAAGAAAAAAAGCTAGAAAGATTAGGAAGTACCTAATTAAGTTGTTTCTTACGGGGAGCCAGGGAGGAGAAGGACTAACCCAGTAAGTGATTTGTGACTTCTAATTGTAATTGTAAATTTGTAATGTGCTAACTGCTAAGACAAAATTCAAACATGTCAAGTTATTGTAAATTTTAATCCTCATTTTATTACATTTGCACCAAAATATCGATTTAAAAACACCGAATAAAACCAAATTGAAGTTCAAAAAATCCGAATCGAATCGAATTAGTTTGGTGCGGTGTTCGGTGCTCATTTTTGTAAAATCAAAAATCGAAGAATCAAACTGAACTTTGACAAAAGCAAACCGAAGAACCGAACGCCCACCCCTAATCAGCGTCCTCCGCAAACAAACCCAGACCTATATCCCTATAAAATTCAATCTCAGAAACTCAAATTAATTTCAGGAAAACCCTGATAAAGACATCATATATGCAGATTAATAAGAAAAATAGAGTAACTTGGCCAAAATTTATCTCTGATTATGCTCATCTTTGACTACTGAAGCAGAAATCAGATGAAGATGACCCAAAAAGGAAAAAAAGACACAAAAAATAAGGAAACAATAAAGCGAGAAAGGGATAAGCAATAGTACCGGGGCTAAAACTCACCAGCCATGGTTACATTAGAGCAAAGCGATGGTCATCATCATTCAAAGAGGTGAGCCAAAGAAAATTGATAAAGAATCTGTGAAACAATTGATACGTGGCTATTTAGCTTTGGGATGAAAGACACATTTCTTAAATGACGTGTAAAGACTAAAATGTCATTAGCTATTATATAAATGTCATAAAACAGACATGTCAAAATAAGCTCTTTCTGTAATAGTCTAGGGGAGTATGGCCCGTGTCAGCACGGGCCCAACATAATATCATTGTTACAGACAGTTGGTGAAAGAACCATCAAGCTAATCCAACACAATAGCTAATATAAATTTAACGTATCATTAAACAATAATTTGTGCATGTTTAAATGTTACAAAGGGAGTACTGAGTTATTACAAACTGAATCTCTATTCAGAATCATATCGCAACATTACAAACTTCCTTACAAACTAAATACAACCTCAAAATATAAAGTAATCGAGCTATTAAACATCTTCCTTTTGATGAGTTCCTTCATAGGCGTATTTAATGTAGCAGGCTTTCATTAACTTCATAAGGCATCTTGAGACACCACTGCCCTAAAAATGAACAGGTATAATACACACAGAGAAAAAATAGTACACTAACTGATAATAAGGAAGATCTTTTGAAAAAGATGGAGATTTTGTAATGGACTTTAGTAGTGATTCTTGGTAATGGAAATTTGGGTAATGGGTAATGCAAATTTTTTCCAGTTGCAATGTCTGCATATCTATGTACCTATATTTTCAGAAATTATACACGAATTAAGATCTATAAAAGAAAGTTCTACAATCACCGACTCAAATCTGTTATTAAATTATACTCAATGAAATATGAAGTTATGCCAGAACGGGTCATTTCCCAAATTTATTTATTAATCAACAGAAATATGACAATAATAGACATGAATTTTTTTTTAAGTTGCATCTCAATTTCATTATACGATCCTTTCATCATATAAGTATGGTTGTGCTCTGTGTTCTATTTTGTAGAACAGTCAAAAGGTTCAGCAAGCTATGCAAATATTTAATACACATAAATAAACTAAATATTATCGGAGATCTACTTGTGAGTGTGTTTTACTTGGGCGAAATTCTTGTTAATGAGATAATATTGTTATTAACTTTAGGTACCAGAGTTGAAAAATAAAGCTCCATATTTTACCAGTGACAACTTTATAACACGAGACACTTCTAACACGATTAAAGTTCTATTATACGTATGAAGTTTTATACTTACTGACTATATAGTGAAGCGACAAGCACTTGAAACATGCTCATAAAGAACATGAAAAGTTTAAGGAAGTCCAAAATAGAGTAGTATAATTAAACATTTTGAAAGAATTACCTATTATGCATACTGCTAATTAAGCAAAATGAGTTACCTTACCAATAAGAGAGATGGAAAGAGCGGATCGATCTTCTGCTTCCAAAATGCTTTCACTTACTAAAGACTAGAACTAACCATAAAATTGATAAGGAATTATGTTATTTTGCTAATCCCAACAGAAATTCAGCAATCAATGCTCTATTAAAAGTTGTCAAAGCACTTGCACTTTGATAATCTTTTTACAAAAGTATTTTCATTTTAAGAAGAGCAACAAAGCGCTATTGTTCTCTTTAGATCTACTAGGAAAAAAAATTCTATATTAAGATGATGCAGCTTGCTCTGTTTCCCTTCAAACACAAAAATAAACTCAAATTGTTAACCTAACCTAATCTAATACTCCAGAAAAATGAAAACGTCTAAAAGAAAATCTGTGTTATTTTCATATTAGTTGCAACCTGGTAAATGTATCTGCGTCTTTTTTAGGGATTAAACTGTGATGAAGCTTTATAATATTTTAGGTTACAAAGCTAAAAGTCCCATATTTCTTGTTCAAAGCTTGTGAATATGAACTTAGCAGCGATATAATCAATTACCAAGCGCAACAGTAAAGCCAGCTATGTGAAATAACTGCGACACCATGTACTACTCCATCCCTCTCATTTTACATGTTGTTGGTCACAGATTCTATTGTGGATGTAATAGTATTTCAGATTTAGAAATAACATCGTAAATATTCAGATGAAGAGAAGAAAAAAGTAAGATCTATTAAGTAAAAGCATAAAGCAAAATATGAATAAATTATTTTTTGGTCAACTCCGATAAACAAAGTAATAATACACATAAAAGACACAATATCATACCCTAAACTTCCTCAATAGTTTGAGTTAAGAGAGTCAAGTTCATCTCAGGTGTATAACACTTGAATCATCTGAATCACTATCAGCCAAGCATAATTTCGTCAATTCCTTCAGCCACATTTGATGAATAGGTATCTGCAAAGATTTTAAAGGAAAATTGTAAATAATTGCTTTACGCGGCTTAATATACAAATATTTTAAATAATTGAAATAACAAACCCGTACATGAACGGAGAAAAAATATGTGTAAGCTACATATATAAATAAGTAGAAAAGAAGCAGCCATGAATGTTAAGTTCATGTAAACTTTTGGACAATGCTATATCTTATGATTAATTTTTCACTTCAAAAGTTTTAACCAATATAGGAGAAAAGTTCAAATATCTTCCAGCATTTTTCAAATGAGCAGGTCTCATGCTATGTTTGTGGCTGTGTCTTGATCTTCCCTTCCGTCTAAGTTAATATGTTTAATATTGGATTCGCTCCCGTTGAGAAGGTCCATCAGTGATTGACAACGATGGTAGATAGCAGTTTTCTTTGTCCGTGCACGATAAAATAGATAATTTTGAAAAAATTATCCTCTAAAACTTCTGGTCATCAAAAAAAATAAAAACTTTCTACGTATGTGAACTTTGAATAGCTGATAGTCTCTTTCCTCCTCCCAATAACTTTTTCAAATTTGGTGGTCTAACCACACCAATTTTTTGTATCTATAATTAATTTCTCCGACTCTTCAAAATTTATTTTATCTCAAATTTGAGAAGACTGCAATCCTCTTTTTTAGCTTTTTCCCTCAAATTTGCACATTCAATAAAGACCCAAAATTAAAAAAAAATTTAGTCTAAAAAATCTACAGATCTTGTAAGTCAATTTATTCTAGTCTAGTTAGAAAAATCAAAGAGTGCAATCCTCTTCTAGGAAAATTGGGTTTTTTTCCATTAGAAATTATTAAAGATGGAGAGAAACCCCAACACAGAACCCAAAATATAATTAAAACACGAAAAAATAATCAAAAATTGAAAACAAAGACACACCTAGAAGAATTGGGTCTTCTTCTGATCCAAAAAATAAAACTCAAAAAAATAATAATATCCAAAACTGAAAATAAAGAGATATACCCGGGAGACACGCAGAGAAGAGGTAAAGAAACTCTACTTATGCTTTCTCTTTCAAACATGGTGGTTTCTTCACTTTCCTCTGGTCTCTATCTTCTTATTCAGTAGGTGCATAGATGAGAATTGATACGTGGCTGCTTAAAAGCAAAGGGTAAGGACACGTAGATTTGCAGTAGAAAAACACGGCTTAATACCTATAACTAAATAGACCTAATGATCAAATTACCCTTATTTTTAAACTTAATGACAAATAGCTAACATGTCGAAACCTTCTCTCTTCTAAGATATAGAAATTTGTTGGCTCCCTTTCAATTTGGATCCTTTATTATTATTTTTTGTTTTCACTTTAATTTGATTTTGTTCTGAATCTCTTTATTTTTATATTTTTTTACACAATAATATATAATACTATGTCTAAAATAATGTAATTAATACTCAAAAAATAATTAAAAGTACTGAAATGTGAGATAAATAATAGAGAAAATTATCCTAGATAATATTTTAAGACTCTTTACTACACCAAATACATCACCTTTTTCAAAATTACTAAAATACATTTTTAATTACAAGTCAAATCATAATCTAAAAATTAATTTTTTTAATTTTTTAATGTATTTAAATTTTTTATCTTAATGCTACTTAATTAATTAACAAACTTGGACTGGGACGCACTAAATAACTCATTGTAATTAAGAAAAATATAAACATGTGGGCAAAAATTAAGGATATCAATCAACCCAAATGTAGTATTATTTAGTTTTATAATAATTTAAGGAAAATATACACACGTGGGCTAAAATTAAGGATTTCATTTAGTAGCCATCTCCCTTCTCTCTTCAACTTCAACAAGATATAATTTTGAAAAGGAAAAGAAATACTCCCTCCATTTCAAAATGAATGACCTATTTTGACTTGGCACGAAGTTTAAGAAAATAAATAAGACTTTTGAATCTTGTGGTCTTAAATTAAAAATATGTCAAATGTACTAAAATGCCCTTTAATCCTGTGGTCCTAAATATGCCATGTGAAAAGTTGGAATTAAAGAGTTACTAAAAAGGAAAAAGGTCATTCTTTTTGAAACAGACTAAAAAGGAAAGTAAGTCAAACAAATTGAAACAAAGGGAGTATCTTCTTTCTCTTCCACATAGTTATCCTTCTAAAAGAAAATCTCTCTCAAAAATTTTATATTAACTCGGATACTCTCTCAATACAAGTTTTATTGAAGAAAAAAAATCACTAAAAAATAAATTTAACTATCAAGATTTGTACCATAAAAATTGGTGCAATTCTAAACCCGATACTCTATCCCTATTTTCAATTTTTTTAATCAATTTCATCAGAGTGGATTTCAATTTTTTTTTTGAGTTCTATGAAATTTATATACAATCCGATATCCTTGTATTATGTTTAACCAATTAGTATAAATCAATTTATATAACAATATCATACACAACTGTTTATCTTTTTTGTGGACTGAAAACTATATATAAAGAGGTGTATTACATGCATAAAATTGGTACGTAAGATGCTATATATAAATGATGTATCTTATTATTAATTTTTAGTGTATGAAAATGGTACAAAATCTAATATTCATAGTTTAGTTTAACCAATCCTGTTGAAACCTGTTTATATATTAATTTCATACATTAAATGATATTTCTTTTTTTGGGTTCTTACTGTATGTGATTGGTATCAAAGTTCTTATTTTGAAAATTGATATGTAAAATGTACTAAGTTTTGTATACTCATTTTGTACACTAACTGCTTATCTTTTTTATGGACTGAAAATTATATATAAAGAGGTGTATTAAATTCTATCGACCTCCATGTTGAATCAATGATTGAATGAAGATTACCATATTTCATATTGAAAAAATGAATATTGATCATTGGTTGATATAAAATTGAGTTTCAAAGATTACGTTACATATAAGAACACACTAAACTAATTATTAATGGAGTTTTGGTGTAAAGAAGAAGAAGAAAAAGCTGTATGAGAAAAAAAATGTGTGAATTAAAATGTGAAAATAAGGAAGGAGTAAACAAGGAAATAAAGATATAAAAAAGATTTTTGGATTGATCGATATCCCTTAACTTTTTTTAAGGAAATTTGTTAAGTCCCAATCTACCATTTTTTTATATTTCAAAATTTTCATTTAATTGGGTAAATTATTAATGTTAGATTTTCTTAAAAATGTATTGACATATATTGAAAATTAGAATATTGTGGTATGAATTATAATATTATCTCTAATATATATTTAGGTTTTCCCCCCTAAATAATAACTAAGATATGTGTATTTTCTATACCTTAGAAGAGAGAAGGTTTCGACATGTTAGCTATTTGTCAGTAATTTTAAAAATAAGGCTAATTTGGTCATTAGGTCTATTTAGTTATAGGTATTAAGCCGTGTCTTTCTACTGCAAAAATACGTGTCATTACTCTTTGCTTTTAAGCAGCCACGTATCAATTAACATCTATGCACCTACTGAAGAAGAAGATAGAGACCAGTGGAAAGTGAAGAAATCACCAAGTTTGAAAGAGAAAGCATAAGTAGAGTTCCTTTACCTCTTCTCTGCGTGTCTCCCGGGTATGTCTTTTTATTTTCAGTTTTGGTTATTATATTTTTTTTTTTGGTTTTTTTTTTTGGATCGGAAGAACCAATTCTTCTAGATGTGCCTTTGTTTTCAGTTTTTGATTATTTTTTCGTGTTTTTTGGGTTCTGTGTTGGGGTTTCTCTCCATCCTTAATAATTTTTAATGGAAGAAAACCCAATTCTCCTAGAAGAGAATTGCACTCTTTGATTCTTCTAACTAGACTAGAATAAATTGACTTACAAGATCTGTAGGTTTTTTAGACTAAAGGATTTTTTGATTTTGGGTCTTTGTTGGATGTGCAAATTTGAGGGGAAAATCTAAAAAAGAGGATTGCAGTCTTCTCAAATTTGAGATAAAATAAATTTTGAAGAGACGGAAAAATTAATTATAGTTACAAAAAATTGGTGTGGTTAGACCACCAAGTTTGAAAAAGTTAGTAAATTGGGAGGGAGGAAAGCGACTATCAACTATTCAAAGTTCACATACATAGATTTTTTTTTTTTGATGACCAGAAGTTTTAGAGGAGAATTTTTTCAAAATTATCTATTTTATCGTGCATGGACAAAGAAAACTGCTATCTACCATCGTTGTCAACCACTGATGGACCTCCTCAACGGGAGCAAATTCAATATTAAACATATTGACTTAGACGAAAGAGAAGATCAAGACAAAGCCACAAACATAGCGTGAGACCTGCTCATTTGAAAAATGTTGGAAGATATTTGAACTTTTCTCTTACATTGGTTAAAAGCTTTTGAAGTGAAAAAATTAATCATAAGATATAGCATTGTCCAAAAGTTTACATGAACTTAACATTCATGGCTGCTTCTTTTCTACTTATCTATATATGTAGGTTACACATATTTTTTCACCGTTCATGTATGGCTTTGTTATTTCAATTATTTGAAATATTTGTATATTAAGCCGCGTAAAGCAATTCTTTACAATTTTTCTTTAAAATTTTTGCAGATACCTATTCATCAAATGTGGCTGAGGGAATTGACGAAACAATGCTTGGCTGATAGCCGATTCAGCTGATTCAAGTGTTATACACCTGAGATGAACTTGACTCTCTTAACTCAAACTATTGAGGAAGTTTTGGGTATGATATTGTGTCTTTTATGTGTATTATTACTTTGCTTATCGGAGTTGACCAAAAAATAATTTATTCATATTTTGCTTTATGTTTTTGCTTAATAGATATTACTTTTTCCTTCTCTTCATCTGAATATTTACGATGTTATTTCTAAATCTGAAATACTACTACATCCACAATAGAATTTGTGACCAACAAAATGTAAAATGAGAGGGCTGGATTAGTACATGGTATCGCAGTTGTTTCACATAACTGGCTTTACTGTTGCGCTTGGTAATTGGCTATATCGCTGCTAAGTTCATATTCACAAGCTTTGAACAAGAAATATGAGATTTTTAGCATTATAACCTAAAATATTGTAAAGCTATCGTCACAGTTTAATCCCTAAAAAAAGACACAGGTACATTTACCAAGTTGCAACTAATATGAGAATAACACAGATTTTCTTTTAGACGTCTCCACTTTTCTGGAGTACTAGGTTAGGTTAGGTTAACAATTTGAGTTTATTTTTGTGTTTGAAGGGAAACAGAGCAAGCTGCATCATCTTAATACAAAATTCCTTTTCCTGGTAGATCTAAAGAGTACAATAGCGCTTTGTTGCTCTTCTTAAAATGAAAATACTTTTGTAAAAATATTATCGAAGTGGAAGTGCTTTGACAAATTTTAATAGAGCATTGGTTGCTGAATTTCTATTGGGATTAGCAAAATAACGTAATTCCTTATCAATTTCATGGTTAGTTCCAGTCTTTAGTAAGTGAAAGCATTTGGGAAGCAGAAGATCGATCCGCTCTTTCCATCTCTCTTATTGGTAAGGTAACTCATTTTGCTTAATTAACAGTATGCATAATAGGTAATTCTTTCAAAATGTTTAATTATACTGCTCTATTTTGGACCTTCTTAAACTTTTCCTGTGCTTTATGAGCATGTTTCAAGTGCTTGTCGCTTCACTATATAGTCAGTAAGTATAATGTTAGAAAACATATGCACATCGGAAGCATTTCAGAAACATACTGCTTACATGAATAATAGATAACATATCCGTTTATGCTAGAACACATGCAATCATGCTAGAACACATAAACTTGCTGAAATTTAATTCGATAAATGCCTCTCGAAGCGTGAACACATATCTTCAAGCAAATCTGCAAGTCCGACTCCGATTCTGTAGTCTTCTGCAGTGATCCCAAATTCACAGCTGAACTCTCTCAATACTTGGGTGGACAAGTATCGCATAGAAAACTGACCCTCTTTCTAGGTTAGGAGAATCCCTACTTATAGAGATACTTTTCATAGTCCAAAAAGGAGAATAAAAACTCGTTTGTTTTCTAACAAGAAAACCAACCGCTTGTTTTCTTCACTTTTCCCTAGAAAATAGGATTCTGAGTTCTAGTTAAATATGGGTACTGCAGGGACCACATAATTAATTCTGAGGCTCCCTATTATGAAAATAATTCACAATTCTGATTTAAATTATTCTTATCATAATAAATTATAAATCATTTCACTAGAAATTCGTAATTGCACTCCTCTATTTATATTGTGAAATTCCTCATTAAACACTTATGTAATTCCCCATATTAAGATTACAGATACTAATCAATAAATTAAATTACTGACGAATTCAATCTAATGATTAATTTCCTTTTGAGCACTGCTTAACTTATTTCATGTGTCGGATTCATTAAATCCACTTGCAAGATTTGATACAGTAAAAACTTATAAGCTTCTCAAAGAGACATATCATCAATCTCAATACCGAGACATGGATTCTATCAACTAACTTATTATTTCACCAATATATATTATTATCATCCAATCTACTAGGCATATTGACCCATCTCAGGATCTCACCTTTTAATAAATCAAATGATAATTAATATATACAGCTCATAATAGTTATATCAAGATTGAGAATATAATTACATTTAATAGTTTAGAGAATATATTTTTATCAGTCACTCTAAAACATCTATCTTTGCTCGATCCCGTTCAATACATACAAAATGCACTAGCACAAGAAGTTGAAACTACACCATTCCCATAATTAAGATAAATTACATTTAATCTTGTGCTACAATCATACCGATGACTTGTCCAGTTTCCATCCTAGATTGTGAATAATTTTTTTTATACTTATAAGAACCGATGATTTAATCCTCTATGTATAAGCTAAAACTCTATACACTAAATCATCTACTATATAAGTAAACGGACACATAAACGAATACATAATCTATTAAATCTTTTATTAAAATTGATTTAACAATTGTTCTATAATAAATACTATATCTAAACACATGGTCAATGGTATATACCATGGTTAATAGTATATATCACAACAATCTCCCACTTAGACTTTTAACCATCACAATTGTTATAATATACTATATCTAAACACATGGTTAATAGTATATATCCTAACAATCTCCCACTTAGACTTTTAACCATCATAATTGTTATAATATACTATATATAAACGCATGGTTAATAGTATATATCCTAACATATAAAACTTCATACATATTAGAACTTCAATCATGTTAGAAGTGTCTCGAGTTACGGTTACCCTTATATAAAGTTGTCACTGGTAAAATATGGAGCTTTATTTTTCAATTCTGGTACCTAAAGCTAATAACAATATTATCTCATTAACAAGAATTCCGCCCAAGTAAAACACACTCACAAGTAGATCTCCGATAATATTTAGTTCATTTATGTGTATTAAATATTTGCATAGCTTGCTGAACCTTTTGACTGTTCTACAAAATAGAACACAGAGCACAACCATACTTATATGATGACAGGATCGTATAATGAAATTGAGATGCAACTTAAAACAAATTTCATGTCTATTATTGTGATATTTCTGTTGATTAATAAATAAATTTCCAAAAGATAAATAGCTTTATAGATCAATGCCATTAACTCATCAAACCTGCAAAATAATTCCTTAAGTTTGCTTGAAGCAACAGAGGGAAATGGCCTGTTCTGGCATAACTCCATATTTCGTTAAGTACGATTTAATAACAGATTTGAGTCGGTAATTGTAGAACTTTCTTTTATAGATCTTAATTCGTGTATAATTTATGAAAATATAGGTACATAGATATGCAGACATTACAACTGAAAAAAATTCGCATTACCTATTACCCAAATTTCCATTACCAAGAATCACTACTAAAGTCCATTACAAAACCTCCACCTTTTCCAAAAGATCTTCCTTATTATCAGTTAGTGTACTATTTTTCCTCTGTATGTATTATACTTGTTCATTGCTAGGGCAGTGGTGTCTCAAGATGCCTTATGAAGTTAATGAAAGCCTGCTACATTAAATACGCATATGAAGGAACTCATCAAAAGGAAGATGTTTAATAGCTCAATTTACTTTATATTTTGAGGTTGTATTTAGTTTATAAGGAAGTTTGTAATGTTGCGATATGATTCTGAATAGAGATTCAGTTCGTAATAACTCAGCACTCCCTTTGTAACATTTAAACATGCACAAATTATTGTTTAATGATATGTTGAATTCATATTAGCTATTGTGTTGGATTAGCTTGATGGTTCTTTCACGAACTGTCTGTAACAATGATATTATGTTGGGCTCGTGCTGACACGGGCCATACTCCCCTAGACTATTATAGAAAGAGCTTATTTCGACATGTCTGTTTTATGACATTTATATAAAAGCTAATGGCATTTTAGTCTTTACACATCATTTAAGAAATGTGTCTTTCATCCCAAAGCTAAATAGCCACGTATCAATTGTTTCACAGATTCTTTATCAATTTTCTTCGGCTCTATCGCCTTTGGCTCACCTCTTTGAATGATGATGACCATCGGTTTGCTCTAATGTAACCATGGCTGGTGAGTTTTAGCCCTGGTACTATTGCTTATCCCTTTCTCGCTTTATTGTTTCCTTATTCTTTGTGTCTTTTTTTCCTTTTTGGGTCATCTTCATCTGATTTCCGCTTCAGTAGTCAAAGATGAGCCTAACCAGAGATAAGTTTTGGCCAAGTTACTCTTTTTTTCTTATTAATCTGCATATATGATGTCTTTATCAGGGTTTTCCTGAATTTAATTTGAGTTTCTGGGATTGAATTTTATAGGGATATAGGTCTGGGTTTATTTGCGGAGTATGCTGATCAAGTGAGTTGAAAGGGGAAGAGTGAAGCATGTTCTCGGTGCTCAACTCTCCAATTCTTTCTCCGCTAACGTCATCTCTGATTCTCAGGTTGGTTTCTTATTTTCCTTTATTTAGGGTTGTGTATAGATCTTCAAATATTGATTGTGAAATCAGAAATTTGTTAAGCCTTTTTCCTTCTTTCATTCAAGTTTGAATTCTTGATTGCACTATCACGTCCAAAAGATGCATTCTTGGTTTCTCAATAGCACGTATATATGTTATTGACTGCTTTAGTACTTTCGAGAAAGGAGTCCTCGAGGTATGTTGTTGTGAAGAGCAGATATACCCTATTTGTTATGAGAACATGTATTTAAGTTATCTTTCTTGAGCACATTATTTACAAAAATAAAGGCAACGATAAAAAGGATACGGGGCCAAATCAGCTATTTGGAACTCGTAGGCTATTGGAAGTCATATTGTGTATCTCCTTTACCATATAGACTTAGATAGCGTCCATTTATGATGCAATTAATGTATTTTTTTAGTCCTACATGCACATCTTGAAAATATCTTATTTCTTCCTGGACATGTCGGAGATTAATTCAGCCTGCAATTCCATATCTACCTTGGCGATTTGCTATGTCCATATTAATTAGAACAAAAGGGGATTGTGTTACTTAACAAGCACTACTACCTAAGATTTAATACTTTTGCTTAGTGAAATGCTATAGTGTGAGCGGAAGTTGAACTCTCATGGGAAGCTAAAGCAAGAATTAGTTGATATAATGAGAACAACATCATAAGTAACTTTTTCTCTCATCATTTTCGTTTACTATTTAATCACCCATTTGATCAATAATATTCTTTCTTCTCTTCACTCTTTTTTGCAGGTACTTTTTGCCCAACGCTACTGTGAGTCTGTGAGCTGCAAAGAACACAAACTACAGAATATATAGTATAGGGCGCCTACTCTAACCACCTAGATAGACGAACCCTAACCACCCGTCCAACAGGTGACATTGCGGAAAATTAAAATATCCTATGAAAATAAGTCCATTTTATATAGATGAGAATTTCTTTTATAAAAATGTTCAGAAAAATAAACTACTTAAAGAATTGGCGAAAACCTTTTCAATCTTTAACACACCGTCCCTAGAATCTAGTCTAAGCCGGTACAAGAGCTACTACAAGGTTTATACAAGAACTGATAAGGGACACAACTTCTATCACGAAATCAAGGACAGAAGCTGCTGGAGGATCACCATCGGCATGCACCTAAGAAACATCACCAACCCTGCAACCAAACTTTACCCAAAAAGGTATAGCAAGAGTAGAATCAGTACAACCACACATACTGGTAGGCATCATCGGTCGATCCGAATCCACTCCTACCATCATATAAGAAAACAGGGAAAAACATGATTGTAACAATAGAATTTCCATCCTCCAACCTCCCCTCGGATTATACAATACAAACCTGATCCTTCCTACTCCTTCCGCTGCCAACTCCCTCACTTCCCAGACTTCCCAAGTCATACTAACCTTAGACTTCCCAAGTCTTATCAACCTTAGACATCCCAAGTCTTATCAAACTTAGACTTCCAAAGTCTCACTACTAGTCCAACCCCTAAGTCCTGACCCAGACTATACTCACCTTAGACTTTCCAAGCCTTACCACTAGACCAACCGCTAAGTCCTGACCCAGACTACCACCTTATTGCTCTACCAATCCATATGGCCAAACATTTGGGAACAACCCGACTATTGTCAGTCCAGACCCATTACCCTCATAGTACAACCTATAATTATCCGGACCTCTCCAGGATCCCTAAGCAACCTCCACTATAGTAATGCCAGCTAGTAACCCAACGCCAGGCTCTCGGTCATTCCTCTAGCTTATCGAGTACCCATGAATCACCTTTATATGATTAGGACCAACAACAACAACATAACCAACAACTGTCCTATACAAATGTATATTACACATACCCACTCTGGGATCCCCTCTAACCAACACCTAAGTGTTCACAAGCAACCTGGTCTACACCAATATCAACTCTAAATCAGATACAATAATAATCCCGGCCTCACAAGGACCATAAACAATTATCACTCTCAATAATACAGCCCAGTCTGGTCACGGAACCAATATCAATCAACACAATGCAACAAATATCCATGCAATGATGCAGTAAAATAATCTCATACCAGGCGTGGTACCCGAGCCAACCGTTAGTAATTTCCCGTACCAGGCGTGGTACCCGATCCAACCGTTAGTATTCCCGTATCAGGCGTGGTACCTGAGCGACCTGTTAGTATTTCTGTACCAGGAGTGGTACACGAGCCAATCGTTAGTATTCTCGTACTAGGCGTGGTACCCGAGCCAACCGAATGTCAATAATCCACAGTTACAACAATGAACAATTAACTTGTAAACCAACAAGCAAAATGCACAGTTTAATAACCAGACTGATCAAACATGACTATAAGACATTCCAATTCATCTTATAAGCAATGCATCTCATACAATCACTTAGATAAAAGTACTCAAACACACACTTCATAAAGAAATCAAGCCATCACCTACCCATTCTCTGGGTAGATAACTTAACCCGACCTTCGTCCGAAGGCCAACCCATTCACCCTTACTAACATAAAATGACCGATTTCCTTTCTTAACAAAATTTAGCAACTATGTGATTCCCGAAACTTTACCTATACCCACACGTAATGGGAACACCTTCCTTTAGCCCTTAGAAAGTCTAACAACCACATATCCTGCCCTTTACATTCCTGAGTTCTCATCTAGAAGGGGTTTCCCATTTTTGTTCCTGCTCAGCTACCCAAGCAATTCCCGGTTCCCCGAACCTTCCTGACATCCCATCCCCTAAGCCTATCATTTTATCATACCAAGACAATAATATAACCACATTATACATATCACAAGACCAGGCATTTACTCCGTACAATCCTAAAACAAACCTAACTCGACCCGAATCCGCCAGACTCCGTGCTCGGAGGCCTAAAACATGGATTCTCCGTTCCGCTATACAATATGTACGAAAAGTAAACAAGTCTATCTACTCAATGAAAACCTAGACTACATGGACGCCAAGCAGCTGCAACTATGCATTTTTGGCTCCGTGAAGGCATTCCCTGACGACTATGTAGGCTCGAATCCGTGGTTTTTTGCGCTCCTTTAGCTGTAATTCCTTCTCCTCATGGTCCCCAAACCTTGGAGCAGCATAGGAGGGTTTTTGGAGAAACTCTCGTATGTTTTTTAACTGAGGAGGAGAAGCTTTTTAAATAAAAACCCGTTCTGAGGCTTCTGCCTCCCGTCATTCCGCTATGGCGGTCTAACCTTCCGCTATAGTGGTCTCGCTATTGCAGAATAATTACCGCTATAGTGGAGTGATGTCAGCTTAAACTATTTCCAAATATCAGAAATTTTCTGTCACGTCACCCTACTTAAGACAAACATACTTTAATTAGTTCCCGGCAAAATTTGATTTCACGATTTTTAAAGTAACGACGGGTCTGATCGTTACAACGGATACCAATTTATCCATCGTTCATCCCCAAATGATTCCAGAATAATAACCAGATGAGGGGGGCTATCCCGGAACTTCCACCACCCAAGTGACCGCATAACTAACGAACCTATGCAAGTTGCCAAACTTTCCCATAATTTGTCTAACCGATGAGAAAGAAAAGATTCTAAAATTATCCCATCCTGACGAGGAATTTATGAACCTTTCAAGGAAAATTACACGTGTTCCCATTTTGAGCACCCAAGAAATCTGGGGCCTCGTGTCTTGTCGGAACGGATGAATTTGAAAAGACTCGGGAGAACCCTTCCTTACCAAAACTGATTTCCTATTCGCTATAGTGGACAATACACCGCTATCGTGGTCCCGCTATAGCGGACTACCTACTGCTATAGCGGTTGACAACTGAATGAAATAGGGGAGAAACAGATTTCACCCCCCATTCTCCCCATATTCCTTTCAAAAACTCTACATTCTCTCCCGATCACTCTCCTCCCAACGTCAAAATCTCAGGTAAACATCAAATTTTTCTTACTCTATTACTCTCTTGCACGATTTGGTACATGTTTATGGTAGAAAACTAGGAACTTGGGTGTATATTGAAGTGGGTTTTTGAACTAGACTTTGGTTAGATTTTTGGTTGAACCCCCAAAGCATGGATGCTTTCCTTACGTTTACAATGCCTCCAAGGCGTTCTGGGCATAAGGATTACACTATTATTGGCCAAAAAGGGGCCAAAATGGGGTGGAATATAAAGAGTTGTTCTGGAACAAAAGTGGTGATTTAGACGATTAACAGGGGTTAAAATGCCCAAATTTTTTTTAGAAAATGGTAATGGGGTACTTTGGGTAGGTAGATCTGAACTTGGGATGTCAAAAACAGAGTTTTAGGCCAATGGGAGCCATTGAAGCACCCCTTGAAGGTCTGGGATGATGAAGACCACTATAGTGGTTGGGCTCCGCTGTGGCAGTCCCGCTACAATGGATATTCCTCCGCTATAGCAGTTCTACTATGGCGGACACGCCATCTGCTATAGCAGAAGGCCGCAAAACAGTGGCCTCCCAAGCCAACACTTAGAAAATTTTTCTCCCCTTGATGCTCTATCACTCTCTTCTAATCCCGCCTCTTTGTTACATTTGCAGGTAACGCCCAAACTACACCTCAAATTACGAAGCGTAAGCGGTCGCTGTCAAATATAGAACCCAACTAAGGTTGGGGTCGATCCCATAGGGAATAAGGTGCAGATTATGTCGTTAGTGAATTAGATGACTAGTAGTCAATAATTTTTGGTAAATAGGGGGGAGGGTTTGCGTGATCAAAACGTGAACAAAAACAAATAATAACGTACGAGTGAAATCAAGATGAGAGAGAACTAGGGAAGTGTTCACCATGGCATTGTAACAATGTCGATTCAAGCTTAAC
This sequence comes from Jaltomata sinuosa, assembly GCA_003996215.1. Lineage (NCBI taxonomy): Eukaryota > Viridiplantae > Streptophyta > Magnoliopsida > Solanales > Solanaceae > Jaltomata > Jaltomata sinuosa. The sequence continues at coordinate 6,217 of QJPP01001495.1, read as the reverse complement.
CGGGTTCTTTTTTATATGCATGTCACGATGTGATTGAATTAATGGTATCATCTAAACGTTTCTCAACCAAATAGACAAATTTCCTTTTCAATTCTCTCGAACTTGAAAAGGTAAACTTTCTTATTTCAATCCTAAACATCAAGTAGATTAATCTAGTTACAGCATTAATCATAAGACGAGAGTTGGTAGTCTCGAATCCTCGTAGTTAATCAATTTTTCCCGGTTTTAATTTCTTTACTCAAGCAAATTAAACCTAGGCATGTTCTAATGTTTGCAACCACTAGAAAACGTGAGGAATGAATGATTAACAACGTGACAATCATAAATATTGAACCCGACGCTACCCGGAATCTATATCGCTACTTTAGCCATGGCTCCCACAACCCTAGTTGTGGGAATTTAGTTAATCATGCTTTTATGGAAGGAGAAGAAGATCATATTCATAATAAAGAAAAGAGATTCTTACAATATAATGAAAACAAACTTCAATTATCCAAGAACAAGAAAACCAAGATTCCAAGAACAATCAAGAACACGATTCAAGAAGAAGAAACGTGTTCTTGCGTGTTTCCTTCTCTCAAAAGTAGACTAAAAATCTCCTAAAACTATTGGGAAATCAATTGGTAATGAATTGGTAATCGAATTTTGTAATGAATATTAAAATAAACCTAACATAGGGTATTTATAGGAGTCCAGGAAATAAACCCAAAAACGTTCGGAATCCGCGTCGCGTACTGCCTCAACTTGACGGCCTGGGCTGACGGACCGTCACGGTGGCCGTCGCCACTAGGCAGTGTGCTGCCTCAACTTGACGGTCTAGCTGACGGACCATCACCTGTGTGACGGCCCGTCATGGTGGCCGTCACTCTTAACCAGTGGCGAGCTTTTAATCGTATTTCCTTCTTTTTCTACGTTTGTCGCTATCTCCTGCAAATCCAACATAAAAACATCAAAAACGACGACGGTTGCTTGAAAACTTACGATTGTTCTTAGTTTAGAGGCGTCGAAAATGCCGTAGAATGGCGGCACATCAACACCCTCAACTTAAAACGTTCGCTTGTCCTCAAGCAACATGACACAAAAACAATAAGACGACTCAACTAAGAAAACAAACTCGTGTCTCTAGCAACTCATGGTCATTTAATGCTTATTCAATTTTTAACTCAAGCTCCCTAGTAGCACACAAATGTATGAAACATTAACTTGCAAGGATCCAAACATGTCATTTTGATATGATAGAATATTATGCATACACACGCGCAGCTATCCTAACAGTCAATAGACAATACAGAAATCTTGGTGCCCTCACCACAAAGAAGTCCCACACACAATATTTGGGACTAGGTAAGGCGCTCACACTCACAAACGATTTCAAACAATGCACATGCGATGCCATAAGCTTGCCCTTACTATTCTATTTCAGTTTTTCAGAAAGCCGCTCAGGATCACTACAGGACTTGTTTTGGCTTGTAATGAGGCTTCGGGTGCAGGTAGGATACGTTTGGGGAATAGTGACTAAACCCTCCTTGGAATCACCGATCTACTATTTCCACATAACTTACTTTGTCCATCCTTATTCACCTCTTTATTTCCTTCTTTCTAGCTACAGGTGCGGCCTCTTTATTTTGACACTTCTTTTTATTTCTTTTTCGTTCTTTTTCATCTCTTTTTTCGTTTCTTTATCTTTCTTTTCTAAGACACGCACCCGGAATTTTCATTCTATCCACAACCAATCTTATACATCCTATTTTTCTTATCACCTCTATAGTAGCCACCCTCAACTTAGGCTGATTGCCTGAGTTGAGGTGCACGATGTCCAAGGAAGGACCAGGGCCAAAACAGGGATTCAAAGTTAAACAGGAACGGTGACAGGTTATTGAAAGAACAGGGTCAATTATGGCTCAAACAGGGATCAAAGGGATTATTTACATTTGGACGGTCTTATAGGCTAAGTGGACTGCACACAAAAAGGGCCTGTGATCCTTTCCTAAGCAACCAACTTCAAACTTTAACAAAATAGACCGGGCAAGTTCTAGATGCATGCACAGAGTAAGAATTTATAACAATACGCTCACACACACTTGGCACCAAGAAACCATACCACTACCAACTATCAAGACAACAACTCGGTTTAAGCATACTTATTCCAATCATAACCACACAATGACATCCAAGGATCCAGACAGTCAATCGTTTCAAACATAAGTACAAACTCAACTTTTTCAGAGGGGGCTCCTTCTAGTACATTTTTTTTTAAAAAAACGCCATGCTTTCTATAGACACCAGAAAACAACTAAAATTTAAATGACAACCTAAACATGCCGGTTCTACTAGATAGCACACCGGAGGGAAAAGAAACACGACAACAAAAACCCTCAGTGGTGAAAGACTCACAGGTAACCCAACACCCTCAACTTAGACTCATGCATTGTCCCAAATGCATACATGTGAAAACTAAAACTGTGAGAGAAAGGAATACCTGTGAAGTCCATGGGGCTCAGAGTCTGACATGTTGTTGGGGACCACCAGGGTCTCCAATGCAGGCGAAATCGATGGAATAGGTGCCAGCTACCCCATCTCGTTGAGCTCCAACTCTCTCTTTTATCGGTTCTGCAGCTAGTCGCGGCAACTTCTTTACTCTTTCTTTGCTGGTTTTCTTGCGGTGTTTTCTCTTTCTTGTAACCGCTAGGGTCTCGACAGGACCCTTCTCCTCAATATGCAACTCCGCAGGGGCTTCATCAACCACATCTATGACCGCGACCACTCTCATGTCTTTTGGTTGCTTCATCAATTTACACACATCAAACTTGACAAATTCATTGTTTAATCTGAATGTCAGTTCGTTTTTTTCCATGTCAACCAACACTCTTGCAGTGGCCAGCAATGGTCGTCCCAAGATTATGGGGACTTCAAAGTCCACTTCACAATCCAAGATCACAAAGTCAGCTGGGAATATAAGCTTACCAACCTTTACCAGCACATCAGACAATATTCCCACCGGTCGCTTCACTGAACGGTCAGCCATTACCACCCTCATGGTCGTTGGTTTGGGAGCTCCCAAACCCAATTGTTTATAGATTGCTAGCTGCATCAAGTTAATGCTAGCACCCAGATCACATAATGCTTTTCCGAAGTTGAGCTTCCCGATAGTACAGGGAATAGTAAAAGCACCTGGATCTTCCTTCTTGTCCACTAACGATCTTGAGGAAATAGCACTGCAGTGGTGGAGGTTATCTTCTGGTTCCACGCTCACTGACCTCTTCTTGGTAATTAATTCCTTCATGAACTTGGCATATTCGGGCATTTGTTCAAGCGCTTCCACCAGTGGGATGTTTATTGATATCTGCTTGAGCATGGTCATGAAATTCAGGAACTTGCCATCGTCCGCTTTCTTCTTCAAACACTGTGGGAAAGGAGGTGGTGGCCGAGGCATCATAGTTGGAAGCTTTTTAACTTCCTTGCTTTTATCCGTGAACCTTTGCGTAGAATCCTCCGCCTCATTGTCATTCGCAACATCACCTTGAGTCTGAATTACCGGATGTGATTCCGGTAATATTTTACCGCTTCTTGTAGTGATCGCCATACAACTCGCGTCATTCCTCGAGTTTTGAATGGTGTCACTCAGCAAGGTACCTGTCCTCCTTTGATTTAGAGATGCCGAGATTTGATCCACTTGCTGTTCCAATTGCTTGATCGAGGTGGAATGTGAATCCACTACATGACTCATTGTTGATAGTTCAGTCCTCATCTCTTTTACCGCGGATTCGGTTGATTCCACCTTCAGCAGCATCTTAGCCATCATGGTCTCTAGTTTGGACGTCCCTGTCTCGGTGTTAGCTCTTTCCCAGTTACCAGGTGGTACATACAACCCACCTCTATCAGTGTTATTCTTCTAGTTCCCCTGATCGCGCTCTCTATAGCCAGCTTTTTCATAGTAGTTGTCTTTCTGATAGTTCCGACCTTGGTTTCCTTGGCCGTTGGCCTGGAAACCACCCAAATAATTTGCCTCCTTATCAGGTTCAAACTCTGCTGCTCTACCTTGGGAACCCACCGCTTTCACTTTCTCAATACCTCCTGACATCAAATGCTTTGTCAGTAGGTCCATTTGCGTCTTCAGATGGGCCATATCTTGGTCCCGCTCTTCCTCCTTCCTGCGCTGCTCTGCTGACATACCAACTGCATAAGTGCTAGCTGCTACCTCTGTATCCCGTGTATGCCAGGATTTGTTGGTTTTGGTGATCCTGTCCAAAATAGCTGTGGCATCGGCAAAGGTCAGACCCATAAATGCTCCACTTGCTGCGTTATCTAGTGTCGGCTTGGTAGCCGAATTTAGTGCCCTGTAAAACGTCTGCATCAAAAAATCTTCAGTCAACTGATGGTTTGGGCATTGCGTCAGCTTTTTCTTGAACCGCAACCATGTCTCATGTAACGCCTCATGAGGTTGTTGTCTGAAGTTGCTAATTTTGTCCCTCAACTGTATCATCCTAGAGGGAGGAAAGAACCTTTCTAGGAAAGCTCCTTTCAACTCTCCCCAGGTTGTGATAGAGTCGGGGGTTAGCTCTGTCAACCATAGTGCTGCCTCATCAGACAGAGACAACGGAAACAGCCTGAGCCTGATCGCTGTCTGACTTACTCCAGGCAATTCGAACGACTTGCAGATCCCCACGAAATTCATCAGGTGTCGATTTGGATCATCACCAGCTACACCCCGGAACACTCCTCTCAAATTCAACAGCTGAATCATCGTGCTAGTAATGTTGAACTTGGCCCCGGGCGCTAGCGGAGGAAGAACAATGGCGCCCGTAGCACCAACTCCATCCAAGTCGATATCCTCATCATTCAAGTGATGCTGAGCCAGTTGTTCTGCAGCGAGCCTTGCTGCCTCCTCCTGTTGTACATTCATAGTTTGCCTTAGCGTTCTTGCGAGCTCGGGGTCGTAGGGTAATATTGGTTCTCCCGAGCGTCGGATATTCGGCATGCACAACTATGTACCCTGTAATAAACAAAAACAACAAATAAACGTAAAAGCAGGAAATATGACTAAAAGTCAAATAAACACACCAGACTTAATAAACAACCGTATTCCCCGGCAACGGCGCCAAAATTTGATAACGCCCAAACTACACCTCAAATTACGAAGCGTAAGCGGTCGCTGTCAAATATAGAACCCAACTAAGGTTGGGGTCGATCCCACAGGGAATAAGGTGCAGATTATGTCGTTAGTGAATTAGATGACTAGTAGTCAAAAATTTTTGGTAAATAGGGGGGGTTTGCGTGATCAAAACGTGAACAAAAACAAATAATAACGTACGAGTGAAATCAAGATGAGAGAGAACTAGGGAAGTGTTCACCATGGCGTTGTAACAATATCGATTCAAGCTTAACCGGGTTCTTTCTTATATGCATGTCACGATGTGATTGAATTAATGGTATCATCTAAATGTTTCTCAACCAAATAGATGAATTTTCTTTTCAATTCTCTCGAACTTGAAAAGGTAAACTTTCTTATTTCAATCCTATACATCAAGTAGATTAATCTAGTTACATCATTAATCATAAGACGAGAGTTGGTAGTCTCGAATCCTCGTAGTTAATCAATTTTTCCCGGTTTTAATTTCTTTACTCAAGCAAATTAAACCTAGGCATGTTCTAATGTTTGCAACCACTAGAAAACGTGAAGAATGAATGATTAACAAGTGACAATATAAATATTGACCCGACGCTACCCGAAATCTATACATCTGCCTTAATTCATTCGTACAAACTCATAAGCGCCCTTCAAGCTATGCTGTTAAATTTATTACATATCCATCTGCTTCTGTATGGACAGATCTATAATCAAGACTCTACGGTGTCGTGTCGTCTCCATCTCCGAATCGAGATTTTCATCCATTCGTCCATAAAAGCAATATAACTAATTCCACAACTAGTTGTGGACATGCTAAAGTAGCGATATAATTCGGGTAGCGCGGGTTTTCAATATTTATGATCTGTCACATTGTTATTCATTCATTCTTCACTTTTCTATGTTGCAAGACATTAGACAGCCTAGTTTAATTTTCTTGAGTAAGAATGAAAACCGAGAAATTTTATTAACTACGAGGATTCGAGACTACCAACTCTCGTCTTATGATTAATGCTGTAACTAGATTAATCTACTTGATGTTTAGGATTGAAATATAAAAGCTCACCCTTTCAAGTTCGAGAGAATTGAAAA